>CM044018.1:26886043-27378543 GCA_024085815.1 Flaveria linearis
AGCTTCCAGCTGATTGTCTTTTGTATAGCCGGTTGTAGATAATAGTATATATAGTTCTCATTGTAAGCTCATAAGAGCATGCTTGTAAAAGTCTTGTAAACTTTGAATTGAGAATTAATATATGCAAGTATATCTTGAAAACCATTTCTTGTGTCTTGCTTACTTAGTATATTATTATCAACTCTTAGAGGATTTTGCTTTATCATTTTGAGAGCAACTTAGTGAGTTTAAGAGAGAACACTTGTCTTGAGTGACTTGTATCGATCCTGCAATTGGTATCAGAGCATCTAGGCTCTTGATTGTGAGATCTTAACATCCCAAATCATCTTGACTTTTTACTCATACACTCACCTCACTTAAAAATGGCCATGAACCAGAAATCAACAGAATTTGAAACGAGAACGATGACTAAAGCTCCTATCATCACCCCTGAAAACTTCAGATCCTGGCGTATGCGCATTGAAGGTTTCATTAAGTATCAAGATAGCCAAATATGGAGATCTATCACTAATGGTCCTTACAAGCCAAAGGTGGCATCATCAGATGGTAAAGGTGCCATGATAGAAAATGTTGTTGAAGATTACTCAGATGAAGACCGCAAGAAGATGGACATCAACAACAAAGCCATGACTGTACTGCTTATAGCCATACCAAACTCCATCGTGGTAGGCTTTGAGCATTGCACAACAGCCAAATAACTATTTGATGCCTTGATTTAGATGTACTCTGGTTCAACGACTCAAAGAAAGACTCCATGAAGCAGCAGTTTGAAAATTTCACCTATACTACTGGAGAAACTCTGAGCCAGCAATATTTTAGGCATATGGATCTTATCTTATTACTTCTGTTAGTTGGAGTATCTCTTGAGAAAGGAGATCTATCAAGGAAGTTCATGAGTGCACTCCCTCAAGAATGGACTTTCTACTATGTCTCTATCAAGAGAACAAAGAATTTGAACACTCTCATAATGACTAAAATATTCGGTATTCTTGATAGATACCGTGTAGAGATGAAAACTCAGAAAGGCCACAAGATGAATAGAATCTATGGTCCTTCCACTAGCAATGCTCTAGTTGCTGAATTATCAAGAAACCCTCAGTCCCAACAGAACCTGACATATTCCTAGCAGCAACCATGTTCTTCTAGGCCATATATCACTTTCCTAAGACACCAAGGTCTCAACAGGCTCAATCAAGTCCCTTCCTGGAAAATGTACATTTGTTTCAGGAAATGAACATTCTAGTGACTTTCAGTTCTAATTTGACAATCTAGAATGCTTCAGCCCAGATGATGTTGAGTACATGAACATCGTACAACAAATGGCTCTGCTCACTTATAGAGCAAAGAAGTTCTTTAAAAGAACTAGAAGGCAGTTCCTCAAAACCCAACCAACAACAATTCAGGTTTGACAAAAGCAAGGCCAGGTGCTATAACTGTGATCAACTTGGTCATTTTGCCAGAGAATGCAAAGCTCCTAAATCCAATCCAGGAGCACTCAAGCCTCCACACATAACTGAACAACAAAAGTTGTTATTGCTCAAGAAGTTGACTGGATCTTCATGGTGCAATAAGTGACTCCTGCTCAAGCACTCATGGCTGGAACTAATGACAGCATGGTATATGAAAATATTTTCACTCTAGCTTGTATTACTAAAGTAAAACTATATCAGGACTATAACATGGAAATCAAGTCTAATATTGAGTCCTTAAACATCTTAAAATCTAATTTTAAGAGGGCAGAATCTGACTATAAAATGAAAATTGAAGAGTTAGAAAGAACTGCGTCTTATTTAAAGCATGAACAAACCAATATAGGTAATCAAAGACTGAATTTCCAAGTTAACTGAGGCTCAAGCCCAACTAGTCATAGTTGAGGCTAAAGCAAAGAAGTATTCTATTGAAGAGCATAACTTCTGAACCATTCTTGCATCATCTTCCCACTCAAAAATATGTTATCAAAACAAAGGTGGGTTGGGAACCAATGAAATTGCTCCACCATATTCCACCAAAGCCAAGAAGAAACAAAGCCAAGGCAGCCAGGAAAACTGCTAGGAAAGTAGACGAGTCCAAGCTGAAGGTAGATCCAAAGCAAAAGGGTGTGTTTATCTTAGGTGGATTTGAGGTGGTTGGAAGATCTGATCCAGGAAAGGAATGCAGTACCGGCACTCCTATCTAGCTGAAGGATCAGAAACTGAAAGGGAAGATTGTTGAGAAATGTAAGAAACAACAGTCATCACACCCCATAAAGAGTAACATTGAATGCATAATGTATGGTCTGCATAACCACATGGCTAAAGATTATTACTATAAACCTGCAAGCACACATTATGAAAATAATGTTAAGAAGGAAGAAGTCAAGGAAGGTTTCACATTTGGACCTTATCACATGGTTCAAATGTTAAGAAAAGGAAAACTTACTTCCGAAGCCAAATTGCTTTCGAAATAAACTCATTCTTCCAATAGGAAAACAACTTTAGAGGGCAAGTCAAATAAAATTCCAAAGAATAAGAAAATTCCATTGAAACCATCCGAAAAGAAGAATGCTTCGGAAGAACAGGTTGTGAAAGCTCCTTCTAAGAAGAAAGAAGCATCGGAAGAAAGCTATGCTGCTCAAGCTTCATCAAGCTCATCTTCACTGGTTTACCAAATGGAAGATTAAAAAGATGATACAGCCCATACCTCTTCTTCCCAAACCATCATTGAACCCTCATGTCTATATTTTGGTTTAATTATGTCATCCATTGGAAGAACCCAAGACCAACAAGACTTGGGTTTCCAATAGCAACTAACTTTCTCACCTTATGTACAGGGACATCCACATGACAAAAATTGAAATGTATGGATTGTGGATAGTGGATGCTCCAGGCACATGACAGAGAACAAATCTCTTCTTTAACAATTTCAACATTTTGATGGAGGACCTGTGAGGTGAAACCGGAGGATATATTTCTAGCACAGGTAGTGTATCCAATAGTAAGTTAAAATTTGACAAAGTAAACTTTGTCAAAGAGCTTGAACACAACCTGTTAAGTGTTTCTCAATTCTGTGATCGAAAGCACCACCTGCTTTTCACAGAACATGAGTGCATTATCCTCAAACACGGGATGACAATTCCACAGGAATTGGTGCTTCTTAGATCTCCCAGAAAAGAAAATATATACGAGCTTGATATGAAAAATGCTTCTCCACTAGGTGAAGTATCATGCTTTCTTTCCAATGCTAATGGTAATGAGTCAATTCTATGGAATAAAAGAATGTGTCATGTTAATTTTAAAACTATAAATAATTAGTCAAAAATAACTTAGTACATGGAATGCCTAACAAGGAATTTCTCTGCAAAGAGTTGCATGTTTAAAAGGCAGGCAACACATGGCTCCTCATACATCCAAAGAAGTTAACTCTATCGCCACTCCATTACACTTATTAGACACGAATCTATTTGGTTCCACAAGTATAATAAGCATTGGAAGGAAATCATACTGCCTTGTGATTGTTGATGATTTTACTAGATATTCATGGGTGTTCTTTTAAAGGACTAAAGATGAAACTCTTGAAACTAAAAGTCTTTCATTCTTAAAGTAGAAAATCAAATTTATCATAAGGTTAAAATAATTAGAAGTGATCAAGGGACTGAGTTTAAGAATGAAATTCTTGACTCATTCTGTAACTCAAAAGGGATTATCAGACAATATAGTGCTCCAAGAACTCCTTAACAGAATGGTGTTGCTGAGAGGAGAAATAGGACACCTATTGAGGCTGCTAGGATGTAAGGCCCCAATCCCGGGTACCTCACAGTTGGTCATTCATTGCATCATAGTTACCTATTAATATTCATTTCATAATATACACAGCGGAATTTCATGTAATAAAACCATTCATTTACTTTTAACTACTGTTGTTAAGCAATACAATATTGTTCATGAGTTACAAAAAGGTTGTTCAATTGCATTACAAAACAACAATAGAATCAAAATACAGATGGATGTCAGCCTTGTCTTGCCGAGTAGCTTCGTCCTCATGCCATCCTCAGCAATATTTACCTTCCAACTGAAAATGTATAAAAGTCAGCGCTGCTGAGTGAGTTCTAGTTTTATACGTAATAAAATACTTTCTATATGTTGTATATAAAAATACTTTTTTCTGTAAAATACAACTCTGTACTGTGTATGCGAGCACGCATTAACTGTATGAACAAATATTGTTCGTTCTCTGTACTGTATGCCTTGTCTGTACACTTTTTAACTTTATGTTCCACTGTCTATGTGGACCAGTGCGCAATGCCCCAACTATGTGCGCGATGGAAAATGGGTGATGGGCCATCTATATTCCCTCGAAAGGGTCAACTGTATCCCTCGAAAGGGCCAACTATGTTCCCGAAGGGTCAACTGTATCCCTCAAAAGGGCCAACTATGTTCCCTGAAGGGTCAACTGTATCCCTCGAAAGGGCTATGTGTACTGTGTACAAGGCCGACCCAATCACCCAGGGCACGCTACAAAGGTCCTGCCAATCTCAATCGATTGACCCTGTGTGCATAAAAGGGTAGCTAACCCGCAACACAGTTGAGCTAACGACAACACGATCGTGTCCCTCCTATGTGCTTGCAAGCCTTATTAACATTTTATTTATGTTCCATTTCTTCTCTTTGTTTCTCTTTTACTTTATTATTACATTTTACTTTACGTTACGATAATAACATACCACGTAAAGTCACATACTATAAGTAATAATAATAATAGCAATAACTATAATATGGAACAATCATAGTAGTCATATTATGCATGAAACATTATCATTAATAGGCCTTGGTCAACCTCGGTCAAACCCTAAAGCACAGACTCCCAGAAAATTTTCTAAAAATTTCTAAGTGTCTGGGCGTAAGAGCCCTGTTTGGGCGCATGAGCCTTGTTCAGGCTTTTCACCACTATGTAGGCTCACCAGCCTACACTTAGAAACTTTTTCACTTTAGGCGTATGAGCTATTCAGGCGCATGAGCACTGTTTAGGCTCATTACCCTGTACTTAGTTTCTAAGTCAGAATCTCAGGCGTATGAGTAATATTCAGGCATATTACCCTATACTTAGTTTTTTAAGTCATTATTTTAGGCACAATTATTTTAGGCACAAGAGTACTGTTTAGACTCATTACCCTACACAGGCTTTTAAGCCTATTTTTCAGGCGTAAGAGCCCTGTTTGGGCATATCACCTTACACTTAACTTTTTCTAAGTCATTTTCAAGCACATGAGCCCTGTTGAGGCTCATGAGCCTTAGGCGTATTAGGTACTGTTTGGGCATATAAGGACTATTTGGACTCATGACCCTACTTAGAACATTTCTAAGGCAATCCTGGGCGTAAGAGGTTACTGTGTAGGCTCATCACCTTCTGTCCAGCCTATTACTATGATATTTCCAAACCCAAACATCAGGCCTAAATGTTCTAAGCTTACCAAGGTTCTTCTAAGCATGAACTACACATAAACATCTAATAAACATCATCAAACATGCCAAAACACATACGGGTATCAATAGATAAACATGGTAAAAATCGTTTAATACATTTTCAGCCCAAAAGAGTTTAAAACAAGTAAAAACCGGGGTCTAGAAACTCACCTTGCTGCTTTCAACCTTCAAACTCTAAAACTTGAATTTCTCAGATGTTTTTAACACCTAAAACACACTGAAACACCCATCCCGAACATGCAATAACACATATGAGCATATAACCGAGACTAGATCGACCAAAAACGACTTAAAACACTTAATCTTACCTCAACTTCGAATTCTTCTTCTTTCTCTCTCTAAAACTCGAAGTCTCTGCTGTTTCTCTTTCTAAAAACCGAATGCAAAGGAGTGTGAAGGGGGTTATGGGCTGCCATACCCTCTTCTACACCAACTTTTCAAAGATTTTGTCCTTTTACACTTTTGACCCCTCAACTTTGGGTTGACTTCCATTTCTCCCTTTTTATTTCTCTTTCATTTTCTTATTCATTTCTTTAGAAATGTCCGGGTGTTACAAGTCCACCCCCTTATATAGGTTTCGTCCCCGAAACCTGTTATTCGTCAAACAGATGAGGATAATACTGCCTCATCTCTTCCTCAGTCTCCCATGTGGATTCGGATCCCTTTCTGTGCTTCCACTATACACGCACAAGAGGAACCACTTTATTCCTTAACTTCTTTTCTTTACGATCGATGATTGCCACTGGTTGCTCAACGTAATTAAGCCGTTCATCTACTTCAATATCCTCAAGTGGAACAATCATATCTTCGTCAGCTAAGCACTTTCTCAGATGGGATACATGGAATGTGGGATGAATTTCACTTAACTCATCTGGCAATTCAAGTCGATAGGCTACCTCTCCTACTCGTGTGACGATTCGGAAAGGTCCTATATATCTCGGGCTTAACTTACCTCGTTTTCTGAATCTAATAATTCCTTTCCAAGGTGAGACCTTCAGCATGACTCGGTCGCCAACCTTGAACTCTATTGGTCTTCGCCTCTTGTCAGCATACGACTTTTGTCTATCTTTCGCCGCCCTCATGAAGGCTTTGATCTTTTCCAACTTCTTAGTCGTAGCTTCGATCACCTCAATATCTCCCAACTCTTTCTGCCCAATGTCTCCCCAGCATACGGGCGTCCTACATCTCCTACCGTATAGCATCTCGTAGGGTGGCATGCCAATACTGGCATGATAACTGTTGTTGTACGAGAATTCTGCTAATGGCAGGTGGTCGTCCCAACTTCCTCCAAAATCGATCACGCATGCCCGAAGCATATCCTCGAGCGTCTGTATCATCCTCTCAGACTGACCGTCTGTCTGAGGATGATAGGCTGTACTAATGTGTAGTCTCGTTCCCATCGCTTCATGGAATCTTCTCCAAAACTTCGACGTAAACCGGGTGTCACGATCCGATACAATAGACACCGGTACGCCATGATGAGCTACGATTTCCTTGATGAACAGATCCGCCAATCTTTTAGATGAATACGTCTCGCGGATCGGTAGGAAGTGGGCACTCTTTGTTAGTCGGTCGACAATCACCCAAATAGTATCGCATCCCCTCGATGTGCGAGGTAGCTTAGTAATGAAGTCCATGGTGATATGCTCCCACTTCCATTCGGGTATATCTAACGGTTGGATCTTCCCGTACGGTTTTTGGTGTTCCGCCTTCACTTGGAGACAAGTGAGGCACTTACTCACGTACTCCACTACATCGCGTTTCATACCCGGCCACCAGTAATCTTTCTTCATATCGTGATACATCTTGGTAGCACTGGGATGAATGGAGTATCGAGTCTTATGGGCCTCATCCATAATCTTTCCTCGTAGGTTCCCGTATCGAGGAATCCACATTCGCCCGAATCGGGTCTTAACACCAAGAGTGTTCTCGCCCAATTCCGTAACTAGGCCTCTCATCCTTTTGGAGTTAAGATGATCTTCTTTCAAAGCCTCGTCCTTAAACTCCTTAACCTGTGTTATCACGTCGGAGGTCATGATTAACTGATAAGCCTTCACCCGAATCGGCTCGGTTCTCTCCTTCCGGCTAAGGGCATCTGCCACCACGTTGGCCTTGCCCGGATGGTAATGGATTTCGCAATCGTAATCCTTGATGAGTTCCAACCATCGCCTCTGCCTCATGTTCAGATCTTTCTGCTCGAAGAAGTACTTCAAGCTTTTGTGGTCTGTGAAGATGGTGCACTTAGTCCCGTATAGATAGTGCCGCCAAATCTTTAATGCGAAAACTACCGCGGCTAATTCTAGATCGTGTGTGGGATAGTTGACTTCGTGGGTTTTCAGTTGTCGAGATAAGTAGGCTATTATCCTTCCACGTTGCATCAATACACAACCTAGCCCAGAGTAGGATGCATCCGAATATACCACTAAGTCTTCATTTCCCTCGGGCAATGTCAAGACAGGAGCTTGTGTTAGTCTCGTCTTCAACTCCTCAAAGGCACTCTCCTGCTCGTGACCCCACACAAACTTCACGTCCTTGCGGGTCAACTTAGTCATAGGTGAGGCTATCTTGGAGAAGTTTTGAATAAATCTTCTGTAGTAGCCCGCCAATCCCAAGAAGCTACGAATCTTGGATGGCGTCTTTGGTGACTTCCATTGCATCATAGCCTCAACCTTTGCTGGGTCCACCATGATTTCCTCAGCATTTACCACGTGACCCAGAAATTGCACCTCGTGTAGCCTGAAGGCAAACTTGGAGAACTTAGCATACAGTTTCTCCCTTCTCAAAGATTCTAACACCTCCCGAATGTGACCGGCATGCTCTTCTTCGCTCCTTGAATAAATCAGGATATCATCGATGAACACAATCACTGATTTATCTAACATTGGCTGACATACTCGGTTCATCAAATCCACAAAAGCAGCTGGCGTGTTAGTTAGACCAAATGACATAACGAGAAACTCATAGTGTCCATAACGCGTACGAAAAGCTGTTTTAGGAATGTCCTGCTCCCTCACTTCAATTGATGGTAGCCAGATCGAAGATCTATCCTCGAGAACCAACTGGCACCCTGGAGCTGATCGAACAAGTCGTCAATCCTCGGTAACGGATACCGATTCTTTATCGTCAATTTGTTCAACTCCCGGTTGTCGATACACATTCTCATGCTACCGTCCTTCTTTTTCACGAATAAGACCAGAGCACCCAAGGACGATACTCGGTCTGATGAAACCCTTATCGAGCAATTCTTGCAGTTGCTCCATTAACTCCTTCATCTCAGTCGGAGCTAATCGATACGGTTCCTTGGTGACAGGTTGGGCACCGGGTATCAAGTCGATTTGAAATTCGATTTCGCGATCTGGTGGTACACCTGATAGGTCCTCTGGAAATACATCGGGAAAGTCACACACCACCGGTACATTGGATAATTGGGGTGTCGGCGTGTCCCCATCCTTCACGTAGGCCATGTAAGCGTTACATCCACGCTTCATGTACTTTCCTGCCACCGCCATTGAAATCACTTTCGGAACCGTCGTAACCCTATCACCGTATATCGTCACCGGACATCCGTCAGGCGCTGTCAGTCTAATCATCTTCTTACAACACACGAAATTCGCTTCATAGGTTACTAACTAATCCATCCCTAGTACTACATCAAATCCTCCTAGGGGCATCACATGTAATTTAGCAGCAAACCTATGACCTTCTAATTCTATGGCACAATCTTTAATTACATCAGTCACTCTGGTGGACTTACCGATAGTAGTTTCTACATCAAAAGGCTCGCTAAACCTCTACTGCTAACAGACAACTTAGCACAAAAGGTAGTAGAAATAAAACTCCTACTAGCACCGGAATCAAATAATACAGAGGCACAAGTTTGATTAACTAGAAACATACCTGACACGACATCAGGATCCACTCTGGCTTCTTCCCGGGTCATGGTGTAAGCTCTAGCACTTGCCCTTGGCCCTCCTTCTTCCGGCTTCTTATTCCCCGCTCTAGAGCTCTCCGCCCTCGGCTTCTTACAGTCTCTAGCGATATGGCCTGGCTGGCCACACCTAAAGCATACGCTCAGTCCCAACCTACACTTACCAGGATGCTCCCTTCCACACTTGCCACACTTCTTTGACACCGAGCTGGACGACCCCACCCTACGGTCATCCATTCTCATCTTCTTGTTGTTCGGGGTGAAACCTCCCCGCCTAAACCTCTTTCCATTCCAACTCCGGTCACCACCACTGGCTTTCTTAACTTCCACCACTGTCACTTCCCTTTCATTGTAGAGCCTCCCAGCCAGATCCACTGCCTACCTAAAGGTGCTCGGTCTAGCAGCGATCATGTGTCTACGAATGTCAGCTGGCAGTCCCTGTATATACCGGTTAATCTTTCGAGATACCGGCGTCACCTGATCCGGCACCAGTCTTGCCATCTCATTAAATTTGGTGGTGTACTGCTGGTGGGTCATGGTTCCCGCCTCGAGTTGTAGGAACTCCCTCTCGATCTTATTGAGTTCCCTGTGAGGACAAAATTCCTCAATCACCAGCTTCTTCAACTCGTTCCATTGCATTTTCCCGATGGCTCTAGAACCTTCAGCTTGGACAATATTGTCCCACCAACACAAGACCGAGTCGACAAAAGAGTGAGTCGCGAACTTCACCTTTTGATCTTCGCGATAATCACTAATTTCCAACACTGCCTCCATCTCCCTCACCCAGCGGTGAGCGGTAGCAGCATCGCCATTGCCATCCAAGGTCAGGGGCTTGCACCTCTGGAATGCCCCGTAACTGCATCCCTTGGTCATCACCCCTACTACATCACCCTCTTCCTCATCAGATACTACTATCTCAGGATCTGGTCGTTCCTCTCCTCCCTTGCTTTCCTTCCCAGTCGACCCTCTCCTGTCCTCCTTCTCCTTTCTCTCCTCATTCCTCACAGCTCGAATAACATCAGTCACTACAGATGGCATAACTGCCTGCAGGACCTGGTGTACCTCATAAGCAATCGCCTCCCTAGCTGAGGCATTTAGGCTGACATTCTCGTTTCCCTCATTCCGGTCATGAACCTCAGGGTCCTCATGAGTCGTCTCAGCAGCTTTATCACTGCTCCTAGTCACACGCGGTCTACCTCTACCTCTAGAAGCTTTAGTAGGTTTCTTCCCAGCCATTTCCTAAGCACTATAAGATTCAAACACTAACATAGTCATTTAAGGTAATGGCTCAGTTTATGTCAAGTATAGTAAGTCCCTAATTACAGTGGCCAGTTATGATTAGCCACTTACTTTACTTTTCACACCCCAAGCATTTCCTATCCTGACTTCATCAGTATCTAAATCTACTATGATCACATAAGTCAAATAGCACACGCACATAATACCGGTTAACTTTTTAAGAAAAGAAATACCTGATGGCACGGAGCTACTCGGGCTAACATCCCTCTTTCTGTCCCATTTTCAGTTTAAGTTTAGGTTTATTTTGAAAATTTACCCGTTTCACTTAAACTATGGCTCTGATACCACTTGTAAGGCCCCAATCCCGGGTACCTCACAGTTGGTCATTCATTGCATCATAGTTACCTATTAATATTCATTTCATAATATACACAGCGGAATTTCATGTAATAAAACCATTCATTTACTTTTAACTACTGTTGTTAAGCAATACAATGTTGTTCATGAGTTATAAAAAGGTTGTTCAATTGCATTACAAAACAACAATAGAATCAAAATACGGATGGATGTCAGCCTTGTCTTACCGAGTAGCTTCGTCCTCGTGCCATCCTCAGCAATATTTACCTGCCAACTGAAAATGTATAAAAGTCAGCGTTGCTGAGTGAGTTCTAGTTTTATACGTAATAAAATACTTTCTATACGTTGTATATAAAAATACTCTTTTCTGTTAAATACAACTCTGTACTGTGTATGCGAGCATGCATTAACTGTATGAACAAATATTGTTCATTCTCTGTACTGTATGCCTTGTCTGTAAACTTTTTAACTTTATGTTCCACTGTCTCTGTTGACCAGTGTGCAATGCCCCAACTACGTGCGCGATGAAAAACGGGTGATGGGCCATCTATATTCCCTCGAAGGGGTCAACTGTATCCCTCGAAAGGGCCAACTATGTTCCCCGAAGGGTCAACTGTATCCCTCGAAAGGGCCAACTATGTTCCCCGAAGGGTCAACTGTATCCCTCGAAAGGGCTATGTGTACTGTGTACAAGGCTGACCCAATCAGCCAGGGCACGCTACAAAGGTCCTGCCAATCTCAATCGATTGACCCTGTGTGCATAAAAGGGTAGCTAAGCCGCAACACAGTTGAGCTAACGACAACACGGTCGTGTCCCTCCTATGTGCTTGCAAGACTTATTAACATTTTATTTATGTTCCACTTCTTCTCTTTGTTGCTCTTTTACTTTATTATTACATTTTACTTTACGTTACGATAATAACATACCACCTAAAGTCACATACTATAAGTAATAATAATAATAGCAATAACTATAATGTGGAACAATCATAGTAGTCATATTATGCATGAAACATTATCATTAATAGGCCCTTGGTCAACCTCGGTCAAACCCTAAAGCACAGACTCCCAGAAAATTTTCTAAAAATTTCTAAGTGTCTGGGCGTAAGAGCCCTGTTTGGGCGCATGAGCCTTGTTCAGGTCTTTTCACCACTATGTAGGCTCACCAGCCTACACTTAGAAACTTTTTCACTTTAGGCGTATGAGCTATTCAGGCACATGAGCACTGTTTAGGCTCATTACCCTGTACTTATTTTCTAAGTCAGAATCTCAGGCATATGAGTACTATTGAGGCATATTACCCTATACTTAGTTTTCTAAGTCATTATTTTAGGCACAAGAGTACTGTTTAGACTCATTACCCTACACAGGCTTTGAAGCCTATTTTTCAGGCGTAAGAGCCCTGTTTGGGCATATCACCTTACACTTAACTTTTTCTAAGTCATTTTCAAGCACATGAGCACTGTTGAGGCTCATGAGCCTTAGGCGTATTAGGTACTGTTTGGGCATATGAGGACTATTTGGACTCATGACCCTACATAGAACATTTCTAAGGCAATCCTAGGCGTAAGAGGTTACTGTGTAGGCTCATCAACCTTTTGTCCAGCCTATTACTATGATATTTCCAAACCCAAACATCAGGCCTAAATGTTCTAAGCTTACTAAGGTTCTTCTAAGCATGAACTACACATAAACATCTAATAAACATCATCAAACATGCCAAAACACATACGGGTATCAATAGATAAACATGGTAAAAATCGTTTAATACATTTTCAGCCCCAAAGAGTTTAAAACAAGTAAAAACCGGGGTCTAGAAACTCACCTTGCTGCTTTCAACCTTCAAACTCTAAAACTTGAATTTCTCAGATGTTTTTAACACCTAAAACACACTAAAACACCCATCCCGAACATACAATAACACATATGAGCATATAACCGAGACTAGATCGACCAAAAACGACTTAAAACACTTAATCTTACCTCAACTTCGAATTCTTCTTCTTTCTCTCTCTAAAACTCGAAGTCTCTGCTGTTTCTCTCTCTAAAAACCGAATGCAAAGGAGTGTGCAGGGGGTTATGGGCGGCCATACCCTCTTTTACACCAACTTTTCAAAGATTTTATCCTTTTTACACTTTTTACCCCTCAACTTTGGGTTGACTTCCATTTCTCCCTTTTTATTTCTCTTTTATTTTCTTATTCATTTCTTTAGAAATGTCTGGGTGTTACATAGGACTATGTTAGCTGATTCAAAGCTGCCTCTAACATTCTAGGCAGAGGCAGTCAGTACTGCATGCTATGTGCATAATAGAGTTCTTATTGTTAAGCCACATGGAAAAACCCCTTATGATCTATGGAACAAGAGACCACCATTCATTGGTTTTCTTAGGTCCTTTGGTAGCAGGTGTATCATACTTAACATAAAGGACAATTTAGCAAAATTTGCTAAAAAGTCGGATGATGCTATCTTTGTTGGATATTCCTCAAGCTCAACAATTTGAGGAATTATCCAATGTTGTTAATGAGCACACTCCTTGTGGTAAGGGGAATGGTCATGATCATATCTTTAATTTAGAATTATTTCCAAACTATTCTAAACCTTCTTGTAAGAATGTTTCAACTGAAACAAGAACTAAAAGTGACTCAGATGATGATAAACTTTTTGAGTTACCCAGACCTCTTCCAAGTTCTCCAAGAATTACTGAAGCTCAAAGCTTCAACCAATTGTCAACAAAATGAGCCTCAAAACTCATTGAGTGATAACTCAAACACTATATAACACTAAGCTAATGGAAGTAGTGATAAGGAAGAACAGGCAACTGATAAGGCTACTCCATATCAAATGGCTACTGATGTTGTTTCTCCTTTAGTCAATCAGTCCTCATTGAATGAATGTGAAACCACATCTGATCCAAATGTTCACAATCTTGAGCAAAACCTTTCAAATCTAGATCTCTCCATGCAAATGGATGTGATCCCTTGATTCTGGATTCACAACACCAACCCAGCTAAAACCATCATTAAAGATGTTTCTAAAGGTCTGAGAACAAGAAGACAAACTTATAATGGAAATATCTGCTTGTGCTTATGCTTCCTCTCATAGATGGAACCAAGGAAGGTAGAAGAAGCTCTAAAGGATAGGAGTTGGATTGAGTCAATGCAAGAGGAATTGCTTCAATTCAAAAGACAAAAGGTTTGGAACCTATGTCCACTACCATCTGGTCAAGTAACCATTGGCACAAAGTGGGTATTTAGAAACAAAAGGATGACAAAGGCTTGATTATCAAGAACAAGGCAAGACTAGTAGTTCAAGGATACACTCAAGAAGAAGGAATTGATTACATCGATGTCTTTGCACCTGTTGCACGACTTGAGGCAGTTACAATCTTTCTTACTTATACAACATCCAATAACTTTACAGTTTATCAGCTTGATGTCAAGTGTGATTTTCTATAAGGAGATATAGACAGAAAAGTCTATGTGTGCCAACCTCTAGGATTTGAAGACCCACAGTATCCCAACTACGTGTGCAAATTGGATAAAGCTCTTTATGGGTTACACCAGGCACCTAGGCTGTGGTATCAGACATTGTCTTAGTTTCTCCTGAAGAATGGTTACACGAAAGATACCATTGACAAGACATTATTCATAAGGAAGTCTGGAAAAGACATTTTGCTAGTACAAGTCTATATCGATGACATCATATTTGGTTCTTCAAATGACCAAATGTGTAAGGACTTTGAAAGCATTATGAAGAGGAAGTTTGAGATGGTTCCATGGGAAAATAGACTTATTCCTTGGAATTCAGGTGAAGCAAATGAAAGATGGGTTCTTCATCAATCAATCTAAATAGGTCAATGACATTTTAGAAAGATTTAAAATGAAGGATTGCATGCCAGCAAAGACACCTATACCCAAAAATCACAATCTTTGTCCTAACTCTAAGGGGGAGGATATTGATTAACATCAGTATAGTGTAATTATTATATCTCTGATGTATCTCATAACAAGTTGACCTGATATTATGTTTGCAACCTGCATCTATGCAAGATATCAGGCTGCTCCAAAGGTGTCTCACCTAGTTGCTGCCAAAAGAATCCTAAGGTACCTTAAAGTAGTTCCTAAGTTAGGTCTCTGGTATCCTAGGAATCAAGACTTTAATCTCTATGGCTACACTGATAGTGACTATGGCGGGTGCAACATCAACAAGAAATCAACATCAGGAGGATGTCAATTTCTTGGTGGAAGGATAATCTCCTGGCAATGCAAGAAGCAATCTTGTGTTTCAACATCAACTGCTAAGGCTAAATATATTGCTGCTGCTAGTTACTGTGCTCAGCTGATGTGGATTCAAAATCAGATGTTGGATTATGGTTTTAATTTTATGGAGACTCCTATTCACATTGACAACAAGAGTTTCATCTCCATTATAGAAAATCCAGAAAAGCACTCAAAGACAAAGCACATTGACATCAGGTATCATTTTATCAGAGATATTCATGAGAAAAATCTGATCAAATTAGTCAAAACTGACTCAAATGAGCAATATGTTGATTTGTTCATAAAGGCATTTGATGAACAAAGATTTAAATATCTGATTATAGCTATTGGGATGATAAACATTGACTAACTTGTCTCATATGAAAACCTTTTAATATGTGTTCTGTCTATGTCAATCAATCTAAGCCCTGTTACAAAAAATCTTTTCTCTTAAGTATGAGTAAGTTCGAAAAGAAACTTTCCCTCGGAAGCTATCTTTTTTTATCTTCAAAAAGGAAACTTTTCTAACACTTGTAGTATCTTTCGAAAAGTTTTAAGCTTCGGAAGAACATTCAAAGTGGTATCAAATCCATCTCCAAAGCGATAAAACTTTTTATTCCGAAGACCTTCTTACTCTCGGAAGTAAGACTATCTTACCTAAGAATGTAAGTTTGGCTTCGGAAGATATTACACTCGGATCTTAGAAGAAAAACTGTACTGTGTAACGTAAATCTTTGTGCCCCACCCTATAAAAGGTAAAGATCTTCTTAATGATGTCATAATATTTAAATGACTTATCCTTACAGCCCATTTCAAATGATACCTTAAACTATCATTTCACCTTATCCATCCGTCATTTTACCATATTTAAATACTTCCAACCTCACTCAGCAATCTTTTTTACCCATTTGCAAGCCCTAACAACTATTCATCACTCTTACTCTCTCAAACTTACCCTATTCTTTTCGATCTCTTTCAACAATGGCTCTAAACCCTCAGCACAACCAAGTCGCCATCCTTGACTCCTAAAGGATGCCGACTTCTCTGAAATCATCCAGTTTCTAATTCAATCCACCTATTACACAGCTCTCACCGTGAACCCCACCATTTTCACCAACCAAATGGCCGAATATTGGGCTAATGGTCAGATTGACACCCTAAACGGAGTTAGGGTTATTAGGACAAGAATCTATGGCAAAGAATTGTTCATTTCTGAACAAACCATCAGGGAGCACTTAGAGCTTCATGGTGAGGGTTCTCCTACGGAATTCCCCAAACCTGATTTGAAGGACACCTATACCCAAATGGGATATGGTGGCGATGTGAGTAGATCAACGGTCTACAAGTTCAACTTTTTCTAGAATTGGAAGTTCCTGCTTCATAGCATTCTTCACTGTCTAGCTAATAAATCAGGGGGATGGGATCAAATTCCCTATGACCTAGGATGCCTAGTTCATGGGTTGGTAAAAGGCCTTCAGTTCAACCATTCAGGTTTGTGCTGAATAACTTTAGGGGAAATCTTCAACGGGAAACATTCTACATGTATCCCAGGTTCATTCAACATATCATCAACTGCTAGCTGGATCAAGATAAGCTTTTCTGTGCAATTAGTCTTTCTATCCCTCCCATGAGGCCCGCCATCTTCAAAGTTCTAAAGAGGGTGTCCACCAACTTTACCTGAAGATATACTGCACTCCTTCCAGGTATGATCGAGCCAATGGCTCCCGGTGACATCCTTATAAACCCCACAAGTGATGAACCCACACCAGCACCACCCACTTCACCGACAATTCTACCTCCTCATCCCGGCAAATACATATACCAGAGATGTTCTAAGCGAACACTTGTTCAATCTTCTCTGATTGAATAAGCACCTCCTGTTTCATCCAAAAAGGCTAGAGTGGAAGAATGGGCTCCCACCCAGTCTGAGGTCCAACCATCCTTCACCATTGACCTCACTATGGGTATTGAGTCTCCTCAGTCTCAATCCTATGAGCCTGAAACCACAGCTGAAACCCCTCAAGATGAGTCATAATACCACCTGAGCAACCGATAAGAGATGGCCAAATCATAGGCTCTAAGCCTCTAGATTTGAT
Source organism: Flaveria linearis (assembly GCA_024085815.1). Lineage (NCBI taxonomy): Eukaryota > Viridiplantae > Streptophyta > Magnoliopsida > Asterales > Asteraceae > Flaveria > Flaveria linearis. The sequence goes on from CM044018.1 coordinate 26,903,384, forward strand.
CAAGGTCCTGGGTCATTAGGCATAACTCCCATATCCTTTACTGACCTACTTACTGGTACTAATGAGGATTTCATGTTCCTCCAAGGCCATGATGCCTATCCAGAACACCCATTCAAGGATCAACTGAGCCTAGAGAAACCTTTGACTTCTAGCCCCCATCAGCAAAGCCTAACTGAGGTAAGTCCTACTGATGTGGAGGGGACTCATGTAGATTCAGCTGCCACTACTGAGAATGTTTCAATGACCTCTCAGGACAGTGGTAACATCTCTGATACTAAATCTACGACAACTTTGCCTGTTGATGACTCTTAAAAGGGACATCACTACGCAGAGGAAACCAGGGTATGAAGAAACCACAACTGGTAGTGAGAATGAACATACAAGGTATGTTATCTCGTCCCCTCATGATTCTTTTAAAGAAGATGAGGGAAGTATGCAATTCATAATCAGAGACCTACTTTCTAAAGTCTCAAAACTTGAATCAAAGGTTAAGACATTAGAAGATAGGTCTGCCACTTAGCAACTTAAGATTAAATATCTCAAGGCTCAACTAGCTGAGACACAGACTAAAAGATCTGTTAGGCATATACCCATTCAAGTCTCTCTAGCTTCTTCCTCCAGCTCATCAAGCTCTCAAGATGATGCTGCCAAAAAGGGAAGAACGTTTAGAGTGAAACTCATATAGTGAAAAGTTTGGCTCTCACAACCCTCTCTTCAAAATACCGTGCTCAACAAGCAACTGTTTTCCTTGAACCACCTCCAATCATACTTCAAGTGGACCAAAAGATGCTCATGGATCTTCACAGATTCCTAACTACATTCTTAATGAGCTCTTGACTTGAACAACCAAGTCCAGACATTGTTATGGCTTACTTTGGAGCAGAGGAGCTTCAAAGGTTGAATGCACCTCCTACCACTGAGGAAGGAGTTGGTCAACCTAAGGTCCACATTGAACCTGAGATTGATTTTGAAGGGGATATAAGGACTGATGGCCCAGCAACTAAATCAGTTGGGATAAGTAGTGTAATCCTTCCAACTTCCAAAACTGAAGACAAAGCTGTGGAACAATTCCCACTAACTTCCGAAGCTAAAGTCCAAGCTACGGAAGGACTATCTTCTTTATCTGGTGATCTAATTATCACAGAGGCAATTCTTGAACTAGCGTCAAAGATAAATAGTGAAGACTATCTCACAACTCCTCCTGCTCAACCAGCTTTATCAGCACAAGCTCATATTCCCACTCACCAGCCTGAATCCTCTACAACAAAGTCTCCAAAAGCTCAAGCTTCTAAACACATCAAAGGTAAAAGAAAGATGACTGCAGAAGAACTGTTAGAGGATGAAAGGATGGAGAAGCTTAAGAGGAAAGGTAGACTCTCCAATGGAAAGCTACTAGCTACAAGTAGCAAAGCAGCTATGGCAACCCAGGAGACTATCAACAACATAAAGAGAGTGGAGATCATTGACAATCTTGTCAATCCGAGTATAGCAAATGAAGATGTGCTCCTCTTAACACTTGAGGAGCTGGTAGAGTTAGAAAAGGTAACCCTGTTGCAAAAAGAACAAGATGAAGCAGTAAGGTTGGCCTTAGAAGAGGAAGAGAAGTGGAAAAAAGAGGAAGCTAAGCAGCAGCTGAGAGCCGAAAGGGTAGCCTTCTTAAGTTCCAAGGGCTACTCCTTTGAAGAACTAGCTCCTCATGACAATGACATGATCTTGTGGATTTTCAACAAAGAACAAGATCAAATAGATAAGGAAAGGAGAAAGGCTGCTAGGGACAAGCTCTATACAAAGAAGAAGAAGGAAGAAGAAGCCCAACTTGTCATGGCCAAGAAGATGGGAGACAGAGCATGGATGCAAGCATATCTTAGAGCCCATGGCTTCTCTGGTAGACAAGTTGGTCCTATGTCTGATAAGCCCTGTAGCGACATGTCAGTGACATCAAAGCTGACATTCGCTCAGGAAGAATGAAGGAGGTTTACCTAGGTACTTGGAGGATAACACCCAAACCTACACCTTAACCTCAACCCCAAACTAAACCTGAGCCAACAACCTTTCCTTTCCCAACAAAAATTGAACCAACCACTAAACCCTACACTCTTGAACCTATACCATCAGCCATACCCTCATCACCCATTGCTTCATAACAACCACCTCCACTACCCATCCTAAAACCTAAAACACTTCCCAGAACTCAACCCTCCTCTGCCTAAAAATTAACCACCCACTTATCATCCAAGCCATCCTCTGAGTCAAGTGTACCTCTGACCTTAGAGGAATTCAAGGAAATCAAGAAAAAGCTGATCAATTGTACTACTCTGAGCGAAATTTCTTATGAAGAGACATCTATCAAGCTAACATTTTGATGGATCCTCCAGTTCCCTCACAAGGGAGAAATTTCTTTATCTGCCTAGGGGAACCCTGAACCAGGCACTTCAGCTCTTGGCAACCAACTCTGTTAGGACCGCGTACCTACGGAGTACTAACAGATTTAACATGAAACCTGATCAAATAGTGCAGAATCCTATTTGATTAGCGATCCAATCAGTGAGAACGACAACCTGATCAATCTAACGATTAAACAAACGTTAAGGATGAGAAGAGATCAACCAGGAACGAACTTTGAAGTTGGATGGATGAACTCAAACGCTCTGGATGGCTAGGGTATAATAATATTCGAAGTGTTCCGTTTTTCCATGAATTATGTAGTATTTATAGGTTTCAGTGTTCAGTCGTACGATTGAGCCATTTGCATGGTTCAGTCGTGCGACTGGGTCATGTGATTGATTCATACACACGACTGAACTCCACTAATGGTTCAATCGTGCGACTGAGCCAATCCTAAGTCTTAGTCGTATGACTGATCTAGTCACCTGGCTCTGTCATGCGACTAGTCCATAAGCATGGTGCATTTGTGCGTCTGGTCCATAAGTATGGTCCATTAGCATGAATAGCCACAAGACTAAGTCAAACACATTTCTGAATCATTATTGACTCAGAATTGTGCACAATAATCTCAAACCTACATATATATAGTTCATATAGCATGTAATAATGAATGCTATAAGAATATGATATAATCAAGGTTAAGAAAACATCCAAACACATATCATTTCATCCAAACACATATCATATTACAATATTGTTCTTGAATTACATTTGTGTAAGAAGTGAAAGACATAAACATTAAAGTACAATAAACTAGGACCATTGTGTATCAACAAACTCCCCCTTGGACCTAGTTTGCTCTATTGTCTAACACTTTTCACATGCTCTTGAAACTTCTTATACTTCTCCCCTTTTGTGACTCCTGCATGAATCTCGAATGCAAAGCAGAGTCTGATAACATGTTAGAACTAAAGAGCTTGTACAATGTCTTGTGTATCATAGAACAATGGCCACTTGTATAAAGTATAAACATCTTCTGTAGACAAGTTAGTAAGCCACATTGGGTTGAATACCATGATTGTCTCAATCTTACCGTCTCTGTTCAACACAATTACTGCTTCACCCGTCCTCCAATCGTAATACCACCACTTAAAATAAGGTGTAAAATCCTGTGGCATTTCCCTCAATGAACTTTTTGACATTGTCCTTGGAGGTCTCCACTTTAACACCACCTTACTTCATACATAGATTGAGTCAGCTTTAGTTTTATGAAGAATCCTCCTCGGTTATTGAGGTTTGAAGTTGACCCATCTCGTGTGGTATTCCTTCTTTAAGGCATTCTTGAACCATCCCAACATTTTCCTTGGGTTAGCATATAATAGATCTAGGCTTGCTAGTCTGTTTAACTCAAAACCTGGTAGAGTCTTCAGATCATGTGGATATCTGAAGTACTCGATCCTTTTCTCCCTCTTTACTGCATAGACATCTAAATCCTCAAAATACGCCCGGCTGGCAATCTTTCCTGACACTTTCTGATGTCTTTTAACCTTGTACAGCTTGGTGTATGCATTCTACTTAGGAGACTCTCTCTGAGCTTTCATCTCAGCTAAGCATGTAGCCCATTCAGCTTTCTTTTGTGCAACCTCAGCATCATCAGCTTGAGCTTTATTCCCCGCTGCTTCTTTCTCTATGGCCTTTCTTCAACCTTGTCAAATGCACCAGTGACAAAGGTTTCACCCAATTCTAGTATAGCATCTCCATCTGTATCTATGTACTAAGGATAGTGATCTGACGTGACATCCTCTATCTCTATCTCATCCACTCCTTGCAGCTCCTCATTACTAACAACATCCACTTCAAGAGCATCTTTAACTATCTCATCCAGGTTCAGTCTGAACATCTCTATGAGCTGTTCATCTGATAGATCGTGGATGATCTCCCCCTCTTCTGGAGTGTAACTCATAGATCGTCTAACAATCCCTTGCAAATCAAGAATCATTGTATGTTGAGACTTGATTTTCTGAAGGGGAGTAACATCGTATTCATCGACCTGTTGAGTTTCACCTGTTTGATAGAATAATCAACAAAGCACACATTAATGAATCATCAAGGCATTAAACATAAATTATCATAATTTACATTAGTGTAATACAATACTCAATTACAAAATATTCCAAATTACATAAACTTTCTTAATCATTACTTTGGTCTCTATCTTGAGGCTCATCTGCTTGAGGAGTAGAGGAAGAAGCTCCTTGATCTTGATTCTTCTTCGTACGCTTCTCCCTAGTAGATTGATTTGAGGCTGATGCATTCGCATAACCTTCAGGCTCATCATCTTCATCATCTCCTTTCTTTTTCTCCTATCCACTGTAACGAGCGTTCTCCTCATCACCCTCATCATCAAATTCGTCATCACTGGAATCATCATCATCGTCACCATCATCTCCATCTCCTTTAATCTTTAGGGTCTCCTCCCTCTTACCTTTCAACCTCAGCATAATCCTCTTATTCTTCTTCTCCAGATCTTCAATCTTCTTTGTGGATGCCAGAACTAGCTTATTCTAAGCTTTAAGGGCATTATGAGCTTGAACTAAAGCCCACTCATGGGCTTCGTTCTTCTCTGTGAGCTTGGTGATTTGCTTCCCCTGTTCTGCATTCACAGCCATCAGCTGTCTTATTTGGTTGGCCTGATGATCATCAGTCGCCAACAGCTTGAGAACTAGCCGGTTAAGGCTCGCAAGCTGTTCCTCTAACCTAACAGTGGGTAGAGTAGTGCTCTGTAGAGGTGGAATGGTGGTGGATATTCCGGCTTGGGAGATGGTTGAGGTGGTTGTAGATGTGGTGTATACGGGTGTGGGGATCGGGATGGTTTGTGGAGGTGTAGTTTTAGGCATTGAGGGTGAGGAATATATAGGTGTAAATATGGTAGTGGGTATGTCGGTGCTAGTGGCGGTGGTGGTGGTAGTGGCAGTGGTGGTGGTAGTGGCAGCGGGGGAGCTCATCAAAATAATCTTTTGGCGTTTCCCCTTAATCCCATAGGGTTGGGCCATCCTCTTCCTCCTTGACCCCTTAGTGATCTTTGCTCCCCTTGGGCAGATGGGCTGTTCAGGTGTATATGTGGGATCAGTCTCCTCAGCGTCGACACCCTTCAAATGAGCCTGGCTGGTACCAACCACCTCTTTTCCCTTCTCAATAGCTACCCACTTGCTACCGATCTATCTCACAAGACGCTCATCCTTAGAGTCATCTTCTTCTTCCTCTAGGTCAAAATTCCTGATATCCTCACTTATCAGGAAGTCCTGGTGGATGGTAACTTGCTCCGATCCACCAGCAGCTGATGAACCACCCTGATGTGAGGGTGGTTTCTCAGTAGATGTACCTGTAGCTCGGAATTGACTTAAGCACTCATCTCCACCTCCCTGACCTTTATCCTGGTCATCATCATTATTATCATCATCCTCGTCATCATGTGGAATCAAAACGGGCTCGACATCGGAGTCACTGTCTTCATAACGCCACATCTTCTTGGCCGGAGCTACATAATCAACGTTGGCCAGATGCCTAAATAACCTTCTCACCGGGGGCTTAATTTGCTTCCCCTATATACCTTCATCCTGCCCAATGTTGTGTCATCCATCACCTCCAATGACACCTCATCGTCTTTGGTCTTGGACCGGTTGGGTAGTTTCTCGTTGAGGATCATCTGAAGAAAATCGGGGATACATGCAAAATCCTTCCTTTCCCTTGGCCTCGATGTTCTCCCTTATGTAGTTGAAGAACATCTAGGAGAAACTGAACAGGTGGTGTAGTACTAACGCAACGAATGCGTTCTGTATCTGATCGCTCATCTCATCGAAACCACTGCATCTCGAAGCAATACACTTAAGTATTACATGTGCCAAATACTTGAAAGGAGGGCACATGTTTCTCTTATTAAGCACGTCAGTATTGATGTCACCGACGTACTTAATCCTTAAGAAACATCCCCTAACACTCAAGGGATGAAGCTTGGTTGGATGATCCACATCATCTCCCAGATCGTGTACCCTCCTCAAGTCATCTTCCCCTGCATCTATGTCCTGGCCAAAAATGGAGCTACGGATCTTGAATGGCTCAACTGAACGATCCACAACGGCATTCTCCCAGAATGCCTGCAGCAGAGAGCGGTATGGTGTGCTGGGAGTCGAAATAGCTCGATAGATCCTAGATCGCCTCAGAAACTCTATTATCTCGACAAACTCTGTAGCGTTCCGAGATGTCGTGTTGAGGTAAGCACAAATATTGTGCTTAGTTCTCATAGTCTATCTATCAACCATTTCACTGTAACACAAGTAACAAACATGTCAGACCAGCTCACAAGAAAGAACATTTTGAATTTGAACAGTTCCTAACATACTGGTTCAATAACTGTACGATTGAATTCAATCGTATGATTGAGCATCCGACTGAGTTTAGCGTGTGCCACGACATGCGGTTGAACCAGTAGTGCGATTGAATCACTGATTGAATCAATCGTGCGATTGAATCATGCGCCTGGTTCAACCGTGTGATTGAAGTTCATCAGACTGTCCATTCGCATACATATTGTGTGAGTCCAAAAATTTGAATGATTGTCAAAACAGCTAGACTCATATCAAGATTAAGGTCATTAGAAGCGCCAAGATTTGTTATTTCACCAATTATCTTTGCATTTCACTTTTAAGCTTATTTAAAGGTCTGATTAAGCTTTAATCAGTTCAGTTTAAGTTTTAACATAATTCGGACATCTTAGATTGATTTACTGTATTCATGTATCCTTATTTCATCTTGACTGTACCTGTAGATGAATGTGTAACAGTTAGCAATAGGAAATCAGTGGAAATCACAAGAAAAGTTCAAAAAGGGGTCCTTTGGTAGTCGATTATTTTTGAGAGAATTTGAAATAACGTGTAGGGTTACGACCCACTGACCTCCTTTTATATTGTTGTGAGTTTTAGTCGTGCGACTGGACCCATACGCATGGTTCATACATGCGACTGAACCCATACGCATGGTTCATACGTGCGACTGAATTTCAGTCATACGAATAACCTATACGCATTCAACCAATCATACGATTGGTTCATACTGAGGATGCCAATCGTGCAACTCAGCCATCCTCATGGTCCAGTCGTACGACCAAACCATACTTGTGGTCCAATCATGTGATTGGCCCATAGTTATGGTTCAATCGTGCGATTGGCCCATGCTTATGGTCCAATTGTGCGATTGGGCTATTCTAGTGAATTTGACTTTGTTTGTCCCATTATTTCACATGCTTATCTTTAATAGATGACATTATGACCACGAATCATCTCAGACACGATCCTTTTAATTGAAAACCATTTGATCACCTCAGACGTGATCCTTTTAACCAGAAATCGTTTGGTCACCTCAGATGTGATCCTTTTAACCAGAAATCGTTCGATCACCTCAGACGCGATCCTTTTAACCATAAATCGTTTGATCACCTCAGACGTGATCCTTTTAAATGAAAATTCATTGATCACCTCCGACGTGATCCTCTGAAATAAAAACCATTGATCACCTCAGACGTCATCCTTTTATCTTTCAGAAACAAGCTTTTTAATGTTCGGTTCATTTTGTGACATTCACAGAGTTTAGTCTTGTTGCATAGTCCGACACTGACACAATACTAATGTAACTAAAACAGGGAAAACTTGAACTAAGTTGAAATAAGACATTTTTTTATGTTTTTCATTTAGAGGAGGGTTGAAAGCATTCTAACGTTACTTAAAAGATTTCTCCCCCTGAGTAGAATGGCTTCAAACATTAACATCAGTTCTAGAAAGATTCACATGGAATCAGACAGGTATAAAACACCATCATTTAGGATCTTATGTATTTATATCAAAAACAGAGAATATTGCATATCCGAATCACTGAATCTCATTCATCTAAGAGTCAAAGGCACTAACAGGAAATTACGTTAGAGCTGTTGTATAGCACACATCGATTTTAAACATCGAGGGATGCTCCCACAATGATTGTCAGTATATTTGTCCACTTAAATCCATACACAGATTTTTGACACACATTGGTGATAATTTAGGTGTATTAGTTCAACAAGTGTTAGTGGATCCCACACTTATATGGTTACCAACCTTCCTCAGGAGATATTTGAGCGGTCTATGGGTTTTTGTAAAGAAGAGACTATTCTAAGAGCTTTTAAAGGGATGTGAAGCCTCAGGTCAGTGCCATCGCACAACAGAGAGGCACAAACAATAATGAAATCTTAGAATATATAGGTCATGCTTATCCCCAGGTCAGTGCCATCGTACAGCAGAGAGGCACACTTCTTGTCTTCTTGTTAGAGCAATTTTAAAATACATTTAACTCAGCATCGACATTTGTCATTTACATTGCTCATGTTTTTTATCACTAGCACATATTTGTGGCTTTCTGTTTGCTCCTCACCCTTATTAGAAATTTATTGATTGTACAGACCAGGGATAAGATGGGAACCCACACCTTGTTGATTGATTTAATTTACATGATTCCCCAATGATGTCTACTAGTCTATTGTGTTGAATCTACCGACACATCATATAATGGACATGCAACCTCTAGATCTACTTTCTCCATGTAACCATAGTAACAGACAAGCTTACTATCATTTTTCAACTTATTAGGCTTTGACTTCTCAGACTTATAATTTTCTTTCCTTTCAGTATAATATTTCAAAAATGAAAATCCTTTTGGTGTCCCAAACGATTCGATACATGTGTACTATCATATTCCACTGTACTGAATCGATTTCTAGGATTTGACGTCTTTGCTTATCAGCTTACCTGCCCAACCCCCCCTTTTTTTAAGTAATAAATATTGAAACTTAAACTATTCTCCCCCTAAAACTCTAAAACATAAAATCTTTTTGTGTTTTCGAAATTTTTTAAGATAAAAGAGAAAATAAAATAAAATAAAATAAATTTGATAAAAAAATGAAAATGAAGACACATACTGGCGGACTATGAACCCGGCTCCTCCGGAATTACATCCTCTTTCTTTTTGATGCCATTAACCTCTAAAAGATAATAAAATCTCGGTTTATCAAAAGCTTTTGTATAGAGGTCGGGGCGCTGAAAATCCGTGTTAATTTTAATTACATCGATTAAATGCTTTTCAAAACAATCACGTATGAAGTGATATTTAATGCCGATGTGTTTAGTTTTGGGATGTTGTACTGGATTTTTAGTTACAGCTATGGCAGCAGAATTATCAACAAAGATAGGAGTGTTAGTAAATTGCAAACCGTATCCCCGTATTTGCTGTTGAATCCCGATGATTTGAGAGCAACTTGCAGCAGCAACATATTTAGCTTCCTATGTTGACAGAGCAACAGACGTCTGCTTCTTACATTTCCAGGTGACTAACCGCCTTCAAAAAAATTGATACCCCGCAGATGTCGACTTGTAGTTCATCTTGCATCCACTATAGTCCGAGTCACTGTACGCTGTAAGTTCAAAGTCATCATCATGATGATACCACAACCCGAGTGTTAAAGTACCCTTCAGATAACAAAAGATCCGCTTCACCCCAATCAGATGATTGACTTTTGGTTTTGACTGATATCTGGAACAGAGACACGTGGCATACATGATATCAGGATGAGAAGCTGTGAGGTACATTAGAGATCCGATCATTCCACGATACATGGTGGCATCTACCAAATCCCCATTTTCATCGGGTGCCACATCGTGGTTTGTGGCAAGAAGGATACCAGCAACCGTTACATTTTCCATATCGAACCTACCTAGGATGTCTCCCACGTATTTGGTCTGATGTAGAAAGATTCCATTAGGTGTCTGACCCACCTATAACCCCAGAAAGAACTTCATCTCTCCCATTGCACTCATTTCAAATTCAGCTTTCATCATAGATTCAAATTCTTTACACAATGCTTTGTTATTTGAAACGAAGATTATATCGTCCATGTATATCTGAACCAATAGTAAATCACTATCTTTTCCTTTGATGAATAACGTGCAGTAGATCACTCCCCTTGGAAATCCATGTTTCAACAGATGTGTGGAGAGTTTCTTATACCAGGCTCGAGGGGCTTGATGTAGCCCATACAAAGCCTTGTCCAACTTATAAACTCTGTCCCGATGATAAGGATTTTCGAAACCTTCGGGCTGACTGACGTATACAGTCTCACGGATTTCACCATGTAGAAATGCACTCTTCACATCCAATTGATACACCTTGATTTTCATGTATGATACGTAGGCTAGGAAGATTCTAATTGCTTCCATCCTAGCAACTGGTGCAAATACCTCATTATAGTCCACACCTTCGACTTGTCTGAACCCTTGGACTACTAACCATGCCTTGTTTCTGATAATGACCCCTTGGTCATCTTTCTTGCTATGAAGAACCCATTTTGTGCCGATTACTTTTGCACCCTTTGGTCTGTCCACTAGTGTCCACACTCCTAGCTTCTTAAATTGCAGAAGTTCTTCTTATATAGCGTTTACCCATGCCTCATCTTTCAATGCATCACTTACATACTTAGGCTCGACTTGAGAAACAAAACACTTAAATGCACCATCATGTATGTATCCCTTTTCCATCACTGCTGCATAATCAGCTATATATAACTGATTTCTTGTCTGAACCCCAGAGAGAATATCCCCAATGCTATTGTCTGGGGGATGATTCACACTAATCCTTGTGACTGGAATTGTAGGCACGACTACTTCATTTTCCAGATTAAGAATCACTGGTTCATCTGTGACTGGTTGATCATTTGCCCTAGAAGTTTCAACCAATTCATCATCGTCTGCAGGTGTACCTTCATCTGAGGAGTGATCACTGACTCCCATATCTTCCTCTGAAGCCCTAGAAGCACCATCGATTGGAGCAGGAGTGCTTGAGTCTAAATTAGGAGTATTCAGGACGTCATTGAAAAGGAGAGACAGATTCCCGGTCATGTGCCTGGATGCCCCACTATCAATAATCCAGGTGTTAGTGATAGCGTTGTAGCAAACAACCTGCACAAAAACAAAAATGATCAGTTCAAGAATGGGACCCAAGCCTTTACTGGCTTGGGTTTCCTAGAGGCATCATGCATTACAAACTCCACCCACTGTCCTTCGGAAGATGCAGACATATTTTTCTTCATCTTATCCTCACTCTCAAACACACTTGTTGATTTTGCTTACCACAAACCAGTTTTATGTAAGGGCCTGTTTGTGATAAACAGACGACTTGTTTATATTTAAACTTTTGGTTTGCTTTCATCCCTAGGTTTTACCTCAAATAACACAGCTTTGCCAGGAGCTTGTCTGTGTTGCTTTTGGTACTTCGGAGGGGTATTTGATCTTGTTTTAGAAAATCTAGGTTTATTTTCATGAACAAGTTCAATTTTTCTTCTAGGTGTCTGATAGTAAGGACAATTAGGAGAAATATGTCCTCATTCTCCACAACTATAACAGGATCTCCCCTCAACAGGTCTCGGAGATCTGTTATGTGGGGGAGAGTGGGATCCAGGGCTGATCTTTTTCTTCTTAACTTTAGGTTTCTGACCTTCTTTGACAAATTTTACTGGTTTGACATTTTGATTATTTTTTACTTTCATTTTGTTGAGATTTTGATGTTGAGCAGTTCTGGACTGAGTTGCTTCTGTATTTTTAGATTTTAAGACATGAACTTTTGAACCCAACCCAAGAGTAGCATTATAAATTCTTATCATCCCTGCTTTTAGTGACAGCCCTATCTGTAGTGCCAGAACTAGATGCCTTTTGTTTAGTATCAGATTGCATAGTTTTATCTGTGGAATCTGGATCACTGACTAGAGGGGTCGTCACCACATGATCCTTGATAGGGTTATTATTTATAGGTCGACATTTTGTATTCAAAAGGATCGCATGTGGTGGTGGCACTACGTTATAACCAAGACCTTCCCCGTTGTTTCTTTCTTTTACTATGTTCTAAACATTGTGAGAAGAACTAGCTAGACTGTGAAGTTTTTGATTTAACGATTCAATTTCAACTTGCAAAATAGCTTTTTCTTTCTTAGTTTCCTCTATTGTTGATAAATAAAACTTAATGTCATTTGCTTGATTTAAGGCAACAACCTCAGTTTTCCTAAGTCGCTTACCTAATAAATCAAGTTTTTCTTTAAAGTTGCTTTCATTTTGTTTTAAAACTCGATTAGCTTCAGTGCATAATTTCAAATCATTTACCAGACTGTCATTGTGATCTAACAACCTAGCATATTTTTAGTCTATACATTCACAAAATTTATTAAATTCTGCACAAGCATGCTTATTAAAAAGTTCGTCTTTAGAATTTACCTGTGGAGAGATGGAGGTGTCAGCCATAAATGCAAACTTAGATTCCTCGATAACTGGAGATTCCATGCCAGCAGCAGTTAATTCATCTTCAACCAATTGATCCATGGCATCCATAGCTTCTTCAACATCTGAATGAGTATCATCAGCTATGTTATCTCCTTCACTAGTTGACCTATCATCAAGATCTTCTATAAGTGCCACATTTGTGTCTCCATCAGACATAAATCTGAAGGACCAGTCCTGTCCTTCATCTCCTTGAGCAACCAATGCCTTCGAATCCTAACCTGTCGATGCCACTTTCTTCTCTTTGTCATGTCGGTTGAACGATGGAAAAGGGTTACCATTTCCTGTCTTCTTAGGTTTTATGCACTCTCTTTTAAAGTGACCATTTTCACCACAGTTAAAGCATGTAACTTTGGTTTTATCAAAACCAAATATGGTATCTTTGGTGGCAACTAGATTCTGACCCGTCTTTTTCACAAACTTTTTAGCCCTTCTAACAGCACTTGCCAAAGCCCACATAATATCCATTCTTTCCAACTCTGTCTCATCTACCTGCTCATAGTCTTCATATGCTAGATGACAATTTCCTATCTTACCAGCAACCAACCCATCATACGAGTGTACAACCATAGCGAGAAGATCCATACGCTCTTTTGCTACTTCAACAGTAATATTTCCCAGATTCTCGGTCATTAGCTTAGTAGGATTTGAGTCAGGGATACTATATTGGGTTCCAGATGAACCTGATAATTCACTTCCCAAGAGACACTTTAAGAAGTTCTAGTCATGTTGGAAGCAAACGTTGTCTGAAGAGGTGCTCCAGATGAAACTGGGGTAGTAGCAACGTTATAGAGGGTAGGATTCTGGGTGTAAGATCCATTCTTAGACTTGTATTTAAACCGTAATTCATCTTCCCTTAGCTTCAAGATAAAATAATTCACGTCTAACATGGTGAAAGTATAATTCTGTCTCAGATTAGACACAAACGAATCCCATTTATCTAGAAGACCATCAGCAAAGCTTGCTACTTTGTCCTCCATTGATGTAGTAACCCCGTGTGTATACAGCTCACTCATCAGATGATAAAACCTATCAATAATATCATCCAAGCTCTCATTTCCTATGGGTGAGAAGTTATCAAATTCCTTCTTGAGAGCTTTAGCCTTCAGCGCCTTCAAGGTTGCATTACCATCATATGTCTTTTCCAGAGCCTCCCATAACTTCTTCGATTGCTTATGTTCTAAAAACTGATGGAAGATATCCTTAGGGATTGACTGTGTCAATAAAGCATACGCCTTCTTCTCAGTATTATGTGCACCCTTTTGTCCCTCATTCATACCACCTAAGGTCAGCTTTGCCCCATTAGCATAACCTGGTATAGTATATCCAGTCTCAATAGCTATCCACAAGTTAGGATCAACCCCGTTTAGATAAATTTCAAAATGTTGTTTCCATTGTGGGTATTCGTCCAAAGTTAACAGATTCGGTGGCTTGTTAAGATTCCCAATCTCATTTTCCAGAAGCAATAGATTCTGGATCCGTGAGTCCTTACCAGCAGTAAACGCAGAGTTCTGATCATCCATGTTCTCAAACATGAACCAATTTGGTATATGACAGAGTCAATCGTGCGATTGAGGGGTACGATTGAGTTCAATCATGCGATTGGAGAGTGCGACTGATTTCAATCGTGCGAGTTCAATCATGCGATTGAGGAGTGCGAATGAGTTCAACCGTATAGATCAGCTTAATCGTGCGAATGAGCAATACGACTAAGTCCAGTCGTGCGGTTGAATCGTACGATTGGAAATTAGTCGTGTGATTGAGTTAATCGGGTGGCTGGAGCTGCTGTGGATGAAAAATTCGAAACTTTTATCACTTTGACACTAAAAACGATAATTCACAAACCCTAATATGCCGTAAGTGGAAAAGGTTAAACTTTTGAATCAGGCACACTTCAAAAACAATTTTTGAGTGAAAACGAGAATCTTTTTTTGAATTAAAACGTTATTTTTAACACGAACACCAATCGAATCCATGAAGAATCAAGAGCCAAAGCTCTGATACCACTAATTAGGACCGTGTACGTACGGAGTACTAACAGATTCAACGTGAAACCAGATTAAATAGTGTGGAATCCTATTTGATTGGCGATCCAATCAGTGAGAATGAAAACCTGGTCAATCTAGCGATTAAACAAACGTTAAGGATGAGTAGAGATCGATCAGGAATGAACTTTAAAGTTGGATGGACGAACTCAAACGCTCTGGACAGCTAAGGTATAATAATATTCGAAGTGTTCCATTTTTCATGAATTATGTGGTATTTATACGTTTCAATGTTCAGTCGTACGACTGAGCCATTTGCATGGTTCAGTCGTGCGACTGAGTCATGTGATTGATTCATACGCACGACTGAACTCCACTAATGGTTCAGTCGTGCGACTGAGCCAATCTTAAGTCTTAGTCGTACGACTGATCCAGTCACGTGGTTCTGTCGTGCGACTAGTCCATAAGCATGGTCCATTCGTGCGTCTGGTCCATAAGTATGGTCCATTAGCATGAATAGCCACAAGACTAAGTCAAACACATTTCTGAATCATTGTTGACTCAAAACTATGCACAACAACCTCAAACCTATATATAATTTATATAGCATGTAATAATGAATGTTATAAGAATACGATATAATCAAGGTTAAGTAAACATCCAAACACATATCATTTCATCCAAACACATATCATATTACAATATTGTTCTTGAATTACATTTGTGTAAGAAGTGAAAGACATAAACATTAAAGTACAATAAATTAGGACCATTATGTATCAACAAACTCTGATTCACTCAATGAAGAGGAGAAGATGCTAAGGAGAAGACTGGTAATTCTCTTGGACACCAGGAAGGGGGACAAGTTACCAAATCAACCCCTCTTTCCTAGGAAGAAAATTGTCCAATGGAGATTTGTGGACTCTTCTCACAACTTTGTTGTAGAAAGAGAGAATGGTGAAGTCAACAGACTTAACACTCCATCTCTGCTTCACTCAAGCAGATTTGGCATCACTGAGTTAGCAGAGAAGCCATTCTCCAACACCTCCAACTCTCAGACTGCTGCTCACATCTAAAATCATCTGAGCAGCCTTCACCTTGCTGAGTTAACTGCAAGAGAAAGGATTGAAGAAGAGTTGAAGATGAGACAGCAAGTTGAAAAGGAAGGAACAGTCAAAGGAAAGACTTTCCTTCAAATGATTGAAGGTCCTGACATGGAACCTTTTGTTAGATGGGAGTATGACTACAACTCCCATCAACTATCGCGCTTTCGAGGGCCACAACAAAGGGTACATGTGATCCAAATCAACAGACTGGACTTATTATCAACAAAGGATCTGTACCAACTGCCTAGCATCACTTCTGGAAAGAACAAGGAGACAGACAAATATCTGCTCTCCTTGGTGCTGAATGTTTTGAGAAGTAGAAGAAGTGAGGTTGGTGCAACCAAAATTACACTTAGAACAATTTTGGTACAACTGTGAAGGACTTCCGAAGATAAAGGCTGCACTTCTGAAGATTAAAGATAAAAGAACTTCCGAAGATGAATCATGTCTTCCGAAGAGGAATCATGTCTTCCGAAGACATAATCATCTCTCTTCCGAAGTATCAACACTTAAAAAGATTTCAAGACAATGACTTCCGAAGCATAGAGTCTTGAAGACCAGTAAAAGTCTCGAAAGAAGTAAATTCTTCCGAAGTATAAATGGCTTCGGAAAAACTTGTTCTTCTGAAGGCAGTTAACCTTCGGAAGAACTTACTATGAACCAGTGGATATTAGCATGGTCTCTCTGACAAGCCGCTACAACCTCTAAGATACTGCATGGCGTCTTCTCATGCCTATATAGTTGACCATAATTTAGTTCACAGTTTATTCCTTATCAGTTAGTACAGTTACTAACTTTAGTTGGTAAACAAAAAGGTAAGTCATGGACATGTCATGACTACCTTATCTAGGATAGTTTTTATACTAGAAACCTTACTACTAACAATGTAGTATTTGTTTAGTGAGTAAGTTTCCAGCTGGTTGTCTTTTGTATAGCTGGCTGTAGATAGTAGTATATATGGTTCTCATTGTAAGCTCATAAGAGCATGCTTGAGTCTTGTAAACTTTGAGTTGAGAATTAATATATACAAGTATCTTGAAAACCATTTCTTGTGTTTTTCTTACTTACTATATTATTATCCACTCTTAGAGGATTCTGCTTCATCATTTTGAGAGCAACTTAACATGATTTTCTAGGGACTTGTGTCAATTAACAAAAGCATCCCCAATTAAGTTTTCTCGCCTAAAATTTATTAATTACGATTGTATTTAATTTTGGAAGCTATGATTTTTTATTTAAAAATGTATTTTTAATCATTTTAAAAAACAATCAACAGTTACCATAATTAACATTTAAAATAGTTTTCATATCAGAAATTAATATAATTTAAGTTTTAAATTATTTCCATTTTAAAATTTGATATCAAATAAAGTATATTATATGACTTCTTAATGTTTAAATTATCTTAAAACTTTCATATATATCAAAGAAGTAATTGTTTTGAAAATAACACTTTAGTGCAATAAAAGTAGAATAAATTGTCATTCATTTAAATTAAACCTAAAAATTAATATTAATATTTAAGTTTAAGACAATTTATAATCATAATTATATGATAAATATCATTCATAGTAAACAATTTATATCATAAAATGACAAATTGTTTTAGAAATAAAATTCAATGATCTATGAACAAAAGATATTAAAAAGTTGATACTATATTAATCTTCAGATTTAGACATTATTTAAAAGGATTGATATAAATAGATCAAAATCATCTTTGTATTTGTGAATGATATTTTTTAATAAATAATTTAAAAAGGTGAGTTAGGGATATGTAAAATTACTTTTTATTGTTTATTCATATTGTTTTATGAAATTACTTCACAAAAAAAAGAACTAAAAAGTTTTACTTTTTTGAATGACCTTGATATGAATAAATATGACCGCACAATTATAATAAGAATAATTAAAATTTGAAAAAAGTTAATTTTCACAAGCAAGGTGAAATATATTTATAGATTAGCAAGTACATTTTAATTTAATTTAATTATTTATTATATGTTTTCTTAAAAATTTTAATACTTAACTTTATAATTAAAATATTTTTGTAGTAATTCCAAGATATCAAAATACAACCCAACGCGTGAAAGATAATATTTTATAATATTTAAAAACGATCTACATAAATATTTTAATACTTAACTTTGTAATTAAAATATTTTTGTAGCAATTCCAAGATATCAAAATACAACCCAACGCGTGAAACACAATATTTTATAATGTTTAAAAACGATCTACATGAAAAGAAATATTTTTTGTTCACAAGTCGTTACGTAATAAAAAATATTTAAAATTTAAGAATTTTGATAATGAACATATACTATGCTTAAATTTTAAAATAACGATTACAAAACGTATCAACTTTCTAGGCTTCAAATATGGTTTTGACTTCACTACCTTTCAACCTATTTCAGATCGTTGCATTTCTCAAAAATCTACAATTGGTTTGTTTTCTAATCTCAAATTAATTATAATAATTATATTATTTTTTTAATTTCTTACACTAACAATATGTAATTATGGAGTCGGCGTATATTTACATCTTATCATGTAAACATAAAAAGTTAATATAAATTTAAATATAAAATCTTACAATATATTACTTTTATTAGCCGTGTAATACACGGGTCTTAACCTAGTTATTACATTTTTCTTTGTTTTACTTATTAAATTCAAATAATTTTGGTTGTTAAACGAGGCAAAAGATATAAAAAATTTTAATGTGTATGTAGAAATTAAAATTACATTAAAAACACAAAAGTTTTATAGTTAAGTCATATGCCGATACATTACGTTAATCAACAAACAAAAGTACAAGTACAAAACTTTAAATGTCCTGGTTTCGTTGTATGTGATGTCATTTGTAAAACTCATTCGCCATGTACCTTAGGTAGTTGACACGGATATCTTGAATGTTGACTTCAACTTCCAATGACTGTTAAACATAATTTTTTCTTTAGCAAGCAAACACTAAACCCCAAGTCACATTCAGGAATAAAAATGTTTGTAGGCCATACTTTAGTCACTCCATTAGCAGTTAGTTTTTCTTCTTTTATTGAGTTGTCCCAATAAAAATTTTATCCAATAAGAATAAATACATTAAACTAATTTAAGGAATACTAGATAAATGATTCGATGAATGCATATGTACTTTCATAGATCTCATATTAACTCGGGTAAGCATTCAAACTCTATCTTTAATGCAAACAGAAAAACAAACATAAAAAAATTCTCTTTACTAGGTGTAAGTATTACACTTAGAGGCTTATGTAATCAAAGAGCTCTCAATATGCATGCATGAAGTACAAGAAATTACTTTGAAAGATTTTATACAGCTCGGTGAATTATGATAAGTATAAAATCTTCCGAAGCCAAAAGACCATATATTCTGAAGCCAAAGATGAAGTTTCCGAAGCTTCAAAGACAAAGTCTATTGGACTCAACAAGTGCATTAAAGGTATGATGCACATAAAGGATAATGCTTGCATAATTAAACATAATATGTTCTAACAATCAAACAATCATCAACTAACACATTAACATCATTAACATTCATAACATACACTAATTATTGTTTAAATTTCTTTTTCAGGATTGTAGATAAAAGAAATTTTGACAAATGTCTACAGCGGATGAGGTGTTGCCCACAACGGATGAACAGGATGGTGCAGCGGATGAAGATCAAGTCCAAGTGTCCACAGGGGATGAAGACATCCCACAGCGGATGATCAACACAAACAACGGATGCCAAGTCCACAGCTGATGAACTGTCCATAACGTATGTTCATCCACAGTGGATGGACATTTAACAGCAGAGAAGATGCAAACAACAAGTGTTCACAGCGGACAATAACCAAGACACAACGGATAAGTTATCTGACTCCACAACGGACACCTTATCATCCATAATGGACAGCTAATCATCCACAACGGACAGCTTGTAGTTAGGATTTTTATGTAATTTTTGTTTACATAAGGGTATTTTTGTAATTGTATATAGCTATCTGTATAGGCTATAAATAGCACAATTCCCTAATCCTTTGGAAGCTTTTTGAACAATCAATACTAACAAGCAGTTTTATCATTCATTCACTAGCAATCACTAGCAATCATACACACATAATCATAATCACACACTGATATCATAAGCATTGATCATGAGTTTCCACACCATGATTAATGTTTGTTGAAGTTGATGTAACAATCTGTTGTTATATCCATTGAGAGATTAGCAAAGATCCTTGGAGAAATCCTCATCATTATCAACCACAACATCATCATTCATATATGTTAACGACTGTGTTTGATCAATGATTGAGATTTCATCAAAGTCTTTCGAATCCAAAGACTGATTTATTCCGAATACAGAGATTACATGCTTTCTTTGAACCACCATCTAACGAAAGCTGAACCACTTTTTACTGGCATCTCTGAAAACTCAATACTTATATAAGTTGGTGAAAAGTCCATACTTTTGTCAAACTGTAGATTAAGGTCTTTTGTCTGTAACTTTCTACTTTTGTACCTTTATCTTTTTTTAATATATTAGGATGTGAGCTATGGCATGTCATAGTCACATGTCAAAAGGAAATACGCCTTTTGACCCTACATTGATCTTGTTGTTTAGATTAGTGTGTCCAGCTTGCCTTTAAACTATGGCTGGCCGTATAATATAGTATAAAGTGTCTCAAGTACTTGTTTTTGAAATGTATGCTTTTGTAACACTTGTAAAAAAACATGAGAGCAATATACATGATTCTTGAAAAACCATATTATCTTGTTATTGTTCTTGTTCTATCTCTTATTACTTATGTTCTTAGTATCATGATAAACCTGGTTCCCTATTTAATCTATTAAGTGTTCTAAGTCTCTTCTCATTGTGAAACTAGGATTGACCCTTTCTAACTGGTCCTACAATTAGTATCAAAGCATTTTAGACTCTTGATTGTAAGATCTCACCATCTTAAATCCCTTCAGTTTCATAAAACACTTAACAACTCAAATGGCAGCTCTTACCAAGGCTGATATGGAAATCGGTACCATGAAAAAAATCTCCATTGATCACTCATGATAACTTTGATACTTGGTGCCAAAGAATGGAAGGCTTCATTAAGTCTCAAGACATCAGGATGTAGGGATCTGTTGTCTTAGGACCTCATGTTTCAAGCACCACTTCAGCTGCTGCTAGTGGTGCGATGATTCCAAAGTAAGTGGCTGACTACTTAGATGAAGAGATGAAGAAAATTGATGTAGATCAGAAGGCCATGACTGCTCTCCAAACTGCTCTTCATAACTCTATTTATATAGGCTTCAAGAAGTGTAAGACTGTAAAGCAACTCTGGGATGCACTGAATCTTATGTATGAGGGGTCAAATGAAGCAAAAGAAACAAGAAAGACCTCTTGAAGCGGCAGTTTGAGAACTTCACCTACAAAATAGGTGAAACCATGACTCAACAATACTTCAGGTATGTTGAGATTGCGGATACTCAACAATACTTAAAGAAGGGACCTTCAAGAACATTACATCCTTATCCTTGCATGTAAAGATTTGTTATCAGATAAGCAGGGACTAGGATCTATAGAGATAGCTCCTCCACACACTCTACTCTCTGTAAGATTTCCGAGGTGTGAAACTTGTCAAGATGAGCTTCCCTTTATAGACCCTGTTGAATAAGAGGATGAAGATGAAGAGGAGATATTAAAGGATGGATCTAAGGTGACTAAAGAGGATCATCCTAAGAAGGGTCATTATTCTCCTGAGGAGAGAAAAAAAACCAGGACGACCAAGTCAAAAAGGAAGAACTTGATCAGCTTAGCCAAGAGAAAGTCAAAGAAAGCCTAAGGTGCTGTTTGTTTTTTTTGCAGGAAACGTCTGCAGTCTGCGGACCACATCTGCAGACATCTGCAGCAGAAGAGGTGGACCAAATGTCTGCAGTCTGCCAGAAAACGACTATTTGTTTTTTTAACATCTGCAGAATACTGAAATATTTTGTAATTAAACTAAAACTATTTTTTAAACTAACATCCACAAACAAACTTATATTATTATCACAAATCTAGATTATAAAACATGTTTCGTCGGTTAAAAAAAAGAAAAAAAGCTAGAAGAGGGGTGAAAGAAGAAAACAAATACGAGGGCTATCTAGACTCTTCCAAATCCCATGTGTCTGCACACACCCTATCTTTTCTTCCCCCCTTCTCCCTCAACCTTTACACCTCAAACAGCAAACCATTTCTCAATTTTCCCTCGAAATCCTACCATCAAAGGTCAGTTTCTACACGAGGGCTATCTACGTATTTAACGCTTTTGTTGAAAATCGCTGGTTTAAATGGTGTTTTTAGTTTGTTGTAGAAGGATTTTTGTTTTTGTGATCATTGATGGATGACTCATTGACTTGTTGTGTGTATGATTTGGTTGTCGATTTGATGTTGTTTTGGAAGTGGGGGGCAGCGGAGGGGATGGTCGCGAGGTGGGGATGGGCGCGAGGTGGGGGGCAGTGGAGGGGGAGTGCAGCGAATGGAGATGGCAATAGAGGGGAGGGTAGCTGCGGTGGTTGGGGGAGAGGGAGACGGCACGACGGCGGTTGGGAGAGGGGGAGGCGGCGCGCTGGCGGTTGAGGGGAGGTGGGGTGGTGGTGGTGAGAGGAGAGGTAAGATGGGGAAGATGAAGATGGATTTCAGGATGAGAAGAGGTTAGAAGATCTCAGAAGTGACAAGTCCACATCTTCTCCATGCAGACCTCAGGAAGACGTTTTTTAATGAAACGTCTTCCAAAAATCAAACAGTCTGCGCACTCAAAAGCTCTTCCCGCGTCTGCGTGCGTGCAGATGAAGAGGTGGGGAAGAGCTTTTGGAAAAAAACAAACAGCACCTAAGAGATCAATGCCATCTTTAACTCCAAGCAAAAAACTCTTTATCTCTACTGGTTTTGAAGTGGTGAAGACTGAAGACTTAACCATGGACTCTAGTACCAGCAGTCCTAGTTTATATCCAACTCATCCTTGTCAAGAAAAGATGGTTGATTAAATGAGCACCACTACTGCACAGCCTGAACTATCCAGTTACAAAGGCAAGTATCACCCTAAAAAGCCCGCTGCATCATCTATGAAGATGGAAGATGGAAGTGGAAAGCGATCAAGCTGAATACATCATGTGTGGTAGTACCTCTTATTTTGCTAAGGATTGTATCTATAATCCTTGAAATATTGTCAACATGATCCAAAGGAAAACTTCTCAAAAGAAGAAGAAGAAGAAGACAACTTTAGAAGAAAAATCTCTTTTTTAGAAGCTCCAAAGTGAACAATAATACAAGTGAAAACTTGCGTTCGAAAGAAAAATTGGTCTTGGAAGAAAGGAATGCTTTCAAAGTACTGAAGTCTGCTGTAGTGGATGCAACATCTTCCAAAGGTCCAGTCTCCAAAACTTCCAAAGTGATCAAAACTTCCAAAGTCATCAAAAATTCCAAAGTATTGAATGTCAAGTCTAATCTTCCAAAGATGGTGTGGAAGATAAAGGAAGACCATGTGACTGAAAGTTTTTCATTAACAATTGAAAATGATCCTCAGAGCTTTCATATAGGATCAATTACTGTTGCATTGTCTCTAGTTCACTTTGACAAGCCCAAGACCAGCAAAGCTTGAATTTCCAAATGTAACTAACCATCTCTTTTATGCAGGAACAGCTAAAGACCAACAGAAATATATGGATCTTTGAGAGTGACTGTTCCAGGCACATAACAGGTAATAGCTTTTTGCTTCAAAAATTTGAGAAAATTGATAGAGGGCCAGTTGTTTATAGAGGAGATTTAGGTGGTTACATTACTGGAAGGGGTAGGGTCATAAATGGTAAGCTCAGTATTAAGAAGGTAAACTTGATCAAGGAGCTTGGGTACAATCTACTAAGTGTATCCTAATTTTGTGATCAGAGACTGAACATGCTCTTTACTGAGCATGACTGCATTGTTCTAATGCTTGGGGTGGTCATTCCTCAAGAGTACATCCTACTCAGAGTCCTCAGGAAAGGGAACATGTACAAGATGGACTTGCAGGAAACATTTCCTTCTAGAGAAGTTTCTTGCTTTCTATCTAAAGCAAATAGAAATGAGTCTTTCCTTTAACATAAAAGAAATTGCCGTGTAAACTTTAAAACATGAATAAATTAATTAAGAATGATTTGGTAACTAGAATGCCAAAGAAGGAGTTTACAAGTGATGACCATTATGTTGCATTTCTGAAAGAAAAGCAACACAAAGTGTCTCACTAGACAAAGGAAAGGAACTCCATCACTACACCCTACACTTATTACATATGGATGTCTTTGGTCCCACCAGTGTAATAAGTCTAGGAAGGACCTCTTATTGTTTGATCACAGATGATTTCACAAGATTCACTTAGATCTTCTTCCTTAGAACTAAGGATGAGACTCCTGAGATCTTAAAGAACTTTATTCTGGAAATTATGAATCAATGTGATCAGAAGGTTAAAACCATGATGTAATCAACGAACTAAATTAAGGAACAAAATACTTGATGCATTTTTATGATGAAAAGGGTATAAGACAATATAATGCTCCTAGGACTTCTTAGCAAAATGGTGTTGCTGAGAGGAGAAACATGACACTTATTGAAGCTGTAAGAACTATATTATCTAACTCTAAACTTTCTATCACTTTTTAGACAGAGGCAGTCAATGCTACTTGCTATGTGCAGAATAGAGTTTTAGTTGTCAAGACTCATGGTAAGACTTCTTATGAGATGTGGCACAAAAGGAGACCTTTCATTGGTTTCCTCATATCATTTGGATATCCGTGCACCATCTTGAATAGCAAAGATCAAGTAGCCATATTTTTTGAGAAATCAAATAATGGACGCTTCTTTGGATACTCTTCCTAAGATAAGGCTTATAGGGTATACAATCTCAGAACTAGAGTAGTTGAGGAGTCAGCCAATATGACCTTCTTTGAGCACACTCCTAGTGTGAAAGGTTCTGGTCCTGATTGGTTGTTTGATGTTGATTTAGTTATGAACGGTTTTAACAAATCTTATGAAGATGTCTTAGGATCTACAGGTAACTTATCAACAAAAGATCTTGACCTAAGATTTGAGCTGAGAAGACCAAGTAAGAATACTACTTTAGCTTCAGTGATAACTAACCCTGTAGTTGGAAATCCTATCAGCACAACCGTGACAAATTCAGCTGATACATATGAGGTGCCTATGAATTCCAGCACAGAGGGATATAACTCAAATGAAGCAGTTTCTAATGTAGGAGGAAATGGAGGTGGCCATGGTGATAAAGAATTTCTTGATGCTGATATACACTCCATAGAAGACAACATCAATGATGTCACATACTCATTGGATCAAGTTTCTCTTAATAAGTATGCTGATATGGTGGGTGACACTACATTATAAGATCTGAATTTCACCAATTTCGATTTGTAAAATCAACTCGCTATGATTCCTCAACTAAGAATCCACAAGTCACATTGCACCATAAACATTATTAGAGATGCTAAGACAGGGGTAAGAACAAGAGGACAAACCCATGATAAAAATGTTTGCCTATACTCTTGTTTCTTGTCTCAAATTGAGCCTAAGAAAGTTGTTGAAGCTTTAAAGGATGGATGTTGGGTTGAAGTAATGCAGGAGGAGCTGCTTTAATTTAAAAGGCATGAGGTTTGGAACCTATGTCCTCTTCCTCAACAGAAGACCACAATAGGTACCAAATGGGTGTTTAGGAACAAGAAGGATGATATAGGACTTATCATCAAGAACAATGCAAGACTAGTTGTTCAAGAATACTCACAAGAAGAGGGGATTGACTACACAAATGTTTTTACTCTAGTGGCAAGACTTGAAGCTGTTAGGATATTCCTTGCTTTTATTGCATCCCAAGATTTCAAGGTCTACCAACCTGATGTAAAGTGTGCTTTCTTATATGAGGTGATTGAAGATTAAGTGTATGTCAAACAACCACCTGGCTTCGCAGACCCAGATCATCTTGATTATGTCTACAAGCCTGATAAAGCTCTTTATGAGCTGCACCAATCTCCAAGAAAGTGGTACGAGACACTATCTCAGTATATATATCAACATGGCTACAAGAGGGGTACTATTGATGGAACATTATTAAT
This sequence comes from Flaveria linearis, assembly GCA_024085815.1. NCBI lineage: Eukaryota > Viridiplantae > Streptophyta > Magnoliopsida > Asterales > Asteraceae > Flaveria > Flaveria linearis. The sequence goes on from CM044018.1 coordinate 26,929,400, forward strand.
TAAACGAACAGGGATGACTTGATGTTGCTTCAAGTTTATGTAGATGACATTATCTTTAGGTCTCCTAATCCAAAGCTCTGCAAAGTCTGTGAGAAGTTGAGGAGGAATAGATTTAAAATAAGTGCCATGGGAGAACTTAATTTTTTTCTAATAATTCAAGTGAAGAATGTTGACAATGTCATCTTTATAAATCAATCAAAGTATGTACAAGACATACTCACCAGATTCAGCTTGACTGAATGTAAGGTTGTAAAGACACCCATAGCCAAAAACCTTCTCTAGGACCTGATCTTAAGGAGAAGTGTGTAGATGAATATCTTTATAGGGCTCTGATTGGATCTCTTATGTACCTCACAGCCAGCAGGCCTAATATCATGTTTTCTACATGCATTTGTGCCAGTTATCAAGCCAACCCCAACATGTCACACCTAGTTGTTATCAAGAGAATTCTCAAATATCTCAAAGGTGTTCCAAAGCTAGACCTTTGGTATCCAAAGAATTCTAACTTCAATTTGTATGCTTATAAAGATAGTGACTATGGTGGCTACAATATGACTACAAAGTCCACATATAGACGATGTTAATTCCTTGGTGGAAGGATAGTCTCTTAGCAATGCAAGAAGCAATCCTGTGTGCCAGCATCATCTGCTGAACCTTAATACATTGCAGAAAGCTGTTGTGCTCAAGTGCTTTGGATTCAGAATTAGATGATGGACTATGGATTAAACTTCTAAGAGACTCCCATCCATATAAACAACAACAGTGTTATCTCTATTACAAAGAATCATGTGTAGCACTTAAGGACAAAACACATCAACATCAGGTATCATTTGATTAGAGATAATTTTGAAAAAGGGTTTATAAAACTAGTCAAAGTTAACATAAATGAATAATATGTTGATCTGTTCAAAAACGCTTTTGATAAGCAAAGATTTAAGTATCTTGTATCAGCTATTAGAATGATTAACTTTGAGCATATTTTTTTAAACAAAACTCAAGATTATTTTAAATATGTGTGTTCTATGTTGTCTATTTAATCACCTAAATAAGCCCAGTTTACTTGGAAGAAAACTTTTAAAATGAAATTCCCTAGAATTCTAAAACTTTAAGATATATTTTCTCTCGGAAGACATTAAGTTGTATTTGGAAGAACATTATGTTTTCAAAACAAATGACTACTTCTAAGACATTTACTTTCTGAAAAAAAAATGATATATCTTTCGAAGCTTAAATTTGCTTCTAAGTACTTATATGTTTTTGAAGGACAATTTTCTTCCAAAAGCAATTAAGCCTCGGAAGCTTAGCTCTCTTATTAATAAAACTTCTTATATTTAATGTCTTCTGAAACCAAATATATCTCTGAAGTAAAAATACTCTAATTATTTTTCTTCCTAAGTAAATTTTTGTTGATACATGTGTACCTAGATTCTGAGCTAAATGTAATATCTTTGTAATGTCTTGCTTATATGTAATTGAAAGTTGATTAATGAAATGCAAGTAGTTGTGAATGCTTATAATGTTTAAATGTTTCATTAATGGGTTGTGCAATGAATGGTTGATAGTTTATATATAGGTAGATGGTTGTTTGAATTGATATGCTTAATGTTATGATAATTAACACAGTCAAACTTAACATTATAAAGTTATCATGTGAATGGGCCATGCCAATGGACCATACACATGAATAACTTCATGCGAATGGCTCAGTCGCACGATTGAACTAGGAGACTGGATCAGTCGTAAGACTGAAGCATGAGATTGAACCAGTCATATGACTGAAGGCTCAGTCGTGCGTATGGATCAAACGCATAGCTCAATCGCACGACCGAACCATGCGAATGGTTCAGTCGCACGAATGAGAAACCCTTACCTATAAATACCACTTAATTCGTGGAAAAACAGAACACTTCGAATACTTGAAACCCTAGTCGACCCAGAGCGTCCTGTTCGTCAATTCCAAGTTCATAGAACGTCCCAGATCATTCCTAGTCTATTCTTAACGTTTTCTAATCGTTAGGATTGATCTTGATTACGTTCTCCCTGATTGGATTGTCAATCAAATAGGATTCCGCACTATTTGATCCAGTATAACGAAGAATCAGTTAGTACTCCGTATGTATATGGTCCTAACAAGTGGTATCAGAGCCTAGGCTCTTGATTCTTCGTGGATTCAATCAAGTTTTGGTAAAGTCAACATTTTTATGCGAAAAGATCCAATCTTTCTGCTAAAAATCAAGTCTTTACGTTTGCATGTTCTGAAAAATCAATATTTTTCGACTTTCAGCCGTCTAGGGTGTCAAAAATTGCGTTTTAGGTCAAAAGTTGCGAAAAACCTCGATTTCAGCAGTCTCAGTTCGCCTGTTGATTCGCACGATTGAGTTAGTCGCCTAATCCAATCGACCGATTGAGTCAGTCGCACAGTTCAGTCGCCCCTGTCTCCAAGTCGCCTGTTCAATCGCACGTTTGAGTTCAATCGCATACTGTTAGTGTCAATCGCATCCCAGTCGTACTCCCCAATCGCATTAACAGTTTTTTTTCAAGTTTAAGTCAACATTCATTATGGAGTCTGAAAATTTCGTATTCTCAGCAGGGAAAGACTCAAGGATCCAGAACTTACTGCTTCTGGAGAATGAGATTGGTAACCACAATAAGCCACCTAAGCTTCTGTCTATTGATGAGTTCCCGCAGTGGAAGCAGAGGTTTGAGATTCATCTCAATAGTGTGGACACTAATCTTTGGAATTCTATTGAAACTGGTTACACCATGCCAGTTGGTGCTGATGGTTTGCCATTAACGTTGAGTGGAATGACTGATGCTCAAAAGACTGCCTACAATGCTGAAAAGAAAGCTTACGCGATACTCACCCAGCCTATTCCTAAAGAGATCTTCCATCAGTATTCTGATCATAATCAAAAAAAGAAATTCTGGAAAGCTCTCGAGAAAAGATATGAAGGTAGCTCAACTCTGAAGTCTTTGAAGGCCAAAGCACTTAAGAAAGAATTTGATAATTTTTCAGCTATTGGGAATGAGAGTCTGGAGGACATAATTGACCGATTCTATCATCTGATGAGTGAACTTCACACTCATGGGGTAACCACGTCTAAAGAAGAAAAGGTCTCCAGTTTGGCTGATGGACTTCCTGAAAAGTGGGATTCATTTATTTCCACCTTGAGACACAATTCAGTTCTTGAGACATTGGATATAAATGACTTTATCCTAAAACTGCGAGAGGAAGAAGTCAGTACAAGGCAAAGAAGGGTTCTTTTGCTCAGGATCCGACACTCTACAACGTGACTCTAACTCCTATTGCCAAGTCTTCAAATGCTCCTCTGCAAACTGCTTTTGTTACTAATACATCTGCATCTGGACAAAGCTCATCATCTGTTGGTGAGTCAATGGTCTCATCAGGGGTTCAACGTAGTGTTACTGAAGCTCAATCGACAAAGTTAGTAGTAGAGAACTTGGGTAAGGTAACTGTGGAAGTGGCCAAGGAACACATGGACATGCTTGCTGCTGTGGTCCATTCCTATGATGGTTTGGTTGCTGGGAAGATAGGAAACTGCCACTTGGCTGATAAAGATTACGAGCAGGTGGATGAGAATGAGTTGGAGAGGATGGATATTATGTGGGCTCTCGTAAGTGCTGTACGACGAGCAAAGAAATTTGTGAAGAAAACAGGTCAAAATTTGGTGGCTACAAAAGATACTACTTTTGGTTTCGACAAGTCAAAAGTCACATGTTTCAACTGTGGGGACAAAGGACACTTCAAGAGGGAATGTGTCAACTGAAGAAGACTGGAAATGGAAACCCATTCTCCTCCTTCACAAAGCAAGAGAAAGAGAAGAGGCCAGCTTCAACCAACAGTGACTCAAAGGCTATGGTGGCGCAAGGTGATGAAGGGCAGGACTGGTCCTTTCGTTTCTTATCTGATAGTGAAGCCAACATAGCATCCGTTGACGATCTAAATGAAGACTCAGCGCGTGAGGGGGAGAACTCAACTGAGCCTGATACTGCTGAATTGGATGATGACATATATGCTGTTGATCAAATTATTGAGGATGAACTGAATGTGAATCTGAAGCACATTCTAAACCCCAAAATGCTTTCATGGCTGGAACTCTACATCAGCACAGTAGAATCTAAGGATGATTTATTTATTAAACATGCGTGTGTTGAATGTGAAAAGTTTAGAGAAAGCATTGACCTGAAATTTGCTAGGTTATTAGATCACAATGATAACTTCGTAAATGATTTAAAATTGTGCACTGAGGCAAACAGAATCTTAAAACAAAATGAAAACAGCTATAAAGAAAAAGTTGAAGCTTTAAAGAGACAGTTAAAAGAAACTGAGGTTGTTGCATTTAACCAAGAAAATGATATCAAGTTTTACTTAAAAACAATCAAAGAAACTAAAAAGGAACGAGCGGTTTACTAGTTGAAAACGAGTCTTTGAAACAAAAACTTCTCAGTCTAGCTAGTTCCTCACATATTTTGTAAAACTTGGTTAAAGAACGCAACAACGGGAAGGTTTGGGATACAAAGTTGTGCCTCCACCACATGAGATCCTTTTGAACACCAAACAACGTCAATTAATAATAACCCAATAAAGGATCATGTGGTGATAACTCCTTGGTCAGCGATCCAGACACAGCAGTTAAATCTGCCCCTCCAGCTACTGACCAGAAAGCATCATCATCAGGCACAACTGGCACACAAGTCACTGAAAATCGGGTGGACGAGAATGTTCAAGCTTCTCTTGGGTTGGGTCAAAAATCGACTACCACACAACCTAAGAATTCTAAAACCACTCAATCTAAATTAGTGAAACAAGAATCCCATCATCTCCCAAGACAAAACACACATAATATTAAACAAGTTAAATTTGTCAAGGGAGGTGAAAGCCTTAAAGGTGAGAACAAGAAGAAAGAACCAGAAGTTTATTCACCGCCCTACAAGAGATCTCCTAGCCCCGATGAATGGAGATCCTGCTATACTTGTGGACAGCGCGGTCATATTTCGACAAATTGTCCTCGCTATCAGACTCCAGGAATTAAGGTTGAGCTGAACAACAAAGTTAATTTAGATTTAAAACAGCGATCTAAGACTCCTGTTAGATCGAAAACACCTATCGGTCTAAAACACCTTCTAGGTCGTTTTCGTCTCCTCCACGCCAAAGGAAACACAGACAAGTCACTGACAAGTCTGTGATGCCAGCAGCAAAACCTGTTTCTGAATCTAAACCATATGCTCAAACTGTTAATCAGTCTAAGGTTTACCACAAACAATCCTTTCACAGGGGTGGTTTATGGAAAGCCAAAACGACTGATGAGTCTGAAAGCAAGGACAAGTTGAACGTTGAGATTCCACCTACTGATAAAGGACAGTGGGTTGAATTCATGATGGTTGATTCCTTTGGGAAACCCAAGCCAGTCAAGGCTTGGGTCCCCCTCCTTAACTGATTATTTTCTTATGTGCAGGTTGTCCGCTATAGTGCGTCTACAAATACATGGATCGTAGATAGCGGAGCTTCCAGGCACATGACGGGAAATAAGTCTCTCCTTTTCAATGTCAAAAAAATTAAAGGGGGACATGTTTCCTTTGCTGGAAACAAAGGAGGATACATTACTGCTCAGGGAGAAGTAGGTAATGAAAAGGTAAGGTTCGACAAAGTCAACTTTGTTCAGCAATTAGAAACAATCTGCTTTCTGTGTCTCAGATTTATGACAAGGGCTTCAAAGTCATGTTTGACAATCGCAAATGTTACCTTCTGAAGAAAGAGACGGAGATTCCAGAGGAGCAGGTCTTAATGTCAGCATCCAGGTACAATGATCTATACGTAGTGGATATGTCTAATGCTTCTTCCTTGATTCTACAGTTCAGTGTTTCTTATCCAAAGCAAAAGAGAAAGAATCCATCTCATGGCATGGAAGAATGGGCACATTAATCATAGGAAGACGAATCATCTGATTCATAACAACTTAGTTGATGGAGTTCCTGTCAAGAACTTCAAGCTTCCTGATTTCTGTGTCTCATGCAAGAAAGGAAAGCAAACCAGGAAATCTCACAAGACCAAGAACGTCAATTCTATCGAGATGCCCCTGGAGCTACTTCACATGGATCTCTTCGGTCCAGTTAGCACGAAAAGTATTGCAGGAGATTGGCACTGCTTCATAGTCACTGATGACTACTCACGATTCTCGTGGGTGACGATTCTGTTAGGACCGTGTACGTACGGAGTACTAACTGATTCTTCGTTATACCGGATCAAATAGTGCGAAATCCTATTTGATTGGCGATCCAATCAGGGAGAACGAAATCAAGATCAATCCTAATGATTAGAAAATGTTAAAAATGGAATAAGAATGATCTAGGACGTTGTATGAACTTGGAATGGATGATCTGGACGTTCTGGGTCAACTAGGGTTTCAAGTATTCGAAGTGTTGCGTTTTCCCACGAATTAAGTGGTATTTATAGGTTACAGCTATCAGTCGTACGACTGAGCCAGGCGACTGGCTCAGTCATGCGACTGAGTCATACGATTGATTCATTCGGACGACTGAGTCAGTCTTATGACTCAATCGTACGATTGACTCAATCTCCTGGTTCAATCGTGTGACTGGTCCATTCGCATGGTCCAGTCATGCGACTGAATCAGATAACTTAGTTAAACACATTCTTGAACCTTTAATTGTTTAGAACTATGTCTAACAACTGTAAACCTATATAACATTGTCATATATGTGTGTAACAATAAACAATATAGATAGATATAACATTAATCAACCAATACACATATATAGAAGAGTTTCTTATTCAATTGATCAAACATTTCATAAGTGTTACAAGAAAAGAAAGTCTATTACATTTAAGCTCACTAGACTAGAACTGGAGACATGTGTACCAACAAACTCCCCCTTGGACCTAGTTCTATCTAGACTTTGACTTCTTTCTTGAACTCTTCAAATCTCTTTATTCTCTCCTCTTTAGAAACTCCGACATGGATATTCAGTGCGAAGCATAGACGTATGAATGCTGAAACTGTAGTGCTTGCACTATATCCTACGTGTCAAAAAACAGTGGCCACTTATACAGCGTATAAACATCGGACGCTGACAAGTTTATTAGCCACATAGGGTCAAACACCCTTATTGTGTCCATCGACCCGTCCTTCTCCAAAACAATGACTGCCTCTCCTGAGCGCCAGTCATAGTACCACCACTTAAAGTGTGGGGTAAAGTCCTGTGGCATCTCCCTTAGTGGAATTCGGGACATTGTACGTGGAGGTCGCCACTTCAGGACTATCTTCGGTTGACAAGTAATGGGACTCACTTCAGACCTTCTGATGTAATGTGTGGCCTGCTGTGGTCTGAAGTTGACCCATCTAGTCCTGTACTCCCTTTTCAGGGCAGCCTCAATCCAGCCTGACATTTTCTTCGGATCAGCGTATAATAGCTTCAGGCGCGCCAGCTGGTTGAGCTCAAAACCAGGGAGAGTCTTCAGATCGTGAGGGAATCTGAAGTACTCTATTCCCCTCTCTCTCTTCACAGCATAAACCCAAGATCCTCAAAGTGAGCCCATGCTATAATCTTCCCTGACACCTTCATGTTTTTCTTGACTTTGTAGAGTTTGGTGTAGGTATTCTGTGTCGCTGTAGCACGTTGGGCTCGGACCTCGACGAAGCAAGCCGCCCATTCAGCCTTTCGAATATCGACTTGACGTCCGAGGCTTGGGCTTGACTTGTTGAGGCTTCTGCTCCTTTCTCCTTATCGCTGAGTTTATCCAGAATGTCACTGTCAAGGTTGTTTACCAAATCTAGAAACACGTTTCCCTCTTGATCAGTGTATTCTGGATAGTGCTGATCTGTGATGTCTTCAATTTCGATTTCTTCAACATCGTTGAGCTCGTCATCATCAGCATTATCAAAAATTGGAGCATCCTTAACAATTTCGTTGGATTCAGATGAAATATTTCAGCAAGCTGCTCATCAGTAAGGTCGTGAATAATTTCTCCTTCTTCAGGAGTATAACTCACTGACCTTCTGACGATCCCCTGCAGATCAAGAATCATTGTGAGTTGAGACTTGACCTGTTGGAGGGGAGCAACATCATGCTCATCTTGCTGAAATGCCTTATCTATTTAATATCAACATGTAGAGTAGCAAACATTAGTATAAACTCAAGTTAATTAAACATTAATCATTAAATATTTACAAGAGTTTCATATACGTCAAAAGATGAATCAAGTACAAAAGCTTTAGAAATAAAACATCTAATCAGTACTTTTGTCTTGGATCATTGCTGGATCTCCGGCAGAAGGGGAGGTAGGTGGGGCAGCAGTTGATGCTCCCTGGTCTTGTCTTTTCTTGCTTCGTTGCTCATGACCAGAGGCAGAGGTAGATGCATCTCCGTCCCCTTCATCATCATCATCATCTTCTTTATCTTCATCATCACCTTCCTCATTATCAGCATCACTATCATCATCCTCCTCCTCATCATCATCTTCACCTTCTCCTATCTTGAGAGGCTCAGTCGGATTTGCTTTCAGCTTTAGCAAGATGGACTTGTTTTCAGCCTGTAACTTCTCCAACTTCCTATCAGTCTTAATCTCGTGCTCTAATAGACCAGTGATCTGATCACTCTGTGAAGCGATCAGCTGAGCCTGAGATGAAGTCAACTCCCTTAACTGATGAATCTCAGCTGTCTGGGAGGAACACTGCTCTGTTAACTACTGAATCTGAGCAGTCTTGGCCTTGTCAGAAGCTAGCAGTTGGAGCACCATGCTATTCAGTGCTGCAAGCTGCTCTGTCACTGAGACAGGTGGAATGAATGAGCTAGAGGGTGCAGATGAGGGTTGGTTTTGGTGAGTGGTGGTTGTTGTGGTAGCTGTGGTGTAGATGGGAGGTGGTGGGAAGGCTGTAGTGGGGGGTACAGTGGTGGTGAAAGTAGATATGCGAGTATGAGGTGGAGGTTTAGTAGTGGTGGTGGTTAATGTGGTGGCTGTGGTGGTGGATGGTGTGGCTGTGGAAGTGGTTGTAACGAAGGTGAGACGTCTTTTCTTCTTCTTCTGACCATGGGGTTGAGCCATCCTTTTCTTCCTCGTTCCCGTTGAAGTGGATGCTCCCCCAACAACCCTGCTAGCTGACTCCGGTGCATAACTCGGATCAGTGGCTATCTCTCCTGAGTCTCGTGGGGATTCACCGACCGCCCTTAGCCCATGTTCTGTGGGAACAACCTTGCTTCCCACAGTACGTGTCAAGGGCTCCTCTTCTGACTCCTCTTCCTCCTCACCAAGAACAAAATCCTGATGGAAACCAGCAGCTCAGTTCCATTGTGGGTGGGTGGTGGAGATGGTATATCAGTGGTAGTGGCCCTAGATGGAATGGGGCCTGTATCTCCACCATCAGCACTGTCATCATCATCAGAATCATCTGATGAAATAGCTATCACCTCAGTGTCAGATCCACTGTCATCATGACGCCATTTGCGTCTCCCTGGGGCAACATAATCAGCCTGGGTCAGATGCCCAATCAACCTCTTCATCACCGGCTTCACCTGCTTGCCTCTGTAAACTTCATCCTCCCAAGAGTGGTGTCATCCATAATCTCCAACGCCACTGCATCACTCTTTTCCTTGGGCAGATCATGCAACTTTTCATCAAAAATCAGCTGTAGGAACCGGGGGTACATACAAAACCCTTCCTTCCCCTTTGCCTCTAAGTTCTCTATCAGATACGTGAAATCATGTTGGAGAAGCTGAAGGGGTGGTTAAGGACCAATGCAACATATGCATTCTGGATTTGGTCCGATAGATCATCAAACCCACCCCTCCTGGATGCACTTCAGTATGACGTGTACTAGGTACTTGTACTGGGGGCTCAGGTTGCTCTTGTTCAGCACCCCCAAGTTGATGTCCCCGCAGTACCCGATCCTCATAAAGCACCCATAAACCGTCAGAGGATGTAGCTTAACTGGATGATCCTCATCATCTCCAAATTCCAATACTCTCCTGATGTCTGCCACTGTGATCTCTATCGCCCTACCAAAGATAGTACTTCGGATACGGTAGGGTTCCATAGATCGATCTACCGAAGCTCCCTCCCAGAATGATTGGTGAAGGGACTGGTAGGGAGTACAGGGTGTAGATATAGCTCTATAGATCCGTGACCTCCTCAAAAGTCGATAATCCCTTCAAACTCACCACCGTTCCTCGAGGTGGAATCCAAGTGAGCACAAATGTTGTGCTTTGGATTTATGGTCCATCTATTAGCCATATTCCTGTAATCAATAGCAAACACACGTTAGAAACATGTAAAACAGAGTTTGACTAAATCAGAAAACAGTTTAGTTCAATCATGCGATTGCACTGTGCGACTGGGTTTCAGTCGGATGGTCATATGTGCGACTGGACTTCAATCGGTTGAACAGTAATGCGACAGAATTTCAGTCGAATGATGTGTCATACGATTGAGTCTAATTAGGAGACTGAACCTGCGATTTAGTCAGTCGACCGAATGACTCATTCGCATGGATTTATTCAACCCATTCGCATCATTCGGCTGATTGAATGAGTCGCCCCTTTCAATCGATTGAAGTTCATCAACCAGTCGCATCGTCTGTTCCATTTCCAATCAGATTTAAAATGGCTAAATTAAACATTAGTTCATGTTTATTAGACTCGCAATCATGTATCTAACCCACCAAATCCATTGATTTTAACATTGTATGTGATTAAGGTGTTTATTTTACAAAGTTGGTGTCGGTTCAAGAACTAGGTCAAATACGATCGGATTCAAACCCCATTCGACTGTAGGCATCATCAATCACTCGCGTTATACCTGTAGAACAATGCTAAAGCGTCAGATTTTGGATACAGTAGGTGTTTAAGATCAAATGAAATTTGGGCAGCGTAACGGTGTGATTTTGAGTTTAGGGCGAATGAGTTCTGCGATCGACTGAGGAGCCTATTTATACTAAAAACTCAGTTCAGTCGGGTGAATGAACCCATTCGCTCAATTCATTCGGCCGATTCAATCTCTAGTCGTACAACCGAGTCTAATCGCATGACTCATTCGTGCGATTGAACTGGGTCGTACGATTTACTCAATCGACCAGTTCCATTCGATCAATTTACCTCCATTCGCTTGTTTGACCTAGGCGGTCACTTTCAATCGGTCGATTGGGCTCATTCGCATGTCCCAATCTTACGATTGTATTCAATCGTATACCCCATTCGTACGACTGGGTCAGATCAGATTCAGTTGTGCGATTGGGCTATACTTGTGCCATTTTTGTCAAGTTATGGACCGACGCTTAGTTTTCTTAACCAATTGATAAGACATTATAATCTTTTGATCATCTCAGACATGATCACTTTTAAAAGCAACACATTCACTGATCACCTCAGATGTGATCCATTTATCCACCCGATCACCTCAGACGTGATCCATTTATCCACCCGATCACCTCAGACGTGATCCATTTATCCAACTGATCACCTTAGACGTGATCTATTTATCCACCTGATCACCTCAGACGTGATCCATTTAACCTTTCAGAAACAATTTGTTAAGTAAACGTTAAGCACATTTGGTGACGTTTAGCAGATAACAATACACACAGTCCGACATTGACACATTATACTAAAATAATTGAAAAATCTTAAAACTACGAATAGAATGAACATGTTTTTGTTGTTTTTGTTGGGTCAACTTTGTGTAGCTTATTAACATTTACATCATATCAAGGACAGACTCATATGGAATCAGACAGGCATAAACAACATTACTTGGAACCTTTGATTAGAATTGAACTTTAAACCCTTGCATATCACAGCTTTCTCACTTATCTAAGACTTCTGAAATCTAACTGGGAATCATGCTTGATATGATACGTAACGTACTTTGATTATCAACTTCAGTCAGTGCATACACGACGATTGTCAGTATACTTGTCCACTTAAATCCATACACAGACTTTTGACACGCATTGGTAACGAATTAAGTTATATTATTTCAACCAACATTTGTGGATCCCAAGCTTATATGGTAATCATTATTCCTTAGAGGACTTTCGAGCGGTCTATAGGTATTTTGACAAGAGAGACTATTCTTAGAGCTTTCAAAGAGAAGCCAATCCTCAGGTCAGTGCCATCGCACAGCAGAGAGGCGGCAAACAACAACGAATTCTAGAATATGTAGGTTATGCTTATCCTCAGGTCAGTGCCATCGCACAGCAGAGAAGGCACACAACCTATCTCCTTGTTAGAGCATTTCTTATTTTTCTTTTTCACATAACACACCAACAACATTTTGTTATCAGTATGATTGCGCTTGTATTCATTTTTTCTTTTGCTCTTTTTGCAGTCACACGCTCACCTTTGGTGGCGTTTATTTGCTCGTTATCCCTTATCGGAAATGGCTGATTGTGTTAACCAGTGATAAGATGGGAACCCACAGTTGATTGAACCGTTTAGTTTAGATTAAGTTTACCAATGACGTCTACTCGTCTATTGTGTTGAATCTACCGACACATCGTATAGTGAACTAGCACCTCCCTAGATCAGTTTCTCCATGTAGTTACAGTACCAACCAAGCGTACTATCATCTTCCCATTTTGTTAGACTTAGACTTCTCAGATTTATAATTTTTCTGTGATATAATTAACTTTGCAGAACTGAAAATCCTTTTGGTGTTCCAAGTAACTCGGTGCCTGTGTACTATCACTTTCCATAATTTATCGAGTCACATTTCCAGTTTAGATGTCTATGCCTTTTCAGCTTTACTTACCTTCCCCCCCCCACTTTTTTTTAAGTAAATGAATACTGAAATAAATCTCCCCCTAAAATACTAAAACAGAAAATCTTTTGTGTTTTGGATTTTATATAACAAGAAAAAATAAAAATAAAAAATAAAATAAAATTAACAGAAAATAAACACACAAATACGAGTCGGACTATGTATCTGCTTCTTCCACAATCACATCACTTTTCTTTTTAACGCCGTTGACCTCTAGCAGATAGAAAAATCTAGGTTTATCAAATGGTTTGGTGTAGAGGTCAGCGCGCTGAAAATCCGTGTTAATTTTAATCACATCAATCAATTGTTTTTCATAGCAATCGCGTATGAAATGATATTTAATGCCGATGTGTTTGGTTTTTGGATGTTGAACAGGATTTTTAGTAACAACTATGGCAGCAGAATTATCAACATAAATAGGGGTGTTAGAAAATTGCAAACCGTAGTCGCGCATTTGCTGTTGGATCCAGATAATCTGAGAGCAGCAACTTGCAGCAGCAACATATTCAGCTTCACAGGTTGATAAAGCAACCGAGGTCTGCTTCTTGCATTGCCACGTGACTAATCGCCTTCAAAAGAACTGACACCCTGCTGATGTAGACTTGAAGTTCATCTTGCAGCCACCATAGTCTGAATCGCTGTATGCAGTAAGCTCAAAGTCATCATCATGAGGATACCACAACCCCAGTGTTGGAGTACCTTTCAGATAACGAAAAATCCTTTTCACCCCAATCAGGTGATTCACTTTTGGCTTCGCTTGATATCTAGAACATAAACATATGGCATACATAATATCTGGACGCGAGGCAGTGAGGTACATAAGAGATCCGATCATCCCACGATACATAGTGGCATCCACCAAATCCCCATTCTCATCAGGAGCCACATCATGATTTGTGGAGAGAGGGGTACCGGCAGTGGAAACATTCTCCATATCAAACCGACTCAGAATATCGCTGACATACTTGGTCTGATGTAGGAAAATACCGGTTGGTGTTTGATCCACCTGTAATCCTAGGAAGAACTTCATTTCTCCATGGCACTCATTTCGAACTCTGCCTTCATCACAGATTCGAATTCTTTGCACAATGCTTCATTCCTAGACCCAAAGATGATGTCATCCACGTAGATCTGCACCATAAGCAAATCACCATCCTTTCCTTGATGAATAATGTACAGTCTATGACACCCCTGCGAAAACCGTGTTTCAACAGATGGGTGGAGAGCTTCTCATACCAAGCTCGAGGAGCTTGATGTAGCCCATACAGAGCCTTATCCAGCTTGTAGACTCTGCCCGATGATACGGATCCTCAAATCCTTCGGGTTGACTGACATAGACCTCTTCACAGATTTCCCCATGAAGGAATGCACTCTTCACATCCAACTGATAGACTTTTATCTTCATAAACGATGCATAGGCAAGGAAGATCCGAATTGCTTCCATTCTTGCCACTGGTGCAAACACTTCATTGTAGTCGATCCCCTCGACTTGTCTAAATCCCTGAACAACCAAGCGTGCCTTGTTTCTGATAACAACACCTTGGTCATCCTTTTTGCACTTTAGTACCCATTTGGTACCAATCACTTTAACTCCTTTTGGCCTGTCAACGAGGGTCCAGACTCCAAGTTTCTTGAACTGGAGTAGCTCTTCTTGCATAGCATTGACCCAGGCCTCATCTTTCAGGGCGTCACTGACGTATTTAGGCTCGATTTGTGAAACAAAACATGAGTAAGCCCCGTCATTGACATAACCCTTCTCCATGACTGCAGCATAATCAGCAGAGTACAGCTGATTTCGCGTCTGCACACCGGATTGAATATCCCAATGATAGCCGTGGGGGGATGATTCACACTGATCCTAGTCACTGGTGTGGAAGGAACCACAACCTCAGAGTCAAGATTGGTGACTACAGGTTCAGTATCGGATTTCCTAATGCTGGTTCAGCAGCTGATGACCCACTTTGTTGATTAACATTGTGATCAAGGTCTGGTTCAGCTGCTTCTTCATCACCTGATGAGTCATCACTCTCGTCTTGAGCAGGAGTCGAAGAACTTGAGGCACCGCTTGCAGGTGTGATGTTGCTTGAATCCAGATTTGGTGTGTTGAGAACATCATACATCATCTGGGTAGCAACTTCATCATCTGACTCAAACTGAGGAAGATTAAAGGATTTGAAAAAGCCATCATAATCGAAGAATGATGATGGACCTTTTCCAGCAGGGGGGTGGTGTATCTCTGAACATCTACGTTGCACCACACTTCTACCTGACCTGTCGAATTATTGTAAACTCGTTTGTCTGGTATGCTGTATCCTAAGAATATTCCTTGATCAGCTTTCTCACTGAACTTGCCATCCTGAGTCTTCTTCAACAGTGTACAAGGAGCTCCAAAAGGTTCCAGATACTCCAAGTTAGGCTTGCGCTTCTGAAGCAACTCATAGCAAGTCTTGCCATGCCTTTTGACTACTAACACACGGTTAAGTGTGTAGCAAGCATTGGCAACCGCCTCATTCCAGAACTGGACCGGAAGCTTAGAATCAGCTAACATGGTTCGCGCAGTCTCGATCAAGCTTCGATTCTTTCGTTCTGCAACTCCATTCATCTGTGGCGTGTATGCTGAAGTGAACTGATGAACAATCCCCTTTTCCTTGCAGAAAGCATCCATCCACTGATTCTTGAACTCTGTGCCATTGTCAGAACGAATCCTCCTTACCTTCAGGTTGTAGAGTGACTCCAGTGTCGTGACGAGTACCTTGAATGATTCAAATGTTTCTGATTTAGCTTTCAGAAACATCACCCAGGTGAATCTTGAGTAGTCATCTGTGACTACAAAGCAGTACCAGTCTCCTGCGATACTTTTTGTGCTAACTGGACCAAAGAGATCCATGTGTAGCAACTCCAGGGGCATCTCTATAGGATTAACTTGCTTGGTCTTGTGAGATTTCCTGGTCTGCTTGCCTTTCTTGCATGAGACACAGAAATCAGGAAAACTGGAAGTTCTTGACAGGAACTCCATCAACTAAGTTGTTATGAATCAGATGATTCATCTTCCTATGATTAATGTGTCCCATTCTTCTGTGCCATGAAATGGAGTCCTTCTCTGTAGCTTTAGATAAGAAACATTGAACAGTAGAAGAACTAGTAGAGGCATTTGACATATCTAGAACATATAAGTCATTATATCTAGATGCTGACATTAATACTTGTTCCTCTGAAATATCCATTTCTTTCTTCAGAATGTAACATTTGCGATTATCAAACATGACTTTGAATCCCTTGTCACAAATCTGAGACACAGAAAGCAGATTGTTTTCTAACTGCTGAACAAAGTTGACTTTGTCGAACTTTACCTTTTCATTACCTACTTCTCCTTGAGCAGTAATGTATCCTCCTTTGTTACCAGCAAAGGAAACATGTCCCTTTAATTTGTTTGACATTGAAAAGGAGGGACCTATTTCCCGTCATGTGCCTGGAAGCTCCGCTATCTACGATCCATGTATTTAAAGACGCACTATAGCGGACAACCTGCACATAAGAGAAAATAATCAGTTAAGGAGGGGGACCCAAGCCTTGACTGGATTGGGCTTCCCAGAGGAATCAACCATCATGAATTCGACCCACTGGCCTTTATCAGTGGCTGGAATCTCAACGTTAACTTGTCCTTACTTTCAGACTCATCAGTTGTTTTGGCTTTTCACAAACCATCCCTGTGAAAGGATTGTTTGTGGTAAACCTTAGACTGATTCACAGTTTGAGCATATGGTTTAGATTCAGAAACAGTCTCGCCGCTGGCATCACAGACTTGTCAGTGACTTGTTTGTGTTGCCTTTGGCGTGGAGGAGACAAAAACGACCGAGAAGGTGTTTTAGACCTAGTAGGTGTTTTCATCTAATAGGAGTCTTAGATCGCTGTTTTGAATCTAAATTAACTTTGTTGTTCAGCTCCACCTTAATTCTTGGAGTCTGATAGCGAGGACAATATGTTGAGATATGACCGCGCTGTCCACAAGTATAACAGGATCTCCATTCATCGGGGCTAGAAGATCTCTTGTGGGGCGGTGAGTAAACTTCTGGTTCTTTCCTTTTATTTTCACTTTAAGATTTTCACCTCCTTTGACAAACTTAACTTGTTTAACATTTTGGTTTATTTGTCTATGTGGCTGAATATTATCTCTTTTAACTGATTTAACTTGAGTGGTTGTAGACATCTTGGATTGTGTGTTATTAGACTTTGAATCCAACCCAAGAGATGTTTGACATTCTCTTCCACCCGTTTCTCAGCAGTGACATTTCTCGATGCTGAGGTTTTCTGATCATCATCCGGAGAAGCAGATTTAACTACTGTGTCCGGATCACTAACCAAAGGAGTTGTCACCACATGATCTTTAATTGGATTATTATTTATTGGACGTTGTTTAGTGTTCAACAGGATCTCATGTGGTGGTGGAACAACCTTGTAACCCAAGCCCTCCCCATTGTTGCGTTCTTTAACCAAGTTTTTGCTTCTTTAAAGATCTATCTTTTCCTTATAATGCTCTCATTCTGTTTTAACACTCGATTTGCCTCTGAGCACAGTTTTAAGTCATTTACTAAGTTATCATTGCGTTCTAATAACCTAGCAAATTTTATGTCAATACTTTCTCTAAATTTATCACAATCAACACAAGCATGTTTAGCGAATAATTCATCCTTAGATTGTACCTGTGCAGCTGTGGACGTTTCAGCCATGAAAGCATTCTGAGATGCAGGTTGAGCTTCAAATTCTGAATTCAGCTCATTCTTGATAATTTCATCCACTGCATCAAACGTCTCTTCCAAGTCAGCAGTATCAACATCAGCTGAGCTCTCCCCCTCACTCGCTGAGTCTTCGTTCAAGTCTTCCACAGAAGCTATGTTCGCTTCACCATCAGATAAGAATCGAAAGGACCAGTCCTGTCCTTCATCTCCTTGTGCTACCATAGCTTTAGAATCATTTCCTGTGGATGCTGGCTTCTTGTCTTTATCTTTCTATTGAACGAGGAGAATGGATTCCCGTTCCCAGTCTTTTTAGGCTTCACGCATTCTCTTTTGAAATGACCCTTTTCTCCACAGTTGAAGCACGTGACTTTAGATTTGTCAAAACCAAAGGTCGTATCTTTAGTAGCCACGAGATTCTGCCCTGTTTTCTTCACAAACTTCTTGGCTCTCCGGACAGCACTTGCAAGAGCCCACATGATATCCATCCTTTCAAGCTCGTTTTCATCTACTTGCTCGTAGTCTTCATCGGCAAGGTGGAAATTTCCAATCTTACCCGCCACCAGACCATCATAAGAGTGCACAACTGCAGCGAGTAGATCCATGTGCTCTTTAGCAACCTCCACTGTTACCTTTCCCAAATTTTCTGTCATCAACTTAGCAGATTGATTAACAATTGGACTTTGTAGAATCCCAGATGCACCATGAGACTCATTTGCAAATGATGAGCCTTGATCAGTAGATGATGATGCATTGGAGACAAAGGCTGTTTGCAGAGGAGCTCCAGAAGACTTTGCAGCAGGAGTGGAAGTAGGAGTTACATTGTAGAGTGATGGGTCTTGAGTATACGCTGCTCTTTTCGTCCTGTACTAGTGACGCACTTCTTCCTCTCTCAGTTTTAGAATAAAGTCATTAATATCCAAGGTCTCTAAAACTGAGTTGTGTCGCATAGTGGAAATGAATGAATGCCACTTTTCAGGTAGACCATCTGCCAAGCTTGAAACTTTGTCTTCCATTGACGTCTTTACTCCATGAGTGTGAAGTTCACTCATCAAGTGATAGAAGCGATCAATAATTTCATCCAAGCTCTCATTCCCAATTGCAGAGAAGTTGTCAAACTCCTTCTTCAACGTTTTAACCTTTAGGGACTTTAGAGTAGAATTCCCATCATACCTCTTCTCAAGAGCTTTCATCAACTTTTTACTTTGCTTGTGCTCTGAGTATTGGTGAAAAATGGCCTTGGGAATGAACTGGGTCAAAAGAGCATATGCCTTCTTTTCGGCATTGTAGGCAACCTTCTGTGTATCAGTGAGTCCACTTAAAGTCAAAGGAACACCATCAGCTCCCACAGACATTTTATAACCAGTCTCAATAGAGTTCCATAAGTTCGGGTCCACTCCATTTAGATGAATCTCAAAACGTTGTCTCCATTGTGGAAATTCATCTATAGTCAATAGCTTAGGTGGCTTCTTATGGTTCCCTATCTTATTTTCCAGTAAAAGCAGGTTCTGTATCCTTGAGTCCTTTCCAGCTGACATTGCAAAGTTTTCTGAGTCCATTATGTTATAACTTTAACTTGTGAATGAAACTGCTAATGCGATTGGGGAGTGCGACTGGAATGCGACCGACACTAGCTGTATACGATTAGACTCAAACGTACGATTGAACAGACGACTGAGAGACTTAGGCGACTGAACAGACCAAACGACTCAACTGGGCGACAGAACTGGGCGATTGACTCAATCGGGCGATTGGACGAAGCGACTGACTCAATCGGTCGAATGAATGGGAGACTGGACTTCAGTCGTACGATTGAGCTAATCGTGCGACTGAGACTGCAGAAATCGAAATTTTTTCACACTTTTGACCTAAAACCTGTTTTGTGACACCTTAGACGGCTGTAAGTCGAAAAACACTGATTTTTCAGAACATGCACACGTAAAAACTCGGTTTTGAGCAGAAAGATTGGATCTTTTAGCGAAAAACGTGGACTTTAACACAAACTTGATTGAATCAAACGAAGAGTCAAGAGCCAAAGCTCTGATACCACTTGTTAGGACCGTGTACGTACGGAGTACTAACTGATTCTTCGTTATACCGGATCAAATAGTGCGGAATCCTATTTGATTGGCGATCCAATCAAGGAGAACGAAATCAAGATCAATCCTAATGATTAGAAAACGTTAAGAATGGAATAGGAATGATCTAGGACGTTCTATGAACTTGGAATGGACGATCTGGACGTTCTGGGTCGACTAGGGTTTCAAGTATTCGAAGTGTTGCGTTTTCCCACGAATTAAGTGGTATTTATAGGTTACAGCTATCAGTCGTATGACTGAGCCAGGCGACTGGCTCAGTCATGCGACTGAGTCATACGATTGATTCATTCCGACGACTGAGTCAGTCTTATGACTCAATCGTACGATTGACTCAATCTCCTGGTTCAATCGTGTGACTGGTCCATTCGCATGGTCCAGTCGTGCGACTAAATCAGATAACTTAGTTAAACACATTCTTGAACCTTTAATGGTTTAGAACTATGTCTAACAACTGTAAACCTATATAACATTGTCATATATGTGTGTAACAATAAACAATATAGATAGATATAACATTAAACAACCAATACACATATATAGAAGAGTTTCTTATTCAATTGATCAAACATTTCATAAGTGTTACAAGAAAAGAAAGTCTATTACATATAAGCTCACTAGACTAGAACTGGGGACATGTGTACCAACAGTTTCTGAAAGCAAAGTCAGAAACCTTTGAGTCATTCAAAGTGCTGGTCACCACTCTGGAATCGCTGTACAAACTGAAGGTGAGAAAGATTCGCTCAGATAATGGAACCGAGTTTAAGAATCAGTGGATGGATGCTTTCTGCAAAGAAAAGGAATTGTTCATCAATTCACCTTTGCATACACACCATAGATGAATGGAGTTGCTGAGCGAAAGAACAAGAGTCTGATTGAGACCGCCAGGACTATGTTGGCAGACTCAAAACTACTAGTGCAGTTCTGGAACGAAGCTGTCGCCAATGCCTGCTACACACTCAATCGTGTGTCAGTAGTGAAGAGGCATGGGAAGACTTGATATGAGATACTACTGAAGCGTAAACCAAACTTGGAGTATTTGGAACCTTTCGGTGCTCCTTGTACACTTCTGAAGAAAACTCAAGAAGGCAAGTTTAATGAAAAGGCAGATCAGGGAATCTTTCTGGGATATAGTATACCAGACAAACGAGTTTACAACAACTCTACTGGTCAGGTAGAAGTATGGTGCAATGTTGATGTTCAACGTTCCACCATCCCCCCTGCTGGAAAAGGTCCATCATCATTCTTTGACTACGATGGCTTTTTCAAATCATTCAATCTTCCTCAGATAGATTCAGATGATGATATTGCTACTCAGATGATGCACGATGTTCTAACCTCACCAAATCTGGATACTAGCAATGCAACACCTGCAAGTGGTTCATCGGGATCTGCCACAGCTGATCGGGATGATAGTGAGGACTCTTCTGATGAAGAAGAAGCAACTGAAACCAGCAATGCACAAAATGTTGATCAAGAAGGAAGCTCTTCAGCTACTGAACCTGCATCTGGACATACAGATACTGAA
Organism: Flaveria linearis; assembly: GCA_024085815.1. Taxonomy (NCBI): domain Eukaryota; kingdom Viridiplantae; phylum Streptophyta; class Magnoliopsida; order Asterales; family Asteraceae; genus Flaveria; species Flaveria linearis. Next base: position 26,950,550 of record CM044018.1, read on the forward strand.
CCTCCAGTCACATCTTTGGACTCTGAAGTCGTTGTTCCTACAACTCCTTTGACTAGGATCAGTACGAGTCATTCGCCAGATGCTATCATTGGTGATCTCCACTCCGGCGTGCAGACTAGAAGTCGATTGTACACTGCTGATTATGCTGAAGTAATGGAAAAGGGCTACGTGAATGATGGAGCTTACAGATGTTTTGTTTCTCAAATTGAACCCAAACACGTAAGTGATGCCCATAAGGATGAAGCCTGGGTCAATGCTATGCAAGAGGAGTTGCTACAGTTCAAGAAACTTGGAGTGTGGACTCTTGTTGACAGACCCAAAGGAGTCAAAGTAATTGGTACCAAATAGGTACTTAATTGCAAGAAGGATGACCAGGGTGTTGTTATCAGAAACAAGGCATGGTTGGTTGTTCAGGGATTCAGACAAGTCGAAGGAATCGACTACAATGAAGTCTTTGCTCCAGTGGCTAGAATGGAAGCTATTCGCATCTTTCTAGCCTACTCCTCTTACATGAAGATCAAAGTCTATCAACTAGATGTTAAGAGTGCATTCTTGCATGGGGAAATCCGTGAAGAGGCATATGTCAGTCAACCTGAAGGATTCGAAGATCCATATCATCGGGACAGAGTCTACAAGCTAGACAAAGCTCTGTATGGGCTACATCAAGCTCCTCGAGCTTGGTATGAAAAGCTCTCCACCCATCTGTTAAAGCACGACTTTTGCAGGGGTGTGATTGACTGTACATTGTTCATCAAAGAAAAGGATGGTGATTTGCTTTTGGTGCAATATATGTGGATGACATAATCTTCGGTTCACGAAACGAAGAGTTATGTAAAGACTTTGAATCTATAATGAAGGCTGAGTTTGAGATGAGTGCCATGGGAGAAATGAAGTTCTTCCTAGGATTACAGGTGGATCAAACCTCTACCGGCATCTTTTTGCATCAGACTAAGTATGTAGGTGACATTCTTAGTCGCTTTGATATGGAAAATGTCTCTGCTGCCGGTACCCCACTCGCCACAACTCATCATGTGTGTAACATCCAAAAGTTCAATATTTATTTATTTAATTAAAATTAGTGTTCAGTCGCATGCCATACGTGTGAATGAAGCTCAATCGCACGAATGACGGGCGTATGGGTCAGTCGCGCGATTAAGCCATGCGAATAAGCCAGTCGTGCAATTGAGTATGTCGGCTAAAAATAGGCATGTAGGATAAGTAGGGCGGTTAAGAGTGTTAAAAGCAGATTTTATCTGCTGTAACCTCACCCCCTTGTTCCCTTCGAACCCAAACACCCCTGTTCTTGCCAAATTGACTGAACTAGCTCCGTTTTGGTAAGTTTTGCTTGGTATGGATCGATTCCTGAATATGTTAAGCTGTGTGGGTGGTGGAAATTGATCCAAAAACATGTTTAAATCAGGGTTTCTATTCAATCTTTCTGTTAAACTGAAAAATGAGGGTTCGGATCCTAGTTTTTATGAAATTTAATGAAAAAGGGACCCGAAACGATTGTAAATGAAGTATATATGTTCTGTTGTGAACATGGCATAATTTGAACGGTTAAAACTCGAGTTTTTGGATCAAATATGTCAAGAACACAGCTGCTGATCCGTTTCAGGCGAATGAGCCCAGTCGCATGAACCGTTCGTGCGACTGAGTCAACCGTATTGTTCAAACGTGCGACTGAAGTTCAGTCGCATGCGCCAATCGCACGAATGGAGGTCATTCGCACAAACCCTATTATAGCTCATTCGCACCTCTGTCGTACGGTCCATTCGTACGAATAAGCTCAGTCGCATGTTCAGTCGTACGAATGAGTCCAGTCGCATAGCCTTAGTCGTGTGAAGTGGTCAGCTAGGGGTGATTTCACTAAGTTAGGGTTGTTTTAGATTTGCTTTGAAAAGGAGAAGTTTTAGCTGCCCTAGTGTATTTGGACTGGTAAACACTTGCTGAAAGCATTAAGGTGAGTTCTAATTGCCCTTTTTATGTGTTAATCCCGTTTGATAAATGTTTTTTGATAAAATCGAGCACTGGCATGCATATAAATAAACAAAGATGTGAAAATGAGTTGAAAGTAGTAAATTGTGGTGAATGGCGAGGTGGAGGTTTGACCCACCAAATATAGACGGAGGTTTGAATCGTCAACGCCAACTATAGACGGAGGTTTGACCCGTCAACGCGCGAGGTGGAGGTTTGACCCACCAAACTATAGATGGAGGTTTGACCCGTCAACGAGCGAGGTGGAGGTTTGACCCACCAAATTAAAATTGATAAAAAGATATCCATAAATACCTTGTGGGTATTCGATATGCATATCAAGGATAAATAAATGGACTGATGAATGTGTGTGTTAATCATTCGGTGTGGTAACAGTTGATGGGTTAATGTTATTGAAATGTGGTATATGTTAGAACTCACCAGTTTATCTGATTTTTTGTTTGTTTTCTAATGCATGCTAGGTAGTAATAGAGGTGCTCGTGATGGTCCCCCACAGAGTTAGCTTCCGGTTATGGTGTATGATACTGGCCACCAATGTTGGGTTTGGGAATAAAGTACTTGAAGTTTAACAAAATTTTGAAATGTCGGTTAAAGTCTTGTAAATATGGTTAATGATGTAAACAGTTTTTAATATATATAAAATTCCGCTGCGTTTGTAGTCTCTGAATTGTTATAATAACCCAACTAGTAGCACCCTCCTTATTATATTATTTTGTTATGAGATTGAGGGTGTTACAAGCTGGTATCAGAGCCTTAGTTAAACGGATTTGAACAATCAATTGTTTCAAACTTTAACTGAATATATGGGAAGTGCCAGTGTCTACAGCTGGAAGTGGGGTGAAGTATTGTGTGAATGAGTACTTAATTGTTGGTGATAATTCAATCAAATGTTGAATGAAAGTGATTGTTTAAATTAAAAGACTAGTATTATGTGTATGCATGATTTTATGGTTTAGATAGGGTTAGAAATAAACTGTGAAAGGGTAATGAGAAGAGGCAGGATGGTGTGAATAAGTAAATAATTGATAACACCTGGCCAATGTTATGAGCAATTTACATTATATGCAACATCCTGGTATCACTCATTATTTGATTATGGTTTATTTCTGATCGTAGATGGAGGAAACCAGTAATACAAATTCTAGACCTGAAGCTAGGATCTCAGGTGATGAACTTAAGGTGGCTATAGGTGATGAGGTCGCCCGAGTGTTGCGTACTACCTTACCCGAAATGTTGAGCGACTTTAGGAAAGGTGGTGAATCATCTTCCCAACCAACTCCTCCACCTGTTGTTATTAAGCCGGTAGTGGAGAAATCAGTGTCATATAAGCATTTTAAGGAGTGTGATCCGCCTAAGTTTAAAGGCCAAAAAGATGTCGTAGTAACTTATAAATGGCTACGAGAGATGGAAGCAGCGTTTAAACTTAGTAGATGTAAGGAAGACCAGAAAGTGGGCTTTGCAGTGCATTCTTTTCAAGCAGAAGCGTTGTATTGGTGGGATACAGTAGAACAGGCCATGGGTGAGGCCGCCGTGAACCAGATGACGTGGGAAACTTTTAAAGCGTTAGTGATAGAAAAGTTCTGTCCGAAAGGCGAGATGGACAGAATTGAGATCAAGTTTTTGCAGTTTCAGGCAGGCAGTTTAAGTCATAAGGAGTATACGTCTAGATTTGAAGAAATGGCACGCTTGGTACCTCATTTAGTAATGCCTGAGGCGAAGAGGATTACTAGATATATCCAGGGACTACCCCCTAAGGTGAGAATGCTAGTAAAGTCTAATTCTCCTTCTACTTACTAAGCCACAGTGAATTTGGCTGCGGACATGTATGAGGACGTCGCTGAGTCTGAGAAACCTGTGGTGAAAGAAGAAGTGGTTAGTCATCAGGAAACTTCACTGAGTTCTAGGCCTATGTATGGACAGAGTGGGCCGCAGAAGAGAAAGTTTAATGCTAGAGGTTTTGTAGGTCCCCCTCCTTGGTGTAATAGATGTGGGAAGTTTCATAGAGGGGAATGTAGATTGAATCACCCGGCATGTTGTAAATGTGGGAAGCCTGGACATTTCGTTTCTAGATGTCCAGAACTTCGGTGTTATGGATGCGGGGAGATGGGACATATAAAATCTGAATGTCCAAAACTTAGACCTGGACCGGTTCCTATTCGTGCAGTGGGAGGATCGAGTAAGGTCAGTACAAGTGGTAGTAGCGGTACTGCGGGGAGAGCATTTACGATGACTACGGAGGAGGCTAAGGCATTACCGGATGTTGTGTCGGGTACGTTTCTTGTTAATGATGTACCTACTAGAGTTTTATTTGATTTGGGGGCTAATAGGAGTTTCATATCAATAAAATTTCATGCCTTAATAAAAGTTAAACCATCAAAGCTAGATGTTGCTTTTTCAGTAGAGACTGCCTCTAATGAATTCATAGTTGTTAGAGAAGTAATAGACGATTGTTTTGTTGAATTAGAAGGTGTAAAATTTCCTGCTAGATTACACATGATGAAATTAGGAGATTTTGATGTAGTATTAGGAATGGACTGGTTATCTACGTTTGAGGCTCAGATAATATGCAAAAGAAAGATGATTGTGTTGCGAGCACCAGATGGTAATCTGGTAACGGTTTTTGGTGATGATCATGATAGTATGGTGAAAGTCATATCTATGATTAAGGCTGAGAAATTATTGAATAGAGGTTGCGAGTCATTCTTAGCATATGTAGTTGATACTGCTAAGGAGACGAAGAAATTAGAAGATGTTCCAGTGGTTTGTGATTTCCCCGATGTATTTCCTGAGGATCTACCCGGTATACCTCCTGATAGAGAAATTGAGTTTAGAATTGATTTAATACCTGAGGCAAAACCTGTCGCTAAGACCCCTTATAGACTTGCACCGGCTGAGTTAAAGGAACTCCTGAAGCAATTACAGGAATTATTAGACAAGGGTTTTATCCGACCCAGCTCTTCGCCGTGGGGTGCTCCAGTTCTATTTGTAAAGAAGAAAGATGGCAGTTTAAGGATGTGCATAGATTATAGAGAACTAAACAAGCTGACTGTTAAGAATAAATACCCATTACCTCGTATAGATGATTTATTTGATCAACTCCAAGGTGCTAATTGGTTCTCAAAGATAGATCTTAGATCCGGATATCATCAGTTAAAGGTGAAAGAAGAGGACATACCAAAGACAGCTTTTCGTACGCGATATGGGCATTATGAATTTTTGGTGATGTCGTTTGGGTTAACGAATGCTCCTGCTGCCTTCATGGATTTGATGAACAGAGTATGTAGACCGATGCTGGATAAATCGGTAATTGTGTTTATAGATGATATTTTGATCTATTCTAAGAACGAAGGAGATCATGCTTGTCACATTCGAGAAGTATTGGAAACCCTAAGAAAGAATAAGTTGTATGCAAAATTCTCGAAATGTGAATTTTGGTTAAGGGAAGTGCAATTTTTGGGTCATGTGGTGAATGCGGATGGAATATTGGTGGATCCTGCGAAGATTGAGGCCGTGATGAATTGGGAGATTCCTAAAAGTCCTTCAGAAATCCGTAGTTTCTTAGGACTGGCAGGATACTATAGAAGATTTATTCAAGATTTTGCCAAAATTGCTTCTCCGTTGACGAAATTAACTTGAAAGGACGTTAAGTATGAATGGAATAAGGAACAGGAAGCTGCTTTTCAGGAACTAAAGAATCGATTGACACAAGCCCCAGTATTAGCAATACCAGAAGGTGTAAATGATTTAGTAATATATTCTGATGCATCATATCAGGGATTGGGGTGTGTTTTAGTGCAACGTGGGAGAGTTATTGCTTATGCTTCTAGACAGTTGAAGACCCATGAAGTCAATTACCCAACCCACAATTTAGAACTAGCAGCTGTAGTTTTTGCTCTTAAGATATGGCGACATTTATGGAGTGAGATGTACCATCTTTACTGATCATAAGAGCCTGAAATACTTCTTTGAGCAAAAAGATTTGAATATGAGACAAAGGCGATGGTTGGAGTTAATCAAAGATTATGATTGTGAAATTTTATATCACCCCGGGAAAGCAAATGTGGTTGCTGATGCATTAAGCAGAAAGGAGAAGTACGAGCCGATTAAGGTTAAGGCGTATAAACTTGTAATTACTCCTGATTTTATGCAACAGCTGAAAGAAGCCCAATTGGAAGCATTAAAAGAAGAAAACATTAAGAAAGAAAGAATGGTTGGTCAAGAAAAATATTTAGAAGAAAATAGTCATGGTGTTAAAATCAGGTTTGGTCGAATGTGGGTTCCGTTGGCTGACTAAAATGTTAAGATCTAGATTCCATTCAATGAATCTAGGTATTCCATTCACCCAGGCATGACTAAAATGTATCAAGATTTAAAGCATGATTATTGGTGGCCAGGGATGAAATTTAATGTGATGCAGTATGTAAATAAATGTTTGACTTGTGCCCAAGTAAAAGCTGAACATCAGAAACCTTATGGATTATTGCAACCATTAGCTATTCCAGTTTGGAAGTGGGATGATCTGACTATGGATTTTATAATGAAGTTGCCCCGTACACCGAAAGGCTATGATACTATTTGGGTAGTGGTAGACCAGCTAACCAAGAGTGCTTTATTTCTACCAATACGGGAAACTTATTCGGTGGAAAAGTTAGCTGATATCTTTACTAAGGAAATAGTTAGATTGCATGGAGTTCCGAAAAGTATCACGTCTGATAGAGATGCCAGATTTACCTCTAGGTATTGGAGAAAACTTCACGAAGCCATGGGAACTAGACTTTACTTTAGTACAGCCTATCATCCCCAAACAGATGGTCAAAGTGAAAGAACTATTCAGACATTGGAGGATATGCTACGAGCATGTAGTATTGATTTTGGAGGTAGCTGGGATAGTCATCTTCCATTAGCTGAATTTGCATACAATAATAGTTATCAAGCTACCCTTCAGATGTCCCCGTTTGAGATGTTGTACGGAAGAAAGTGCAGAACTCCACTTTATTGGGGAGATATGGGGCAACGTGAATTGGGGAATAGTGAAATAGTTGAAGAAACAATGTCAAAGTTTGAAGTAGTTAAAAATCATATTAGAGAGGCGAAAAGCAGGCAGAAATCATATGCAGATCGTAGAAGGAAACCATTAGAATTTAAAGTTGGGGATTTGGTCTTGTTGAAAGTTTCTCCCTGGAAAGGCATTATTCGATTTAGAAAGAGGGGCAAGTTAAGTCCACGTTTTATTGGACCTTTCCGAATAATAGAGAAAGTAGGGTACGTGGTGTATAGGTTCGACTTGCCAGAAGAATTAAGTGCTATCCATCCAACCTTTCACGTTCTCAGTTACGGAAGTGTTTAGCTAATGAAACTCAATATGTACCATTAGATGATATTGAGGTTGATGAGAAGCTCAATTATGCTGAACAACCCGTGGCCATTATAGATCGTAAGGAGAAGAAACTTAGAAATAAAAGCATTAGCTTAGTCCAGGTGCAGTGGGCACATCGCCAAGGATCTGAATCAACGTGAGAACCAGAAGAAGAGATGAGGCAAAACTACCCTCATTTGTTTTAGTCAGGTTTCGAGGACGAAACCCTAAATAAGGTGGGTAGACTTGTAACATCCAAAAGTTCAATATTTATTTATTTAATTAAAATTAGTGTTCAGTCGCATGCCATACGTGCGAATGAAGCTCAATAGCACGAATGACGGGCGTATGGGTTCAGTCACGCGATTAAGCCGTGCAAATAAGCCAGTCGTGCGATTGAGTATCTCGGCTAAAAATAGGCATGTAGGATAAGTAGGGCAGTTAAGAGTGTTAAAAGCAGATTTTATCTGCTGTAACCTCACCCCCTTGTTCCCTTCGAACCCAAATACCCCTGTTCTTGCCAAATTGACTGAACTAGCTCCGTTTTGGTAAGTTTTGCTTGGTACGGATCGATTCCTGAATATGTTAAGCTGTGTGGGTGGTGGAAATTGATCCAATAACATGTTTAAATCAGGGTTTCTGTTCAATCTTTCTGTTAAACTGAAAAATGAGGGTTCGGATCCTAGGTTTTGTGAAATTTGATGAAAAAGGGACCCGAAACGATTGTAAATGAAGTATATATGTTCTGTTGTGAACAAGGCATAATCTGAACGGTTAAAACTCGAGTTTTTGGATCAAATATGTCAAGAACACAGCTGCCGATCCGTTTCAGGCGAATGAGCCCAGTCGCATGACCCATTCGTGCGACTGAGTCAACCGCATTGTTCAAACGTGCGACTGAAGTTCAGTCGCATGCGCCAATCGCACGAATGGAGGTCATTCGCACAAACCCTATTATAGCTCATTCGCACCTCTGTCGTATGGTCCATTCGTACGAATAAGCTCAGTCGCATGTTCAGTCGTACGAATGAGTCCAGTCGCATAGCCTTAGTCGTGTGAAGTGGTCAGCTAGGGGTGATTTCACTAAGTTAGGGTTGTTGTTTTAGATTTGCTCTGAAAAGGAGAAGTTTTAGCTGCCCTAGTGTATTTGGACTGGTAAACACTTGCTGAAAGCATTAAGGTGAGTTCTAATTGCCCTTTTTATGTGTTAATACCGTTTGATAAATGTTGTTTGATAAAATCAGGCACTGGCATGCATATAAATAAACAAAGATGTGAAAATGAGTTGAAAGTAGTAAATTGTGGTGAATGGCGAGGTGGAGGTTTGACCCACCAACTATCGACGGAGGTTTGACCCGTCAACGCCAACTATAGACGGAGGTTTGACACATCAACGCGCGAGGTGGAGGTTTGACCCACCAAACTATAGACGGAGGTTTGACCCGTCAACGCGCGAGGTGCAGGTTTGACCCACCAAATTAAAATTGATAAAAAGATGTCCATAAATACCTTGTGGGTATTCGATATGCATATCAATACTGGGATAAATAAATGGACTGATGAATGTGTGTGTGAATCATTTGGTGTGGTAACAGTTGATGGGTTAATGTTATTGAAATGTGGTATATGTTAGAACTCACCAGTTTATCTGATTTTGTGTTTGTTTTCTAATGCATGCCAGGTAGTAATAGAGGTGCTCGTGATGGTCCCCCACAGAGTTAGCTTCCGGTTATGGTGTATGATACTGGCCACCAATGTTGGGTTTTGGGAATGAAGTACTTGAAGTTTAACAAAATTTTGAAATGTCGGTTAAAGTCTTGTAAATATGGTTAATGATGTAAACAGTTTTTAATAGATATAAAATTCTGTTGCGTTTGTAGTCTCTGAATTGTTATAATAACCCAACTAGTAGCACCCTCCTTATGATATTATTTTGTTATGAGATTGAGGGTGTTACAATGTGCTCCTGATGAGAATGGGGATTTGGTGGATGCCACCATGTATCGTAGGATGATCGGATCTCTCATGTATCTCACTGCTTCGCGTCCAGATATCATGTATGCCACATGTTTATGTTCCCGATATCAAGCGAAACCCAAAGTCAATCATCTAATCGGAGTCAAGAGGATTTTTCGTTATCTGAAGGGTACTCCAACACTGGGGTTGTGGTATCCTCATGATGATGACTTTGAGCTAACGGCGTATAGTGACTCGGATTATGGAGGATGCAAAATGAATTACAAGTCTACGTCAGCAGGATGTCAATTTTTCGGGAGGAGATTGGTAACTTGGCAATGCAAGAAGCAGACATCAGTTGCTCTATCTACCTGTGAAGCTGAATATGTTGCTGCCGCCAGCTGCTGCTCTCAAATCATTTGGATACAACAACAAATGCGGGACTACGGTTTGCATTTCACTTCTACTCCTATATATGTTGATAATTCTTCTGCAATTGCAGTAACTAAAAATCCGGTTCAACATCCTAAGACCAAACACATGGCATAAAGTATCACTTCATACGCGACTGCTATGAAAAACACTTAATTGATGTGGTCAAAATAAACACGGATTTTCAACGAGCTGACCTCTACACCAAACCGTTTGATAAACCCAGATTTTTCTATCTATTAGAGGTCAACGGTGTTAAAAAGAAAAGTGATGTTATCTCCGAAGAAACAGATGCATAGCCCGACACTATTTTTGTCTTTTGTTTAATTTTATTTTTCTTTAATTTTTTCATTTTTTTAATTTCCTTGCGTTATAAAAAAAATCCAAAAACACAAAAAGATTTTCTGTTTCTAGAATTTTAGGGGGAGATTTATTATTTCAGTATTCATTTACTTAAAAAAACGGGGGGGGGGGGGGAAGGTAAGTAAAGCTGAAAAGGCATAGACAAAAAGACAGGAAATGTGACTCAACAAAATGGAAAGTGATAGTACACATGTATCGAGTTACTTGGAACACCAAAAGGATTTTCGGTTCTGCAAGGTTAATTAAATCACAGAAAAATTATAAATCCGAGAAGTCTAAGTCTAACAAAATGGGAAGATGATAGTACGCTTGGTTGGTATTGTAACTACACGGAGAAAGTTGATCTAGGGAGGTGCTAGTTCACTATACGATGTGTCGGTAGATTCAACACATTAGACGAGTAGACGTCATTGGTAAACTCAATCTAAACTAAATGGTTCAATCAACTGTGGGTTCCCATCTTATCACTGGTTAACACAATCAGCTATTTCCGATAAGGAATAACGAGCAAATAAACGCCACCAAAGGTGTGCAAATGACCACAAAAGAGCAGAGCACGAAAAAATGAATACAAACGCAATCATGCTGATAACAAAATGTTGTTGGTGCGTTATGTGAAAAAGAAAATAAGAAATGCTCTAACAAGGAGATAGGTTGTGTGCCTCTCTGCTGTGCGATGGCACTGACCTGAGGATAAGCATAACCTACATATTCTAGAATTCATTGTTGTTTGCCGCCTCTCTGCTGTGCGATGGCACTAACCTGAGGCTTGGCTTCTCTTTGAAATCTCTAAGAATAGTCTCTTCTTGTCAAAATACCTATAGACCGCTCGAAAGTCCTCTAAGGAATACTGATTACCATATAAGCTTGGGATCCACAAATGTTGGTTGAAATAATATAACTTAATTCTTTACCAATGTGTGTCAAAAGTCTGTGTATGGATTTAAGTGGACAAGTATACTAACAATCGTCGTGTATGCACCGACTGAAGTTGATAATCAAAGTACGTTACGTATCATATCAAGCATGATTCCCAGTTAGATCTTAGAAGTCTTAGATGAGTGAGAAAACTGTGATATGAAATTTATGCAAGTGTTTAAAGTTAAATACAAATCAAGGTTCCAAGTAATGCTGTTTATGCCTGTCTGATTCCATATGAGTTTGTCCTTGATATGATGTCAATGCTAATGGGCTACACAAACCTACCCTAACAAAAATCACAAAAAGATGTTCGTTTTATTCGTAGTTTAAAATTTCTTTAAGTTATTAGTATAAGTGTGTCTTTGTCGGACTGTGTATATTGTTATCTGTTAATGTCACTAAACGAGCTTAATGTTTATTTAAACTAAATGTTTCTGAAAGGTTAAAATGGATTACGTCTGAGATGATCAGTGGGTGTGTTAATCTAAAAGTGATCATGTCTGAGATGATCAATTGCACATAATGTTTTATCAATTGTTGCAGAAAAACTATGTTTTGGTTAATGATATGACTAAAATGGCACAAGTATGGCCCAGTCGCATGACTGAATCATCAGCATGAACCAGTCGTACGAATGGAGCATACGAATGAGTACAATCATACGATCGGACAATGCGTATGAATCCAATCGGACGATTGAAAGTGACCGACTAGGTCAAACATGCGAATGGAGGTCAATTGAGCGAATGGAACTGGTCAATTGAGTGAATCGTACGACCCAGTTTGAATCGCACGGCTAAGTCATGCGATTAGACTCGATCGTACGACTGGAGATTGAGTCGGTCGAATGAGTCGAGAGAATGGGTTCAGTCGCCCGACTGAGATGAGTTTTAGTATAAATAGGGAACTCAGTCGATCGCAGACCCCATTCACCCTAAATCTCAAAATCGCACCGTTACTCTGCCCAAATTTGATTTGAATTCAAACATCGATTATACTTGATTTCTGACACTTTGGCAGTGTTATACAGGTAAAACGCGACAGAAAGACGATTGAAACTGTCAATTTTGGTTCGAAATACAGGCTCATTTGACCTACATTTGAACTGAAACAAAGTTGTATAATAAACTACCTTAATCACTTACATTGTTAAAATCAATGGATTAGGTGGTTCAAATACATGATTGCGAGTCTAAAGAACCTTATCATAATGTCTAACTCACAATATTGGTTGATCTGAGTCTTAATGGAATCGAACAGTGAGTCATGCGAATGGACCCCAGATTGAACTTCAATCGCACGATTGAAAGGGGCGACTCATTTAATCGGCCGAATGAATAATGCGAATGGTTGAGTGTGTCATACAACTGGACTCCAGAATGAACTTCAATCGCACGATTGAAAGGGACGATTCATTCAATCGGCCGAATGAATCATGCGAATGAGTTCAGTCGCACAAATGAACTGAACTGTTTCTCTGATTTGGTCAAACTCTGTTTTTCATGTGTTCTCACCAGCGTTTGCTATTTGTTACAGGAATATGGCTAATCGTTGGACCATTAATCCAAAGCACAACATCTGTGCTCACTTGGATTCCACCTCGAGGAATGGTGGTGAGTTTGCAGGGATCATCGACTTCTTGAGGAGATCACGGATATATAGAGCCATATCTACACCCTGTACTCCCTACCAGTCCATTCACCAATCATTCTGGGAGGGAGCTTCGGTAGATCGATCTGTGGAACCCTACCGCATCCGAAGTACTATCTTTGGTAGGGAGATCGAGATTACAGCGGCATATATCAGGAGAGTATTAGGATTTGGAGATGATGAGGCTCATCCACTTAAGCTACATCCTCTGACGGTTCGAGGTTGCTTTATGAGGATCGGGTACTGCGGGGACATCAACTCGGGTGTGCTGAACAAGAGCAACCTGAGCCCCCAGTACAAGTACCTAGCACACGTCATACTGATGTGCATAGCATCCAGGAGGGGTGGGTTTGGTGATCTGTCGGACCAAATCCAGAATGCCTATGTTGCATTGGTCCTAAACCACCCCTTCAGCTTCTCCAACATGATCTTCACGTATCTGATAGAGAATTTAGAGGCAAAGGGGAAGGAAGGCTTCTGCATGTAACATCCGGTTTCTAAATCCGGACTTGTAAATTATATTATAGTTATGATTAATTAAATTAAGTTGAGTTGTTTGATTGTTCAAGTATTCAGTCGCATGACTTGCATCCGAATGAACTTCAGTCGCACTCCTTATGTGCGATTGAGGCTCAGTCGTACGAATGGTGGGAGCATGAGCTTCATTCGCATAATTCAGTCGTGCGAATGGTTCAGTCGTATGATTGGAAGTAAGGCGGCTAAGTTGTAAGTATGGATAAGTAAGGCAGTGTAGAAGGTTGAAAACAGACTTCTGTCTGTATTATCTTCAATCTCTTATCCCCTTCACACCCAAAACCCTGTTCTCACGAAATTGATTAGGCGAAACTCCGTTTGGGGTAAGTTTTGAACATCACGGATTAATCCGGAGATGTTATAAGCTGTGTGTATGATTGAATTTGATCCAATAACCTATTTAAAACAATAAATTGGTCTGGTTCATTTCTGAATTTAAAATCTAGGAATTCAAATCCAAGTTTTTGTGAAGTATTGATGAAATAATGGTCCGAAACCATTGTAAACGATGTGTATAGGATCTGTTTTGAATATGGTATGATTTGGATGGTTAAAACTTAAATTTTGAGTAAGTTTGGATCAAACACGTCAAGAACACAGCTGATGATTCGTTTCAGGCGAATGGGCTCAATCGCATGACTCAATTGCACGAATGAGAGTCCGGTCGTGTGACTGAGTGCGAATGGAGGTTCAATCGTGCGATTGGAACCCAGTCGCCTGGTTAGAAGGCCGAATGAAGACGAGGGAACACTGGATACGAATGAGAACTCAATCGTGCGAATGAACAGCTAGTCGTACGACTGAAGGTTCAGTCGCATGGTTCATTCGCATAGGTCTAGTCGCATGATTGCTCATTCGCATAAGTGTTCAATCGCATGAGGGGCTTGTTGAGAATGAGTTTACTGAATCAGGTTTATTGCTTTAGATATACCTTGTTTAGAGGAAGGACTAGTTACCTTGTGTACGTGGATTGTGTACACTGTGGTGAGGAAATTGATAAGGTGAGTTCTAAGCCCTTTTGAAATGTTTGGTTTTAACATACGGGCTAGCATACATAACCATGATGAATAAATTGAATGTTTTAGTACCAGAATTGTGATAGTAATGTTGATATGTTTCTAACAGTTTGTAAAGCTGTTAGGGGAAAAGTGGGGGTGATAAATGATTACCTGAACATTGTTAATCATTACGTGATGGTAATGATTTCAGTGGGTCAGGTAGGGTGTAAAAGATAGTCATCTGAACATTATTAATCATTACGTGATGGTAATGATTCCAATGGGTCGGATGGAGAGTGATGATTAATGAAAATATGCTAAAACTGATGCTAAAAGAAAGGATGTGTGAGGTGTAAGTGAATGTGATAATATTGGTAATAAGTAAAAGAAATGTTTTTGAAATGATAATGTGATGTAAATCTCAACAGGCCAGTTAGGGTAAGATGCCTGGGTGTGAAACTGTACAGTTTGATAGGAGTGATGACGATCACTCAGCTTTGTGAACATCTTGTGGTGACGACCCTAGATGATTATTTAGCATCCTACTGGATGAGAGATAGTAACCGGTAGTTGCTAGATGTGGACAACCGACGTTACTGAGTATGGGAGACTGGTAGTTGCTGGATGTGGGCAACCGACGTCTCTGGGTATAGAAACTGGTAGTTGCTGGATGTGGGCAACCGACGTTTTTGGGTGTAGTAACTGGTAGTTGCTGGATGTGGGCAACCGATGTTACTGAGTATGAGAAACTGGTAGTTGATAGATGTGGGCAACCGACGTTTCTGGGTGTAGTAACTGGTAGTTGCTGGATGTGGGCAACCGACGTTACTGGGTATGGGGAACTGGTAGTTGCTGGATGTGGGCAACCGACATTCGATGGGATAGGTCAAGTGGGACAAAGTAATGATAAAAGTTGAATTTATAATATTGCCAATATAAATATAGCTTTTGTGTGTGCAAAGATGTTGTTAATGTTTTAATGAAAATTAGAACTCACCAGTTTATCTGATGTTTCGAGTATGTTGTGTGTGCTAGGTAAGGAGGGATCCTCTAATAATAGAGGAAAGCAAGTATGAGCCGATGAGGATGCTATCCCGGAGCAACTGCTGGCATAGGATTTAGGGCTTGTTAATAATGTAATTAGGGCAATGTATAATTAAATACAATCATATGTAAAATGTTCTAAAAGTTGGGTTAATATATAATAGTGTTTAAAGTCTTCCGCTGTAAATAGAAAGCTCTGATTTGTGTTTAAAATATTAATCCAACTGCGTGACGTGCCTCTGGTGCCCTGCCGGTTTGGAGGCAAAGGGGAAGGAAGGCTTCTGCATGTACCCCGATTCCTACAGCTGATTTTTGATGAGAAGTTGCCTGATCTGCCCAAGGAAAAGAGTGATTCAGTGGCATTAGAGATCATGGATGACATCACTCTTGGGAGAATGAAGGTGTATAGGGGCAAGCAGGTCAAGCCCATTATGAAGAGGTTGATAGGGCATCTGGCCCGGGATGATTATGTTGCGCCAAGAAGACGCAAATGTCGTCATGATGACAGCGAATCTGACACTGAGGTGATTACGATATCATCTGATGACTCAAATAACGATGATAGACATGATGGCAGTGGTGGGCCAGTTATTTCTGAGGGCCCCTCCACTCACACAGCTCAGGCATCACTACATACAGACACGGCTGCTGCCGGGTTTGTACCTGATTTCTGCCCGCCAGACGATGATGAGGAAGAGAGCGAGGAAGAAGGTCTGACCAGGAGAGTTGGCAGCAAAGTGGTTGCCACAGAGAGAGGACTGAGAGTTGTGGGTTGTCAGTCTGGCACATCAGGGGATCCACACATAGAGTCTGATCCGGCTTATGCCCCTGATGAACCCAGCACCAGAGTAGGAACCCCGGTGTCTACTGGGAAAAAGAAGAAGGCCATGGCGAGACCTCATGGTAAGAAGAGTAAACGAATTTGATTCACCACCTCCGTCACTACCACAGCCACCACATCCACTCCATCCCAAACACCTCAAGCCACCACCACTATTCCTACATCTCATACACCCATTCCACCACCAGTCACCACCATACATCTCACCACAACCATACAACCCACTACCATCACTGTACCCTCTACTACATCATTCCCATCCTCTCCCATATTCACCACAGCCACCACAACCACCACTACTCCCCAAACCGGACCCTCATCTGCTCCAACTAGCTCATTCATACCACCTGTCTCAGTGGTAGATCAGCTTGCAGCGCTCAACAGCATGGTGGTCAAGCTGCTAGCCTCTGATGAGGCCAAGACTGCTCAGATTCAGCAGTTAAGAGAGCAGTGTTCCTCCCAGACAGCTGAGATTCATCAGTTAAGGGAGTTGACTTCATCTCAAGCTCAGCTGATCGCTGCACAGACTGATCAGATCACTGGTCTATTAGAGCACGAGATTGAGACGGATACGAAGTTGGAGGAGCTAAAGGCTGCAAACAAGTATATCCTGCTAAAGCTGAAAGGAACTCAGGTTGAGCCCCTCAAGATTGGTGAAGGGGACGATGAAGAGGAGGACAATGATGATGAGGATGACGATGATGAGGATGATGAAAGTGAGGAAGGTGATGATAGTGATGACAAGAAAGATGATGATGATGATGAAGGAGGAGAGGCTGCAGGAGAACAAAGTGATGAAGCAGCAGACGAGAGGCGTTCTAAACACCGTCAAGACCAAGGAACCTCCACATCTGCCCCACCTGAAGATACTCCTAAGATTCAAGACAAAAGTACTAATTAGTTATTTATGTTTCTGTATTTAAAAGGCTTTTGTACTTGGAAAAATTGTGTAACACTTATGTAATTAATGTTTATATCTTTTGTCTTAAAAATGATTGTGTTTGATTACTTACTAACAAGTATTGTGTTGCATGTTTAAATCAAGCAGATCCAAACTTTCAAAGAGATAAAGACGATGTCGAACCCCTACAACAGGTCAGGAGTTAGTTAACAATGATTCTTGATCTGCAGGGTATCGTAAGGAGATCGGTTGAGTATACCCCAGAAGAGGGAGAGATTATTCACAGTTTCACTAAGGAACGGTTGGCAGAAATGTTCAAACTCAATGCCGACGACATAGTGAAAGACGCTCCCGAAGTCCAAATTGATAGTGATGAAGAACTACACGACGTAGATGAGTTTGAGATAGATGATATAACAGACCAATGCTATCCAGAGTACACTAACACTGAAGGGCATGTCATTCCAAATCTGGATGACAATCTGGTCAGTGAGACGTTTGATACTCTGGATAAGATGGAAGAAGAGTCCGACAAACAAGAAGATACAGCCAGAGCTACTGAGGAGGAAGTCAAAGAAAGAAAGGCTGAATGGGCTGCTTGTTTTACGGATCTTCGGGCCCAACGAAGTGCTCCAACGTCTGATGCCTACACCAAGCTCTACAGAGTGTAGAAACATCAAAAGGTGTCTGGCAAGTTTATATCGTGGGCGTATTTTGATGACCTTAACGCTTATGCGGTTACGAGAGAGAAAGGTATCGAGTATTTTAGATTCCCACACGATCTAAAAACTCTACCTGGTGTTGAGCTCAACCAACTGGCAAAGCTAAAGTTACTGTATGCTGATCCCAGAAAGATGTCAGGTTGGTTCGAAGCTACGTTAAAGAAAGAGTACCACACCCGGTGGGTAAACTTCAGGCCTCAGCAACCTACGAGGTACATTCAAAGGTCTGAAGTGGATTCACGAACCGGGAAGCCAAAGATTGTGTTGAAGTGGCGTCCTCCGCGTACTATGTCGAAGATCCCTCTTATGGAAATGCCTCAGGACATCACTCCACACTTCAAGTGGTGGTACTATGATTGGCGAACAGCAGAAGCAGTCATAGTTCTAAACAGAGATGGACAGATGGATGTCAACAGGGTATTTGACCCAATGTGGCTCACGAACTTGTCAGAGAATGATGTTTATACTCTCTACAAGTGGCCACTGTTCTATGACTCGTAATACATCGTACAAGGTCTCCAGTTCCAGAATGTCATACGCATCTGTTTTGTATTTGAAATACATGCAGGTGTAACCAGAGAGGAGAAGTTCAAGAAGTGCGAGGAGATAATGGGTAAGGCAAGACATTAGAGGAATCTAGGTCCAAGGGGGAGTTTGTTGATACATGTGTACCTAGATTCTAAGCTAAATGTAATATCTTTGTAATGTCTTGCTTATATGTAATTGAAAGTTGATTAATGAAATGCAAGTAGTTGTGAATGCTTATAATGTTTAAATGTTTCATTAATGGGTTGTGCAATGAATGGTTGATAGTTTATATATAGGTAGATGGTTGTTTGAATTGATTTGCTTAATGTTATGATAATTAACACAGTCAAACTTAACATTATGAAGTTATCATGCGAATGGGCCATGCCAATGGACCATACACATGAATAACTTCATGCGAATGGCTCAGTCGCACGATTGAACCAGGAGACTGGATCAGTCGTAAGACTGAAGCATGAGATTGAACCAGTCATACGACTGAAGGCTCATTCGTGCGTATGGATCAAACGCATAGATCAATCGCACGACCGAACCATGCGAATGGTTCAGTCGCACGAATGAGAAACCCTTACCTATAAATACCACTTAATTCGTGGAAAAACAGAACACTTCAAATACTTGAAACCCTAGTCGACCCAGAGCGTCCTGTTCATCAATTCCAAGTTCATAGAACGTCCCAGATCATTCCTAGTCTATTCTTAACGTTTTCTAATCGTTAGGATTGATCTTGATTACGTTCTCCCTGATTGGATTGTCAATCAAATAGGATTCCGCACTATTTGATCCGGTATAACGAAGAATCAGTTAGTACTCCGTACGTATACGGTCCTGACAATTTTTATTAAGCTAAGGAATATCTTCCAAAGTTAAATTAGGTTCGGAATCTTTTATAAAAAACTTTCAAAAACAAATTACCTTTGGAAGATTTTAGACTTTCAAGAAAACTAACCTTTTGAGCACTTTTTCAAAGGTTGGACCGACATCCGGATTTTAAAGTTTATCCTTTTGCATTAACTTTGTCTCAAATCTAGATCATATAAATACACCTTTAACGGATCACCCTCTATCACTTTCTTCTTCATATGAAAAAGTTCATAACCTAAATTCACCCACAAACTGCCTTTGTTCTTACCTTTCTTCATATCAAAGTTACTAAAACTGGCCAAGCCTGTTCCACAAAACCAACCTGATTTCTCCATGCAGTTACACAGGCAATATAATCATGTTGCTCTGTTAACATCTTAATAAGATCCAAGTTGCTCTATTAACATCTTAATAAGATCTAGGTTTCTCGGATGTCTACCATTTCTTGGCTTTGTCTAGCTATCTCACCGCCCTTACCACAGATCATCCATTATATGAAGACCAGCTGTTAGGGTTATGGAGCAATTGCCAAGAGGTCATCATGGATAATGAGAAGGCACTGTCTGCTATAGTGCAAGGGAGGATAATTTTCATCACTCCAGCCACCATCAATGCACATCTGAGGCTGGATGATGAAGAAGGAGAGTTGTCCTTTTTAAAATCTATTGTGAATAACTTATTCAGGCAAATGGGCAATGAAGGTGATTTCTCAGTAAAGACCTTTAAGAAAGGAAATGTCTCCTCCTAATAGAAGTATCTCCTCCATGTAGTCATTCACTCCCCTATCAAACAAGCATGGAGGCTGGGATCAAATTCCTAAGTACCTTTCCTACGTAGTCCATGAAATGGGTCAAGATATCAAGTTAGGTATTCTCGATTTGTTTATACAAATCTGCTTTTAAATTTGGACTCCTTAAAGTATTACATGTTTCATAGATATGTTCAACACATTCTTGACAGTGAACTGGGCTCACAGTTTAGGGGAAACGGTTATGTTCTTAAAATAGGACAGATGAAGTTTGACATCTTTAAAACAACGAGAAAGCCTACTGTGGGCTTCTCAGGGGTAGAATTAGCCCTAGTCCCAAAAATGTTAGAGCTTATTGCTCAAGTTGACAACTTAGCAGCACAAGCCAATGTTAAACCCACACCTTCTACATCTGCACCACCCACACAGCCACAAATAACCCTCACCTACTTAAAAACATCCAAAGGAACCCCTACATAAACTACTCAGGTTGTGCAGACCCCCATATACTCACCACACAAGAATAAGTGGACACTAGAGCTCCCACTTCTCCTAAAGAGCAAACCACTCCAATTACTTCTTTAATCAATACCGAGGTTCCTCATGCTTAGCCTGATGAGCTCATAACACTAGCCTTAAGCCTTCACTCAGAGTCTCAAAACTCTAATGAACAACTTTCAGGGGACAGCTACCATCCTTAGTCTTTGGACCTTAACCAACCAAACCCAAACTTTGAATTCTATGATAATAAGGATATGGGATTCAGTGAGTACCATGAGTCTCTCTTCTCCACCACTACTCAAGGAGAGATGAGTGCTCCTAAATCACCAATATCTAGCCAACATCATCCACCCCCAACTAAGGTGGATCTCCCTTAACCTGTTCAACAGATCCATGTGGAAGAGGCTCTCACTTCTTCAAGTGATTACATTATTAAGACCTCAATCATGGCAGCCCAACCCATTGACACTTCAACTGAAGTTGTCATGTTGCAGGGGAAATCCAACAGTCAAGAACTCAATGCTGGTAATAAGGAAGAAGACTTTGGTCCTATTCTTTCATCCCCCCATGATTCTTCTGATGAAGATGAGGGTAGTCTGCAAATAAAGGTGCACAATTTGACAAAAGCTTGCACCTATTTAGTTTCAAAGGTAAGCCACCTGGAATCTCAGGTAGCTACCTTACAAAGAAGGGTCAATGACCTGCAACTTGAGATCATCTATATCAAGGGCAAGCTAGCTGAGAGACCCCTCATGAGAACTCAACTAGGGCGATAAGAACCTATGGATGTGGTGGACCTAACCCTTAGTTCCCCTATGCAAGAGGGTGATTCTATCAAAAATAGGAAGAAAGTCCTACCTGCAACCACAGAACCTAGGAGTTCCTCCTAGAGTGTGGACATAGAGGATTCACCACCCTCACTTATAGTTGTCCATACCAAATAACCTCCTCAGGTCCATATTGATGTGGACTCACTCATTCAAAGCTTGTTTGTTGGATCAGATGAGGCTGGTGCAACCAAAACTACACTTAAAAGATTTTGAGTACAACTGAAGAAAGTCTTTCAAAGAAAAAGCAACTTCTCAGAAGACAAACTGAAGATCTTCCAAAGACTAAAGTATGAAGAGCTTCCGAAGGAAAACTAAGTCTTCCTAGACTAAGTAGTTTTCCTTCCGAAGTGATCAACATTAGAAGATCCAAGGCAAAGACTTCTAAAGAATGAAGTCCTGAAGACTTGCAGAAGATTCAGAAGAAGTTAATCCTTCCGAAGTATAACTGGCCTCAGAAGAACTTATTCTTCCAAAGCTAGTTTACCTTTGGAAGAATCAACTATGGACGAGTGGACATAAGTATGGTCTGACTCACACATGCTGTCAAGTCTGATATACTACATGAAGTTTTCCCATGCCCATGTAGTTGACCATACTTTATTCCACTGTTCACATTTTATCAGTTAGTACAGTTACCAACTTTAGTAGGTAACAAAAGGTAAGTCATGGACATGTTATGACTACCTAATCTCGGATAGTATTTTATCTTAGATACCTTACTTCTAACAATGTAGTATTTGTTTAGAAGTAAGTTCCCGCTGGTTTTCTAAGTATAACTGGCTATAGATAGTTGTATACATAGTTTCTAAATATAACTCATTATGTATGCTTTATAAGAGTCTTGTAAACATTGAGTGGAGAAGTAATATATACAAGTATGTTGAAAAACCATTTCTTAATTTCATTAACTTAGTATATTATCATCAACTTAGCTTGAGATTCTGCATCATCACACGAGTAAGACTTAGTGAGTTTGGGAGAAAATATTGTGTTGAGAGACCAACACTGATCCTGCAATTGGTATCAGAGCATCCAGGCTCTTGATTATGAGATCTAACCATCCCAAATCACCCTTATTTCTTCATACTCACTCACTCTACTCAAATGGACCTCAACCAAAAATATCCTGAGACTGAGATGGGAACCATGACTAAGGCTCCTATTATCACTCCTGATAATTTTAGATACTGGTGTCAATGTATTAAAGGCTTCATCAAGTATCAAGACAGCCAAATATAGAGATTTGTCACTCATGGCCCATACAAGCCAAAAGTAGCATCACCAACTGATGATAGTGCCATGATTGAAAAGGAAATTAAAGACTACTCAGTTGAAGACTTTAAGAAGATGGATATCAATAGCAAAGCAATGACTGTATTGCTCACTGCCATACCAATTCCATAATGGTAGGCTTTGAACATTACATAACAGCCAAATAACTCTTTGATGCTTTGACATTGATGTACTCTAGTTCCTCAGAATCCAAAGAATTCAAGAAAGATGTATTGAAGCAAAAGTTTGAAGACTTCACTTATATTATTGGTGAGACCTTAAGCTAATAATACTTTAGATACATGGACTTAATTACATCTTTTCAGTCTACGGGAGTGACTCTTAAGAAGAGAGACATAGTAAGAAAGTTCATGAGTGCACTTCTTCATGAGTGGACTTTCTATTATTTCTCTATCAAGAGAACTGAGAACTTGAACACACTCATTATGACTGAACCTGTATGGGATTCTTTGTGGATACCGTATGGAGATGGAGACTCAGAAGGGCCATCAGATGAATAAAAGCTCAATCCCTCCTGTCAGTAATGCTCTACATGTTGCTGAAGAGTCAAGAACTCCCCAACCCTAGATGTACCTGAACAACAATCAATAGCCATCACACTTCTCTAGGCCTTACATCACATTTCCTGAGAAACCTAGGCCTCAACAAGCTCAACAAAGTCCTTTTCAGGATAGTTGTGCTTTTGTTTCAGGAAATGAACGTTCTGGTGATTTTTTAGTTTTGCTTTGATGATCTAGATTGTTTTAGTCCAGACAATGTGGAATACATGGACATTGTCCAACAGATGGCTCTTTTAACCCACAGCAAAGAAGTTCTTTAAGAGAACTGGAAGGCATTTCCCCAAGAACCCAACTAACAGCGAGTTAGGGTTCTATAAGTCAAAAGCCAAATGTTACCATTGTAACCAACATGGTCGTTTTGCAAGGGAATGCAAAGATCCTAAATCCAATCCTGGAGCTGCTCAAGCCTCCCAACATCATGCTACCCCAAACGCTGCAACCAAGCCAACTGAGCAACAAACTGCAACTGTTGCTCAGGAAGTTGATTGGAGCTTTATGGCGCAAGATGTGACCCCTGTTTAAGCTCTCATGGCTAGAACTGATGATGCCAAGGTATACGAACATCTCTGTACTCCAGCCTGTATAGTTAAGGTTAAAATGTATCAGGACTACAACATTGAAATCAAGTCTGATATTAAGTTTTTAGACATACTTAAATCTGATTTCAAGAGAGTAGAATTTGGCTATAAATTTAAAATTGATGAGTTAGAGAAAAATCTATCCTCTTTAAACATAAACACTCAAACTACAAGACTCAAATAAAAGATTTTGTTTCTAAGTTGACTGAGGCTCAATCCCAGCTAGTAATAGTTGAGGCTAAAATAGAGAAGTGTGATATTCAAGAGCATAACTTCAACACCATTCTTGCATCATCCTCCCACTCAAAGGTGTGCTATCAAAACAAGAGTGGGTTGGGAACCAATGAAAATGCTCTACCACATTCTTATATGTCTATAAGACAACCAAGGTGTAGAACTGATAAGCAAGAGGTTCCAACTGCTGATCCACTCCCCTGTGAGAAGAAGAATGATGTAATAATAGTGACCACCACAGTGAAGGATAAGGTAAAAAACCTCATCCACGCAACTGAGGATGAACCTCTGACCACTAAAGACAGAAAGAACAAGATCAGGGTAGCTAGGAAAACTACTAAGAAGGTGCCTGAGTCCAAGATGAAAATAGACCCTAGACAAAAGGGTGTGTTCATATCAGCTGGATTCCAACTGGCTAGAAACTCTTATTCAAGAGGAGTGTAGTACTAGTACTCTTGTCCTGTTGAAGAATCAGAAGTTAAAGGGGAAGGCTATTGAAGAAGAAAAGAAGTGCAAGAAACAACAGCCCTCAAGCCCTATTAAAGTTAACATTGAATGCATAATATGTGGTTTGCATAATCACATGGCCAATGATTATTACTACAATCCTACAAGCACACATTATGCAAATAATGTTAAGAAAGGAGTCAAGGAAGGTTTCACATTTGGACCTTATCATATGGTTCAAATGTTAAAGAAAGGAAAGCTTGTTTCCGAAGCCAAGTTGCTTTCAGAAGAAACTCATTCTTCCGAAAGAAAAATAGCTTCGGAAGACAAGCCCAAGACCAAACAAAGGTATAAAAGAAATCCTTTGAAATCTTCTGAGAAGAAGACTGCTTCGGAAGCAAAGGTGGTAATAACTTCTTCCGAGAACAAAGAAGCCTCGGAAGCAAGTCATGCTGCTCAAGCATCTTCATGCTCATCTACACGGATCAACCATAGGATGGAATGGAAGATCAGACAAGATGGTACAGCCCAAACCTCTTTTTCACAAACCATAGTTAAACCCCCATGCATACATTTTGGTTCAATTATGTCATCAACATTGGAATAGCCCAAGACCAATAAGGCATGGGCTTCTAATAATAACTAATTATTTTACCTTATATGCAAGGACATCCACATGATAAGAATGGAAATATTTAGATTGTAGATAGTGGATGCTCCAGGAATATGACAGGGAACAGATCTCTTCTTCAACAATTTCAACATTTTGATGGAGGTCTTGTTCCATTTGGAGGTGAAGTCGGAGGATACATTTCTCATCGAGGTAATGTATCCAATTGTAAGTTAAAAGTTGACAAGTACACTTTGTCAAACAGCTTGATCACAATCTCTTGAGTGTTTCTCAGTTATGTGATCAAAAGCACCAAATGCTTTTCATAGAGCACGAGTGCGTTATCCTCAAACCCAGGATGACAATCCTCAGGAATTAGTGCTTCTTAGATCTCCCATGAAAGGGGATATGTACAAGTTGAATATGAACAATGTTTCCCCACTAGGTGAACCTCTTGCTTTCTTTCCAAAGCAAATGGTGATGAATCAACTCTTTGGCATAAAAGAATGTGTCATGTTAATTTTAAAACCATGAATAAACTAGTTAAAAATAACTTGGTACATGGAGTGCCTAAAAAGGAGTTTTTCTGTAAAGATAACTGTGTTGCTTGTCTTAAAGGAAAGCAACATAAGGCAACCCACAAATCCAAAGAAGTTAATTCCATCAGCATTCCATTACACTTATTGCACACAGATCTTTTTGGTCCCACAAGTATAATGAGTATTGGAAGGAAATCATATTGCCTTATGATAATTGACGATTTTACAAGATTCACTTTGGGTATTCTTTTTAAGAACTAAGGATGAAACCACTATATTAAAATCTTTTATTCTTAAAATAGAAAATCAAATTGATCATAAGGTAAAAACAATCAGAAGTGATCAAGGCACTGAGTTTAAGAATCAAGTTCTTGACTTATTCTTTAACTTAAAAGGGATTACCAGACAATACAGTGCACCTAGAACTCCTTAACAGAATGGTGTTGCTAAAAGGATGAAAAGGACACTTATTGAGGCTGCAAGAACTATGTTAGCTGATTCAAAGCTGCATCTAATTTTCTAGGCAGAGAAAGATAGCTTTGTATGTTATGTGTTGACCATGATTCTTATTGTTAAGCCACCATGGAAAAACCTCTTATGAGCTATGGAACAAGTGGCCAATGTGCATTGGCTTTGTAAGGTCCTTTGTCAACAGGTGTACCATACTTAACACAAAAGATAATTTGGTATAATTTGCTAAAAAGTCAGATGATGATATCTTTGTTGGATACTCTTCAAGCTCTAAAGCTTATAGAGTATACAACATTAAGATCAACAATTTGAGGGATCATCCAATATTGTTGTAAATGAGCAAACTCTTTGTGTTAAGGGGAACGGCCCTGGACATATCTTTGACATAGAATTGTATCCCAACTATTCTAAACCATCTTGTGAGAATGTTTCAGCTGGAACAGGAACTCAAATTAACTTCTCTGATAATCAACTGTTTGAGTTACCCAGACCTGTTCCAATTTCTCCAAGAAGACATGAAGAGCAAGCTTCCACTGCTGGAAATCCTAAAAGTTTGAATATTACAGGAAATGGTGGAGCTTAATAAGTTGTCAGTCAGTTGAGCCTTAAATTCATCAGCTGACAACTCTAACTCTGAACACCAAGCTGATGAAGACAGTAATCTGGAGGAACATGCAACTGTTAATACTGCTTCACAGTAAAAAAACATTGATGCTATCACTCATTCATTCAATCAGTCCTCATTGAATGAATATGAGACATCAGCTAGAGTCAATTTTCACAATCCTAAGCAAAACCTTTCAAACTTGGATCTATCTATACAACTAGATGTGATTCCAAGACTCATGATTCACAACACTCATCCAGCTGAAAAAAAGGTGTGATAACTATAAGACAAACTCATAATGGGAATGTCTGCTTGTACTCATGCTTTCTCTCCTAAATGGAACCTAAGAAGGTGGAAGAAGCTCTCAAGGACAATAGTTGGGTTGAACTAATGCAAGAGGAGTTACTTCAGTTTAAGAGGCAAAAAGTATGGAACCTTTGTCCAATTCCCTATTGGCACCAAATGGGTGTTCAGGAATAAAAGAGATGATAGAGGTTGAATCATCAAGAACAAAGATAGACTTGTAGTTCAAGGATACATATAAGAGGAAGGGATAGATTACACTGATGTCTTTGCACCTGTTGCAAGATTTGCGGCTATGAGAATCTTCCTTGCTTTTGTAGCATCCAAGAACTTCACAGTCCATCAACTTGAAGTAAAATCTGCATTTCTGTATGGGTATATTGACAGAGAAGTCTATGTTTGTCAACCGCCTGGATTTGAAGACCCACATCACCCCAACTATGTGTGCAAATTGGACAAAGCTCTTTATGGGTTACCTAGGCTGTGGTATGATACATTGTCTTAGTTTCTTCTGAAGAATGACTACACTAGAGGCATCATAGACAAGACATTGTTCATAAAGAAGTATAGGAAGAATATGTTGCAAGTACAAGTCTATGTTGATGACATTATATTTGGTTCATCCAATAACCAAATGGGCAAAGACTTTAAAAGCATCATGAGGAATAAATTTGAAATGAGTTCTATGGGAAAGATGGATTTCTTCCTAGGAATTCAAGTGAAAATGTTGGAAGAAGGGTTCTTCATCAATCAATCTAAGTATGTCAAGGATACCTTAGAAAGATTTCATATGAAAGATTGTAAGCCAGCCAAGACACCTATACAAAGAAATCATAATCTTTGTCATGATTTCGAGGGGGAGGATACTGATCAACATTAGTACAGGGTAATTATTGGATCTCTAATGTATCTCACTTTAAGCTGACCTGATATCATGTTTGCAACTTGCATCTGTGCAAGATATCAGGCTGCTCCCAAGGTGTCCAACCTAATTGTTGTCAAAAGAATTCTTAGATATCTTAAAGGAGCTCCCAATATGAGCCTTTGGTATCCTATGAACAAGGATTTCAATCTTTATGCTTACAGTGATAGTGATTACGGTGGCTGTAACATTAACAAGAAATCCTCATCAGTACGATATCAATTTCTTGGTGGAATGATCATCTCTTGGCAATGCAAGAAGCAATCATGTGTCTCTATCAACTACTGAAGCTGAATACATCACTGTTGCAAGCTATTGTACTCAACTACTATAGATTTAGAATCAGATTTTAGACTATGGTTTCAACTTCATGGAGACTCATATCTACATAGACAACAAAAGTGCTATTTCTATCACAGAAAATCCTGTCAAGCCCCTTAAAACAAACATATTGATATTAGGTATCATTTCATTCGAGATATAAATGAGAAAAATTTGATCAAACTAGTCAAAATTGATTCAAATGAACAATATGCTGATTTGTTCACCAAATCCTTTAATGAACAAAGATTTAAGTATTTAATTACGGCTATTGGGATGATCAACATTGATTAGTAAATATCTTTTGAAATTCTTTTGAAAATATGTCATGTCAAAGCTGTCTATTTACAATCTAAGCCTTGTTACAAAAGGTTTTCTCCCAAAATGTTCTAAGTATAAATTCTTCCAAAGATAAATTTACCATCAGAAGAAATCCTTATTCATCTTCCGAAGGAAAATTCCTCTGCACAAGTATTCTCTTCCGAAGAGTTTTTAGGCTCGGATGATCATTGGATCATAGATCAAGTTTCCTTCCGAATGCTACTAACTTCTTCTTTCAGAAGAACACTTTACCGTCGAAAGCAAATTTGTCCTCAAGACATAATTTGCTTCGGAAGATAAAGTGGCTTCGAAAGACAATCCAAAAAGAGAAACACAAGTGTTCTCTCGGAAGCAATTTTACTACTGGAAGAATACTTTACTGTGTAATGGAAATCCCCACTCTCCAAAAAGTAAGATTTTGTTAATATTTGTCAGAATATTTTAAAAAGGTATTTCTTATTGCCACTGTCAAATCGGAACCCAAAATGTCCTCTCACCTTATCGGTTTGATTTTTCACAACCATTTAAATATTTCCGACGTTCTTTCATTATCTTCTTTACCACTGTAAAAACCCTAAATTCTCCATTATAATTTTCACTCACTTTCAAATTTCTCACTCTCAAACTCCTTTGAAACAATGGTCTTCAATCCCTAGCACAACCAGGTTGCTATCCTTGACTCTTCTACGGATGTCGATTTTGCCCCAATCATCCAATTCCTGACCTAATCAGCATATTTCACTGCTCTAACAATAAACCCCACCATTTACTCAAACCCCATGGCTGAATTTTGGGCCAATAGTCAAAACGACATGCTCAATGGTCAAAATGACATGCTCAATGGTCAAAGGGTTATTAAGTCAAGAGTATGCGAATAGGAGATTATCATCAGTAAAACCACCATCAGGGAGCATCTGGAGCTTCATGATGAAGGCGCCCCCATGAAATTCCCCAAAAAAGACTTGGAAGCCACATATACCTAAATAGGATACGGAGGAGACGTCAGCAAGTCAACAATCTACAAGTTTAACTTCTCCTACAACTGGAAATTCTTGCTGCATGTCATCCTGCACAGCTTGTCCAACAAATCAGGGGGTTGGGATCAAATCCCTTATGATCTGGGCTGCCTAGTCCACGGGTTGGTACACGGCCTCTGATTCAACTACTCTAGGTTTGTGTTGAATAACTTATGAAAAAATCTCACTAGGAACACGTTTTACATGTATCCTAGGTATATCCATCACATAATTAATTGTGAGTTGGACCAGGATAACCTAGAATATGCAGATATTCTAGTTTTTCCACAAATGAGGAAGGATATCTTTAAAATTCTAAAGAAGATATCCTCCAACTTCACTGGAAGGTTCACAAACCTCTTTCCAAAAATGCTTGAGCCAATGGCTCCTAGTGATATCCCTGCAGGCCTAGCAGGTGATGACCAATACTAGACACCACCAATTCACAGCCAATAACTTCTTCCCACCCTATCAAAATCACCTACCAAATTTTTCAATCTACTCTGATTGAACAAGTCCCCTCAGTTCAAGCCAAAACGGCTAAAGTGGAACAAAGGGCTCCCACTCAGCTAGAGGTCCAACCATCCTACACAATTAACGTTAATATCAGTGTTGAGTCTCCTCAGTCTCAACCTGATGAGCCTATTACCCAAGCCTCAAGCCCTCAAGGTGAGTTCCAACACTCCCCTTAGCACTAAAAAGTGACACCCATATTACTGGCTCAATCCCATTAGATGTTGACCAAGGTCTCGGGTTATTAGGTATAACTACTATATCCTTCATTGACTTATTAACCCAATCTGATGAGGATCTCATGTTTCCTTAGGGCTATGATGTTGATCTACCACACCACTATCCAGATCTACTAAGCCCAAAGGAACCTCTGATTTCTATCCCACATCAGTTAAGCCAAACTGAGGTGAGTCCCACAGGTGTGGAGGGGACTCATGTATACTTAGCTGCCACTACTCAGAGCGTCTCATTGACCTCTAACAATAGTGGTAACATTGCTGAGACTGTCTACGATAACCTTGCCAATTGATATTTCTAAAAGAGACATTAGTTCACAAAGGGAAACCAGGGCGCAAAGAAACCATATCTAGTGGTGAGTATGAACATACAAGGTATGTTATCTCATCTCCCGGTGATTCTTCTAAAGAAGATGAGGGAACTCTGTAACTCACCATTCAGTATCTCCTTTCTAAAATCTCAAACCTTGAATTCAAGGTTAGCATTTGAGAAGACAGGATTTTAGAAGACAGGATTTTAGAAGACAGGTCTGCTACTCAGCAACTTGAGATTGATAATCTCAAGGCCAAACTAGCTGAGTAACAGATTCAGAAGTCTGTTAAACATGTACCAGTTCAAGTCTCTTTAAGTTTTTTCTCTAGTTCATCTACTTCTGAAGATGATGCTATAAAAAAGGGGAGAATGTACAGAGACAAACACATATGGAACTTACCCTAGCCATCTCAACTCCCTCCTTAACTTATCCTACACCACAATACTCCACAACCATCTTCCCACAGCCACCTCCCATTGCAATTCAAGTAGATCCCAGGATGCTTATTGATCTTCATAGATTTTTAACCAAGTTTCTTATAAGTTCCTCACTTGAACAACCCTCACCCGATGTTACAGTAGCATAGTTTACAGCTAAAGAGCTTCAAAGGTTGAGTGCACTACCTACCACTAAGAAAGAAGTTGGTCAATCTAAGGTCCCTATTGAACCTGAGATTGACTTCGAAGGGGAAATAAGGAATCATGGCCTAGCAACTGAATTAGTTGGGACAGGTAGTGATATTTAAATCTCTTCTAAAGCTAAAGTTCAAGATGTAGAAGGGATCATTGAAATGACATCCTTGTCTGATGATCTGCTTATCACAGAGGCTATCCTTGATCTAGCCACTAAAGTAAACAATGAGGACTTTCTCAAAATCCTTCTCTCTTCAACACCACAAGTTCAACCCCACTCTCCCCAACCTAAATCACCCAAGCAGAGATTCTCTAAAGGCTGAATCTTCTTTAGATCCCAAAGGAAAAGGAAGATGACTGCTTAACAGATTCTTGAAGATGAAAGGTTGAAAAAGATAAAAAGAAAAGGTAGACTCGACACTTGGAAGCTACTGGCTACAAGTAGTAAGGCAGCAACAGCAGCTCAAGCGTCTATCAACAATAAACAAAAAATGGAGGTGATAGATAGGATCATCAATTCAGGAATAAATAATGAGGAAATGCTCCTACTCTCACTTGATGAGCTTATAAAACTAGAGAAGGCAACCCTGCTATAAAACGAGAAGGATGAAGCAGCAAGGTTGGCCGAAGAGGAAGAAAAGCGGAGCAAGAAAGAAGAATATGAACGCATGCAAAGGGTGCAAAGGATAGCCTTCTTATGTTCAAGGGGATATTCTCAGGAAAAGCTGACTCCTCATGAAAATGAGATGATCTTGTTCCTTTTTAAAAAAGAACAAGATCAAATCAATAATGAGAGGAAGAAGGCTACAAGAGAGAAGGTGAAAGAGAAGATGAAGAAGGATGAGGAGGCCAGACTTGCAGCTGCCAAGAATATGGGAGACAAAGCCTGGATGAAGGCTTATCTTAGTGCTCATGGCTTCACAGGCAGGCAAGTAGGACCCATGTCTGGAAAGACCCTACAGCGATATGTTAGTGATACCAAAGCTGACATTAGCTTAGGAAGAAGGAAAGAAGTATACCAAACTCAGAGTGTACAGGGGATAGTACTCAAACTAACACTCAAACCACAACCAGCCAAACCTAAGCCCACACCTCTTCCCTTCCCCATCAAAACTGAGCCCACTACTGAACCTTACACCCCTGAACCTACACCATTATCCTTAATCCCACCATCATCCACTAACACTCAACAACCACCACCACTACTCATCCTAAAACCCAAAACACAACCTATCTCGTTCGACAGCAAGCCCAAGCCCTTCTCCTCAAAGAGCACTAGTTGCCTTTTAGTGATTCGTCACTACGAAAGAAACTGGCTTTTGCCTCTTCCATACCGGGCTGGGGTATTTTCTCGCTTTATGGCTTCTCTTCTAATTTAAGCACATTGATGAAGGAAGGGAGGCCATAAGCAGCTATTGGATAGACATAGAGCTATTGGCATAAATAAACCTGCGTTAACAAAATCTTGATAGTTTTTATCGATATATGATAACATAGCCTTTGACATTTGAAAGGGCTCTTGCTGAAGAACATTTATAATATTACATAAGAGAGAGTGGCCTCTTTCAATATTAATATAGTAGTTGTTAACATTCATAGTTTTCAACTGAGCAGCAGACCCAATCAAATCAAAGCATATAAGAAGTGGCTTGGAGAACACCTTTTGGATTTTTGATAATTTGATAGGCAACTAGTGCTCTTTGAGGAGAATTAATGCAACCATTGCCCAAGCCATCCTCTGAACAATCTAAGCCTCTGACTTTAGAAGATTTTAAAAAGATCAAAGGAAAGCTCATTAACTGCACAACCCTGAGAGACATCTCTTGTGAGGAAGAGTCCATAACACTAAGATACATTGATGGCTCTTATTGTTCCCTCACAAGAGATGCATTGCTTGATCTACCCAGGGGAACACTGGACCAAGCTCTTCAACTCTTGGCTACAAACTTTGATTCTCTCAAAGAAGAAGAGAAAAAGCTGAGAAGAAGACTGGTGACTCTACTGGACATCAGGAAAAGGGATGAACTTCCAAATAAGCCCCTCACTCCTAGGAAGAAAATTGTCCAGTTGAGGTTTAATGACTCATCTCACAACTTTGTTCTGGATAGAGAGAATGGTGAAGACAACAGACTTGACACACCATCTCTGCTACACTCAAGCAGATTTGGCATTACTAAGTTAGTAGAGAAACCATTCTCTAATCCCTCAAACTCTCAAGTAGCCACTTACATCATAAATCATCTAGGCAGTCTTCATCTTTCTAAGTTAACAAAGAAGGCAAGAACTGAAGTGGAGTTAAAGCACAGAAAGGATGAAGAAGAAAATGCCACCACTGAAGGAATCTCATTCCTTCAAATAATTCAAGGAACTACTTCAGATTTCATAATTAGATAGGAATATGACTATAATTTTATGACAACCTGAGTTTTCAGGTTAACCTCGCTCACTAAACTTAACCCTTCTCCGTTATGTGTGATTATTTAATAATAATAATCGCTATTATAAATAAATGATTGTCATTGTAAATACCAACTAAACAAGATTTACTTTTACTAACAATACAATAATAATAATAATAATAATAATAATAATAAAATCTGCAAATTATGTGAATTAGAGGGGTTAATTGTGTCATCTAGCAAGGCATAACCTCCTCTTATTAACCGTGTGACCCCCACTCGATCCCATTCCATGTCGTCAACCCTATAACCTCCTCTTGTGGATGTATGTATATGGGTTCGTATGTTTATGGACGTGTGCTCATAGCTAAATTTTGTTAGTTGAATATTTAGTGTGTACATACGTATTATAGATTATATTATATGGGGTGTCTAATGTGTTCTAAATTGAGTGTGTTATATATATCGGATATATGTGTGTGAGTAACATATGTTTGGTATATGTAAATATATTACTGGTGGGTCGTGCTATTAAACGTATGGTTAAAAATAATAGTAATAATAGAATACGTAATACTTTTATATGGGGTAATTGGGTTTTATGTATTCGAAGTGAATTGGCATTTGAGTATGTTACATGCGAAGGGAAGCAACCGATAACCAGCACCATACCCGAACCAAGAACATGAAACCGTACGACCAAATTATTAGTATTTAATATTTATTATATATTAAATGAAATCCATGTGTTTTGGAAACCTAATCATTTGTGCTTCCATTTGATCGTTCATGTGCATTAAAGGTGAGTTCTCAGCCTCACTTTAGCTATTTTCTTTGGGGTGAAAGAAACATGTGTTCAAACGTCTTTTCATTGATCAATATTACTGTAATGTCACTTGTTTACTATTGTGATAGCATACCTAAGTCCTCGTACTCAAACTGTTATTGTACGTATTATAGCAAGGTAATTCTAAGTAGACCTACTGAGTTTGACAAACCCCACCCGGGCTAGTCACGCTAGCACAACCGTATGTCAAACGACTGTTTAATTGACCTAATTTCTATTGTTGTGACCTAGTATTCACAGCCGAGGCCTTCATTTATGTTGTCAGCTTCGGTTGCGAACTTTATACACTTAGTAACTTGTTAAGTAGACTAGCTATCTACTGATATTACTTTATTTACTGATTCTATTTATATTATGTTCTGTTTATCAAAACCTATGAACTCACCAACCTTGTGTTGAAACTTTAGCATGTTTCTTTCAGGTTCTTAAGGTGTGCACAATAGGATCATCACACGCTGCATTTGTTAACGTTGGGTCGTTTGGATACATATACATTTTCTATCAGCTTATACTTTGTTGGTTTTGCGCGTGTTTGTGCCACTTGAATTATAAACTTAAATGCTTCCGTATATACTTTTATGTTTTCTTAATTAACTCTGATTTGGAAAGTTTTATCATTAATGAGTAATTATGTTTTTATAAATGTTGTGTCATTTGGTGTAACTAATTAACCCTGTTTGTGGAAATTGAGGGTGTGACAGATTGGTATCAGAGCCGATGGTTATAGCGAACTAAAATGAATTTTTGCATTTCATTTGCATTTGCATTTAGATTATAGCTTGAAGCCTTTGTTACACGTACGTAGACACGTTTAGCTTCATTAGTTTGTCTTTTCTATTTGCTATACTCTCTTGGGATTTGCTTACTGTAGTATATTCTTATGAGCGTTCAGCTACAGGAATGATGTATTCATCTCTTCTTCTATGTTTACGGGAAAAAGGCCAGTTCATCCTGATTCCCCGTTGCTACCTCTTGTTTCTCCGCACAAGTGGCTTCGAATTATAATGGATCATGAGAAGGTTAATTACAATTTACCATTACCTTACATTTTATATCATACCTCTCGGAATTGGATACAGTACCATTGGTACCTAACTTGGATGGTTCATTGGGAGCATGTTCTGCCACCCATTGAATGCGTTTCGTGAACGAGAGCTGCGTCTGCCAAGCTTTCTTTACCTACCTTGCCACTTCTCTGCCCTGTGGAGCAGGTAATATCTGTAATGGCGGCTACCGTAGACATTAGGAGACAACTTATTAGGGTTTACTTACGATAATGCTATCTTATCCATCTACATGAGTACATCGATGGTTTCTTGCCTAAGTGAATATTTTCTTAATCAAATCCTTCGTACAACCTTGGTTAGTTGACCCTTGTTTTAATAACTAAAATTTTGATACCTATATCATTGATAACACTTAGTACTTGACAAGGTATGTTAGCTCGGATGGGAGGAACCAGGGGTGACCATGCAAAGCAAATTACCATCATGGGTGCACACATAATTGTAATTTATCATGCATGAGAAGTCTGGCGAACCCTGTCAGATGATAACGGTCATAACCAGTACAAATTTTCATTTCTATACTTTGGAGACACGAGAGTCTCAATCCGTATATAGCTTCAGCAATGATATGGAAGAAATCATTCATCTCCACTCGTATGAAAGTTTTTATTTATCTAGAGCCTTAATGTGATTTGTATTATGACAATAGTCCCAGTCTTTACGAGATGTTGCTCGTTCTAGCATTTCAGTTATTGTGCAATGCTATTTAATTGATATGTGCGTAATCTTTAAGAAAGTTACATCAGAGTAGTGATACTCTATGCGCATGTATTCTTTATTCATTAGGTTAATCTTAAGACTTAGAGTCTTGGCCATTTAAACATTCCAACATTCGTTTTGTTTAGTATTCATCATGTTAAGCGTAAGTTAATTTTGCTTGTCCACCGCCGTGGTGGGATTCAAATTTGATTTTCCTGGTTGATTGTGTTTGGCGCAAGGTCAGTTAAGAAAGTGTCTTATGATGACCCCGACTATTACATCTCTACGTTTCCATTATAAGAAACAAGTGCAACTATCATTGCCATAGGCTATGAAATAAGAACATCTAACAGCGCTGTGCGGAAATTTGGCCATACCTTTAAGAAGTGTCGCGTGAACATCCCGGCCAAGTCTCCTCAATCTCAAGTAGCATAGAAAGGATGTTACGACTGTGGTCAAATCGAGCACTTCAAGAGGAATTTCCCAAATCTAAAGAAAAAAAATGGTTGTGGTAATGGTGCTGACAACCGCAATGGCAATGGCAATGGTAATGGAATGGTGGTGTTAAGGGTAGAGTCTTCGTCATTGGTTTAGGTGAGGCTCGTAATGATACATTTACTGTAACTGGTAAATTTCCTATCAATGGTTGTTTCGCCTATGTTCTGTTTGATTCTAGTACTGATAGGACTTTCATTTCTCATAAGTTCAATAAGTTACTAGACGTTACATCTACAGCCTTAGACTAGAACTATGTTGTACAGATAGTCGATGGTAAGATTGTGGAATCTTCCCATATATATTGTGGTTGTAAAATAAGTTCGTCTGGGCACGATTTTGATATTGATCTTCAACCTGTTACGCTCGGTAGCTTCGATATCGTTGTCGACATGGATTGGTTAGCTAAGAACCAAGCCGAAATCATTTGTCGCAAGAAGCTCATTCGATTACCTTTGCATGATGGAGTGATACTCACGATGGAAGGAGACAAGAGTTGTGCTATGGCCGACATCATCTCTTACATGAATGCTTAGAACTGTCTGAGAAAAGGGCATTCTGTGATTTTAGCCCTAGTTACTAAAAACACCACTGAGGAGAAGCGACTGAAAGACGTTCCTATTGTTCAAAATTTTCCTGAGGTATTTCGCTAGGACTTTCTAGCCTTTATCCACACAGGCAAGTAGAGTTTCAGGTCGAGTTGACACCTGGAGCTGCCCCTACCACTCGGGCGTTGTATCGTTTGGCACCGAACGAGCTTCAAGAAGTGTCAAAACAGTTACCGGAACTGTTAGACAAAGGTTTCATACGTCCAAGTTCTTCATCTTAGGGAGCACATGTGTTACTCGTGAAGAAGAAATATGAAACCTTTCGAATGTGCATTGACTATTGGGAATTGAACAAGGTTACCATAAAGAATTGTTACCCTCTTCCACGTATCGGCGACCTATTTGACCAACTGTGAGGATCGAGCTACTATTCAAAGATTGATTTGAGGTCTGCATATCATTAGCTTAGGGTTAGAAAAGAAAATATATCCAAGAGAACTCGATATGGATACTTTGAACTCACAGTTATGCCATTTAGATTGACGAACACTCCTACAGTCTTTATGGATCTCATGAACCATGTTTCTAAACCCTATTTAGACAAGTTTGTCATCGTCTTCATTGATGATATACTCATTTATTCCAAGAATAGGGAGGAACATGAGGAACACCTAAGGACCATTTTAGAGCTTCTGAAAATCGAACAACTATATACCAAGTTTTCTAAGTGTGACTTCTGGATGAGAGAAGTATAAATTCTAGGACGTGGCACTTTTGATCCTCTGATTGCGACGTGCGATTCACTTCACATTTCAGGCAGTCACTGCAGAAGTCATTAGGCACTGTCCGCATATGAGCACGGCTTATCATCAAAAGACAGATGGCCAGACTGAACGCACAATCCAAACCCTAGAAGATATGCTTAGGGCATGTGTCAATGACTTTTCGAATAGTTAGGAAACCCATCTGCCTTTAATTGAGTTCTCTTACAACAACAGTTACCATACGAGTATCAAAGCGGCACCATTTGAGGCACTTTATAGCAGAAAGTGCATATCACCTCTCTGTTGGACTGAGTTAGATGGCCCTAGCTTATTCGTGAAACCACAGACAAGATTGTTCAAATTCATAATCGTATGGCGGCAGCCCGTGATCTTCAGAAAAGTTACGCAGATCAAAGGAGAAAGCCCTTGGAATTTCAAGTTGGTGAGAAGGTGTTATTAAAGATTTCACCTTGGAAGGGTGTAATGCGCTTTGAAAAGTGTGAAAAGCTAAACCCTTGGTACATTGGACCGTTTGAGATTGTCAACAAGATCGGTCCAGTAGCGTATCAGCTAGACTTACCTGCGGAACTCGATGTTGTTCATAACGTGTTCCATGTTTCAAACCTGAAGAAGTGTCTAGCTGACGAATCACTCATTGTTCTATTAGAAGAATTAGACATTGATGAACAACTTTGTTTTATTGAAGAACCAGTAGATATTATGGATCGAGAGGTCAAAACCATAAAGCATAGAAGATCCCTATCGTGTACATAAGGTGAAATTCAAAGCGTGGACCGGAATTTACCTGGGAACGCGAGGATCAAATGAAGAAGAAGTATCCACAACTGTTCAAAGATCAGGCATCTACTTCTTAATATCATTTTTTAGATATCTTTTCTTTAAATTTCGAGTCATGATCGAAATCTGGTGTTCTTTGTAAATCTGATGTTCTAATTTTCGAGACGAAAATTCCTTAAACAAGGGGATAAAGTGACAACCCGAGTTTTCAAGTTAACCTCGCTCACTAAACTTAACCTTTCTCCATTATGTATGATTATTTAATAATAATAATCGTTATGATAAATAAATGATTGTCATTGTAAATACCAACATAACAAAATTTACTTTTACTAACAATACAAATAATAATGATAATAATAATAATAATAATAATAATAATAATAATAATAATAATAATAAAATCTGCAAATTAGGTGAATTACAGGAGTTAATTGTGTCATTTAGCAAGGCATAACCTCGTCTTAGTAACCGTGTGACCCCACCACTCCCCCCCCCCCCCGATCCCATTCCTTGCCGTCAACCCTAGAACCCCACCTCTCTAAAAAAATCTCTTCTCCTCCAGCCCCATTCCTGTTGTAACTCCTCTCTTCGGCAGCCTCTCATTCGAGTGACGTCCCCCAACAAACCCCACAAAACCGCTTGTCCCAACGACGCGCAATCGCATCCCCTCGTCCACCGTACCCCAATCATAGGCTCTCGTTAGACGTAAAGTATGTTCTTTTCGTTAATTTCGAATGTTCTATATGACTCGGTTTTGGTATGGCTATCATGTTTGGTTCGGTTGAAGCCGTGAGCATGTTCATGATTGAGAGTTGCTTCGAAAGGCTTCGGCTTGTCATCGTAAGTTTGTGGTGTATGTATGATCATGATTGTGTGTGTCCTTATGCATTTATGTGTATGGATACTTTTGGTCATGAGTGTGTGTGTTCTTAGGTGTATGTGGTGTGTGTTATGCCTGTGTGTGTTCTGCATCATTTATGTAAATACGCAATGTGTATGTGGTTGGTGAGTCATAAGTGGGTATCAAAATTTAATGTATGATGCATTTGCTTGTGTGTCTACATATTTAATATTATGTATAAGTGGGGGTGGATGATTATATATAAATATGTTATTGGATATAATGGGGAGTATGGCAGTGTGAGGGCTAGGTATAGTGTTGGGTTAATTTGACATAAGTTCATGTGGGTGTGTGCATGATTATAGGCATGTAGGGCTACTATATATTGTATACATATGTAAATGTGTGAAATTATGGATGTATGTATGTGGGTTCGTATGTTTATGAACGTGTGCTCATAGCCAAAATTTTGTGAGTTGAATATTTAGTGTGTACATACATATTATATATTATATTATATGGGGTGTTTAATATGTTCTATATTATGTGTGTTATATATATCTGATATATGTGTGAGTAACATATATTTGGTATATGTATATATATTACTGGTGGGTCGTACTATTAAACGTATGGTTAAAAATAATAATAATAGTAATAATAGTAATAATTGAGTACGTAATACTGTTATCCGGGATAATTGGGTTTTTATGTATTCGAAGTGAATTGGCATTTGAGTGTGTTACATGCGAATGGAAGCAACCGATAACTGGCACCGTACCCGAACCAAGATCATGAAACCGTACAACCAATTATTAGTATTTAATATTTATTATATATTAATGAAATCTAGGTTTTTTGGAAACCTAATCTTTTGTGCTTTCATTTGCTCGTTCCTGTGCATTAAAGGTGAGTTCTCAGCCCCACTTTACCTGTTTTCTTTGGGGTGAAAGAAACGTGTGTTCAAACATATTTTCATTGATCAGTATTACTGGAATGATACTTGTTTACTAGTGTGATAGCATACCTAAGTCCTCATACTTGAACTGTTAATGTACGTATTATAGCGAGGTAATTCTGAGTAGATCTACTGGGTTTGACAAACCTCACCCGGGCTAGTCACGCTAGCACAACCGTATGTCAAACGGGCGTTTAATTGACCTAATTTATATTGTTGTGACCTGGTATTCACAGCCGAGGCCTTCATTTATGTTGTCAGCTTCGGTTATGAACTTCATACACTTAGTAACTTGTTAAGTAGACTAGCTATCTACTGATATTACTTTGTTTACTGATTCTGTTTATATTTGCTCTGTTTATCAAAACCTGTGAACTCACCAACCTTATGTTGACACTTTAGCATGTTTCTTTCAGGTTCTTAAGGTGTGCACAATAGCATCATAATAGTTGCATTCACTAATGTTGGTCATTTGAATACATATACATTTTCTATCAGCTTATACTTTGTTGGTTTTGTGTGTTTGCTCCACTTGAATTATAAACTTAAATGCTTCCGTATATACTTTTATGTTTTCTTGATTAACTCTGATTTGGAAAGTTTTATCATTAATGAGTAATTATATTTTTATAAATGTTGTGTCGTTTGGTGTAACTAATGGTTGAGATCCTGGTATGTCACACGCCTAACGGCAATACCCCATTTGTGGAAATTCAGGGTGTGACAAATTCCCATCAACTAACTCTCTTCAGAGGTCCACAACAAAGGGTACATGTCATTCATAGCAATAGATTAGATCTCCTCTCTACCAATGACTTGTACAAACTTCTTAGCACCACTTCAGGAAAGAATAATGAAACTGTCAAACATCTCCTTTCCTTGGTGTTAAAAGTTTTTAGAGTAAGAAGGGAGTGAAGTTTTAGTAGCATCAGCCTAGGGGGAGTTTGTTAGATCAGATGAGGATGGTGCAAACAAAACTACACTTAGAATATTTTGAGTACAACTGAAGAAAGTCTTCCAAAGCAAAAGCAACCCTTCTGAAGACAAACTGAAGATCTTTCGAAGACTAAAGTATGAAGAGCTTTCAAATGAAAAATAAGTCTTTTGAGACTAAGTAGTTTCCCTTTCAAAGTGTTTAACATTAGAAGATCCAAGGCAAAGACTTCCAAAAAATAAAGTCCTGAAGAATTGCAGAAGATTTGGAAGAAGTTGCTCCTTCCGAAGTATAACTGGCCTCAGAAGAACTTATTCTTCCGAAGATAGATTACCTTCAGAAGAATCAACTATGGACCAGTGGACATAAGTATGGTCTGACTGACACATGCTATCAAGTCTGATATACGGCATGGAGTTTTCCCATGCCCATGTAGTTGACCATACTATATTCACCTTTTATTAGTTAGTACAGTTACTAACTTTAGTAGGTAACAAAAGGTAAGTCATGGACATGTCATGACTACCTAATCTAGGATTATATTTTATCTTAGATACCTTACTTCTAGCAATATAGTATTTGTTTAGAAGTAAGTTCCAGCTAGTTGTCTAAGTATAATCGACTGTAGATACTAGTATATATAGTTTCTCAATGTAACTCATTATGTATGCTTTGTAAGAATCTTGTAAACACTAAGTTGAGAAGTAATATATACAAGTATCTTGAAAAACCATATCTTGTGTTTATTAACTTAGTGTATATCATGAACTTGGTTTGAGATTCTGCATCATCACATGAGTAAGACTTAGTTAGTATGAGAGAAAATATTGTGTTGAGAGACCAACACCGATCCTGCATTGTTTAAGTAGGGTACTCCAAGGGCCATGTCTACTCCATCCTATCTTGCTGAAAATGAGATAATACAATGGAGGTATGATGCTGATACAAGAGCCTTGATGCTCCTTAGACTTTAAGGACAGCAAGAAATCTTCAACTTTCAGACCCTGAAGTACGATAAGAGTCTTCCTCTAGTTCACATGCCACTTACCAACTCAAGTCAAAACAAGCAAGCTGACAGACTAGCTCAGAGGATTTAAGATAGGGCGGTTGAATAGTTCAGACTGAGAACTTTCCTACATAGACAGAGGCTAGCAGGCAATGTTACTGGTCAACTAGATGTTAAGGTGGACCTCAAGATTAGCTTCAAAGGGGAAACCTTGGC
Source organism: Flaveria linearis (assembly GCA_024085815.1). Classification (NCBI taxonomy): domain Eukaryota; kingdom Viridiplantae; phylum Streptophyta; class Magnoliopsida; order Asterales; family Asteraceae; genus Flaveria; species Flaveria linearis. Next base: position 26,993,250 of record CM044018.1, read on the forward strand.
TGAAGGCCTAGTAGTAGAACATGTGAATCTTGAGACAGGAACTGCTTCATCACCCATTTCCCTCAGTAAGGCACTAGCTGGTGAAGGTGTTTCACAACCTCTCTCTGGCCAGAGCTCAAATGTTGCACCAAGCAATGAAAGCCAAAGTTCTCTCCACCCTGAGTCACCTATGCCTGTGAGTGACAAAGAGAAAAGAAAGTTGACTCTTGAGCAGAATGAGGAGAAGGAAAGAGAGAGGAATAGGAAGATAATGGGAGATAGTTCAAGTGAGACCCTAGGCTTCATGGAACTGTAATTAGGGCTGCCCCCAGGCCAAACACTCAAGATGATTAGTTAAGGGCAGCAAGATTGAACTATTTGGGAACAAGAAACTATAATATAGATGAACTCATCTCTTTTCCCTTAAAAGAGTTGAATGAACTGGTTGACATTGAGTTGTCAAAAGAGAGAAAAGAGGCTGGGGATGCAAAATTGCTCCTTGAAGTTAAAGAAAAAAGGAGAAGAAAGAGACTCTATAAATAAGCTACTACTCCCTCTCCAGTTCAAGAAAGCCCTGAGAAATAGTTGTGGCAATAAAGCAACAAACTCAGGTAGACAAGGAACAAGATATACAGAACATGATTACCTACTTGAGTGCCACATGCCTGTATCAGGCAACATCACTTCTTCCCTTGTCCTATGAGTACATTGAGTTTGAATACCTCAACCAGCTTGAGCAATAAGTGCTGAATGAGCAAAAGCTGCTAAGAGGAAGATGAGGGAAGAGGCTACAAAGTCAAGAGCCACCATCGGAGTAAATCTGAAGAAGTCTTCTGATAGATAGAAGATGGTGAGCTTCTTGAAGCTGTATAGATTCTTCAAAAGGAGAATTGGTCCAATGTCTCTATCAATCATGGATGAGCACATTAGAGTGATCAAGAAGAAGATCAAAAAGGGTGAGCTTGTTGACTTGCATTCTCCACCAACTCAGGTTGCACCTGAAGTTGAGGTTAAGGTTAAACCATAAGAGGCAACAGAACTAGACCTAGTGCTGGACCACAGCCAGCTTCATCTTCTGATCCACAGCAGGGTGCTGACCCTTTTTCTTCTAAACTTATGAAGGAAAAGGACCCAATTGAGGAAGACAAACAAGAACAATCTAGTGTTGTAGGCTAGTCTCCTCAGTTAAAGTACATAAATAGGAAAAGGATGGCCACAAGGATAGACAAAATGAAGAAGAAGAAGTCCAAGTCATCCACCTCTGCACCACAGGATGGGATAGAACATCCTAAGGCTGCTAAATAAAGTCCAATTAAAGTAGAGCCTTTTACTACTAAGAGACCCATCTTGTCTTAGACGTTTGCTACTAATCCAGACAGATGGTGTGTCACTAGATTTGAAGGAGGTCAAGACATCTACTTCAGGAAAAACATTATTGACCTTCCTCTACATGATCTCTATAATATGAGGAGATACTTTGAGATTTTGAGGGATCCTGACTAAATGATGATAAAGGGAATGGTCTTGATGCTGATGAAGACAGTCAACAGATTAAGATCAAAATTCCAAGGTCTCCTCTGTTTTGGTAGCGTCAACTTAGGTGGAGTTTGTAAGGATTACATTTAGAGGCTAATGCAACCAAAGAGCTCTCAGCATGTATGTATGAAGTACAAGAAAGTTACTTCAGAAGATTTTATATAACTCAGTGAATTATGCTAAGTATAAAATCTTCCGAAGCCAAAAGACCATATCTTCTGAATCCAGAGATGAAGTTTTCCAAAGCTATGGCATATCATAGTCACATGTCAAAAGGCAATCTACCTTTTAACTCTACATTGATCTTTTTGTCTAGATTGGTGTTTCCAGCTAGCCTTCAGAGTATGGCCGGTTGTAGGATGTCGTATAAAGTGTCTCAAGTACTTGTATTTGACATGTATGCTTTTGTAACACTTGTAAAAGAAATTAAGAGCAATATACATCATTCTTGAAAAAACATATTATCTTGTTGTTCTTGTTCTGTCTCTTATTACTTGTGTTCTTAGTATCATCATATAATTGGTTCCTAATTTGATCTGTTAAGTGTTCTAAATCTCTTCTGATTGTGAAATGGTTACATTAACATCTTCTAACCGGTCCTGCAGTAGGTACTCTTTAACATAATCTAGAGCTAAGATTATATGTTTTTCCCTGCCATCTACTAGTATTCTATTAAATACCTCACACGTGTTAATAAGTACATCTAATTTTGCCCTCCCTAAAACAAAAGTCGGCATATTTATTAGTTTTTGACCAAAAATGTAACCTAATAAGTGACCTAACACATAAAATATCTATAGGTGGAACAATTACAACTAATTGGAAGCCTTAACATTATATCCCCTTAATTTATTCTTCATTTTATGTGAACACTACTGTTATAGAAGCAGTTGCACATCCTTATAGCATCTCTTTAAATGTTTTCCATCTCCAACTAATGTTCATGTTTTGATGGATTTGCCTAAGGAAATATCTACGTTAGGCTACTAGCAACACTTGAGTAATAGCAAGTATACTTCCCTATAAAGAAAATAGTAACTACATTACAGGTTATATTAAATTACGTATCTACATCAAATATAAGTTAGTAGTTAGTCGGGACCTTTCATAAAACCTCCATCCAACCCTAATAAATCCCTTTAACAAAATTTAAACCTTTTTTTCAAAGGACCAAGACATATGTAAACCGAGTTGAAAATCAGAAAAGATGAATTGGGATTATTTTCAAATTTCACCTAAATCTTAACAAGTTGTTATAGGGATTCTACCTTATAACTCCATGAAACGGTCTCTAAACCTGTTATGTTGTGTTTTATGGTCTCCCTGAACCTGTTGTTATGTGTTAACCTTTGCCCTAAAACCCTTCATCTTTGAAACCCCTAACTCATTCTTCTTTTAAAGCTCCTCTTGGATAGAATTGATTAAAATATTCAGATTAGATTTTACTTAGTTAATAGTCCAAGCGTCTTAGATATGAACCCTGAAATTAAGTTTTTCCTTTTCCTGGATTGGAGACACTTATATTCTTGTTTATAAGTTCTTGCCATCTATGTGTCCTTATTGGCATTTGATTAATCCATATTGGCATTTGTTTATCCACAATAGCATTTAATTGATCCATAAGATCATTTGAGTCACCCATATTAACATTTTTCTCACTCACAACAACATTCGACTCACTCATAACAATAACATTTAACTTATCATCATTATAATTTAAGTTATCCATATTAGCATCTGCTTGATCCACATTAACATTTGATTTAACCACATTAACATTTGACTCATCTTGTAAGGCCACGTTCTGGGCATCATTACAGTTGGTCATTCATAGCTAATTCATAATCGTAACTTTGCAATGGAGATCATACATAATCATTAAACAAAACTTATCTTAAAGAAACATTATGGTGTATTTAAACATTCTAAAATCGTTATTAAATTTTCATCATATCAAAACTTCAGATGATAGACTTGGACTTTTCAAGTAGATATCATATCCATGCCTGCATCTTCTCAACCCTTCACTTTACTTACCAACTGATATGCATACAAAGTCAGCAAGGCAAGTCAGCTTAGTTTAATACTAAAATATACTTTTAAAATCTTTACCTCATCATATGTGAACACACATCAATACATAAATATTAACATGTTTATTACTTTCCTTAACTTTCATCATAATTTCTTTCAATTCCTTTTTATCATTATCTTTCATTTTAACGGATCAGTGCCATGTCCTAGACCTCCAACATCATGCATAAAGCTGGAAACTATATCAGGGCCTATAAATAAACTCATCCTTTGTATGTATACAAGTCACAGTCCTGAGGTCAAGCAATAAATATCCCCTTTCATTACTAGCCAATCACAAAGATTAGACCTCTGTGAGTATCCTTTGAGCTAGCTAAGCTACCCACGGTTGAGCTAACAACCTCTTGGTCATGAACCTCCATTTATCATGTTTGAAAGACATTCATTCAATCATTACATTTCATGTGTCCTTCTTGTTATCTTTTGCTTTTATTACATAATATCTTACTTATAATAGTATACAATCATACCAAGTAAAGTTCACTTTAAACATTAATCATCCTAGATTCAGTTTATGTCAAATAAGTCAAAACATCAGGCAAAAACCTAACTACACGAAAACCAGGGTTATGCGAAAACTTCCATGTGATAACATCTAAAAGCAAGAACTAAGGCCATGCGAGAACGTTGCATGTAAAACCATCTAACCTAGCGAGAACTAGCTATAGGAGAGAACATACGGGTCCAAAAATCGCCTTATATGCGAAAAATCTAGCAAAACAAAACCTTTGCATACCAATTAATCTAATCATGCAAGAACTATGTTCATGTGAGAATTCTAGGGCAAAAACATACCATGCAAAAATGTTACATGCATAAACATGACATCTAAGCAAAAAATTTACTACAACTCAAATTTATGGACTTTTTGTTACTAAATCATACATATTAGTGCGGAAATGTAATCATTTCAATCAAAAACATCATACTAATCATCGGTGTTGTAAAACTCGGCCTAGGTGGTCGAGTACTCGGCAGTACTCGGCATTCGGCAAGGTGGCGAGATGCTTTTCATCAACTCGGTCAACATTACTTAGAATCGGTCAAACTCGGTCCAACTTGGCTCTACTCGGCCCAATTCGGTCCAATTAAGATTTTCAACATTTTTTCACCAATTTTAGATGTTTTTCACTGATTTTTGTTGGAATTTAATTCTTTTTTTTCATGGAGATACCTTGAAAGATGATAATTAAATGATTATTACGTCTTTAATATTAAATAATTAATATTAAGTTTTGAAATATTTTTGTGTGTGAACATATATTTTTTGATTTATTATTGATATTCACGTATTTTTTTATAAATATCAGTAAATAATGATACTTGACATATTTATAATTTCTAAAAAGTTAATTTCTTTATAGTTAATCACATCCGAGTACTCCTCGAGAACTCCCCGCTTAGGTCGAGAACTCGCAATTCTGCAGTCGATCAATCTGACAGCGCCTAGCGAGTTTTGAAACCATTCTAATCGTAGACTTATAAAAGTTTGGAAAATAAGGGCTAGAATTCACTTTTCTTGAAGATTACCAACAAAACATACTTCTTAAGAGCTTTTCAACTTCAAATTTACATATTTACATACCATCACCATTACTAATCATTCCTTAATGTATAAACGGATTGAAAACATGAATTCACATACTTTAATCTTATTGTTTCCTTCTTTCTTTCTCTAGATATCGTTTTCTCTCTCTAGACTTTTTTTTGGAAAGTTTTCGCTTGATGATAGGGGCAAGGGGGCGCCATTTTCCTTTCATAACAACTTTATAGAGTTTTTGACTTTCAAATTTTGACAACTTTGATCCCTAGACTTCATTCATGCGAAAACTTCTTTATTTTTATTGATTTTTTTCAGAAATTTCTAGGTGTTACGCATAAACTTGTTTTAAGATCATCATCCACATTAGCATTTGTCTATCCCCTGTTTCAAGAGCGTCACCCACATCACTAACAGCTTCTTCATTACCAACCATATTGCTACTTGTCGGCTTATTATGCCATTCTAGCAACAACTATTTTGAAGCTTTCCTTTTATTCTTGAATGGCCTCAGAGTATGGTATCTTATATCATCTAATTCTTCATTCACAACTTTAGAGGATCGAGGGGAAGTAAAGTAAATGTTCAACTTAGTTTCATCATGCTCAATATAAAGATCAATGTAATTGAATGACATCTAGATCAATGTAATTGAATGACATCTTGATCAATATCTAAGGCTGCTAAATCAAAGTCTAAACCTTTTCCTGGTATCATAAAGTGATAATAGGGTTTGTTCCTCTTCCCAAAAAATGATATAATTGTTTGAATTAAAAGAATAAGAATTATCAGATTAATGAAATCTTCAAATTATTATCTCTCTAATTATGTGAAAAAAACATGTAATACATTTTCTCAACACCAGATCATATTTTGTAGTTAATTTACTCATTTGTTATTAAGTATTTAAATTTTAATGTATAAGTAAAAATTGTGTAAAAAGTTACAGAAGATAATAACTCATATAAACACATATATTGACATCAAAAAAGTTAAATATATATTTAACATAATTAGATAATATATAATGAAATACAGTATAAAAACACTAAAAAATCATCCAGAGTATTAAAATCAGTAAGAAAAACACTAATTATCAAATATAATGCCTCATTAAATATGAATAAAACAGAAAACAGTTTTTAAACAGGAATTCTGCACACACCGCAGTTTCCTGTTAAAAACCGATTCAAACGGTCACGGTTAGGCCTCCCCGTGACTGTTCAATCAAGTGTGAGACCTAACTGTCACGGTGAGGCCTAACCGTGACAGTTAGATCTGGGGATCCGTTAACAATGATTGGGTATGTAATTAATGGGGAATTGATTGTGTGCAGTTAGGGTTTTGGGTGCTATATGTCACGGTTTGGCCAAACCGTGACATATTGCATATATTTTTTATATTTTTTTATCATATCACTTTGTTTTTATTTTAATTTTATCACTCGTTTAACCTAATCGTAACTCACAAGTTTGTGACATATTGCTAAACCGTGACATATTGCCTATATTTTTTATATTTTCTTTATCATATCACTTTGTTTTTATTTTAATTTTATCACTCGTTTAACCTAATCGTAACTCACAAGTTTGTGTTTTGTGTTTATTAATAATTTATCTTATTACAAGTATTTATTTATTATTAATGTGACGGTTTTGTGTTTAATTTGTTTACGAGTTTGTAAAAATCGGTTGTCATTATACAGACATATTGTATATATTTTCTAAATTTGAGTAATCACACTAGTTTGTTTTTATTTTTATTTTATCACACGGTTAACCTAATAGTAACATACGTGTTTGTGTTTTGTGTTTATTATTAAATTATCATATTACAAGTAATTTTTGTAATATACAATTAGTTGTTATCAAACATATACAATTAACATTATCAACATATACAATTAACATTATCAACATTAAGTTGTTATCAAACATATACAATTTTTGTTATCAAACATATACAATTTTTGTAACCTAAATCGTAAAAATCAGTTGTTATCAAACATATACAATTAACATTATCAACATTACAAATATAAAACAAACAAACAAAGAAACACAACCAAACAAACACAACCAAATATACAAGTCATCATAACTGAAACTGCACATATATATATATATATACAACGAGTTTTTACATACAAAAAGAAATAAAATACAAACAAAATACCTATCTAATCCATCATCCCCCGGATCGCCGCCCTGACCAGACCCGCCCGCGCCAGAAGGGCCAGCACCGTCATGGTCTAACCACCTCGGTGGCTGTGACAACAACGGCGTACTCGAGGCTGCATAGTCCGCGACCATGTGCTGGACGACCCAGTCCATCATATCATGCAGCCTCGTGGTCGTATCCTCCAGCCTCCTGGTCATATCCTCCAGCCTCGTGACCCTGTCTCGTGTGTCCTGAAGCATATCAAGAACATGAGCAGGCATTCGCACGGCATGGTACACGCGCTGAGGATGCTGGGGCGGGTCCTGGTCGTGCGGCGGGGGAATGGGCTGATCCTCCCCGCCGCCAAGGGGCTCGTGGGCATCCTGAAGGTGGACCTCAGCCCTCGCCAGCTCGGGGGGGTCCACCAACTGCTCGGGCACCCATGGCACGAGCTCATGGTATCTACTAAGCAGGTGCCACGTGCCGTCGGGGAACCTTCGAACGATCCTCATCCCAGTGGCGGTGGTCCGGGCGGCCACGCGCACAGGAGTCGGAGGTAGCGGGAGCTGGGACATGGCGTGCGCGTACCCCAAGCCCCGAGCGATCCGGGAAACGATGTTCCCGCCCACTAAAGCCCCTCGCGACTGCCGATGATAATAACTAGCAAAATAATCAGCGAGGGCATGCGCGAGGTGGCAGTGTCGGTGTGTGAGTACACACCGAAGAAAAAAGGGTCGGTGGCGTTGACCCTGTCGGTCCCCGCCCCATGATCGGCGATGGACGTGGCGATGAGTCGGTGAATGTATCTATACAGAGGGTATCGTATATGAGATGACCTCGTATCACCACCATACGGTCCATCGCCAATGGCAGGCCACCAGACCTGATCGGAGTCGTCGGCCCCGCGGATCAAGGCCGTGGTGTACATCGACTGTCTGACCTCCATCTCCGTGTAGAGGCCGCTGACGACGGCAAACCGCCGAAGTGACATGCGGTGGAGGTGGCCGAACAACCGGAAAGAAACCTCCGCGGGCGCACGACCGTCCGCTATGTCGTCCTCGTCCAGCTCCGCAAGTCCCTGCTCACGTGGACGGAATGTGAAGGTGCAGTAGAACTCCACGGTCAGCTCTCGATGGGCATCGTCGCCCATCCGGAACAGCTGCTCCCACGGGCCGTCCTCGCCGATAATCTCAAAAAAACGGTCCCGCTCTCCAACGATCTGTAAGAAATCCTGCGACAGGACGGTCCCCGGTGTCGGCACTCGTGCTCTCAGGGTCCTGAACCGCTCGTACGGCGTAGTCCCCTGCTCGAACTGTAAAAACTGGCAGTCATCAATGCCGGGAATAAAAGCATCGTCGGCATCCATATCTGCGAAAAATAACATATTTATCATTATTTACAATGTTTATAAAATTAATGATTGACGGTTAATTATTATTATATTATTGGTATTATTACTATTATTATTATTATTATGTATACTATTATTATTATTGGTATTATTATTATTATGTATACTATTATTATTATTAGTATTATTATTACTATTACTATAATTATTATTACTATTATTATTATTACTATTATTATTATTATTACTATTACTATTAGTATTATTACTATTATTATTATATTATTATTATTCTTATTATTAGTACTATTATTATTACTACTACTACTACTATTATTATTATTATTATTATTATTACTAGTATTACTATTATAACTATTATTATTATTATTATTTAACTATTATTATTATTATTATTTATTATTACTACTACTATTATAATTATTATTATTATTATTATTTACTATTTCTATTATTATTATTTCTATTATTAATATTACTATTATAACTATTACTATTATTATTATTATTACTATTATTATTACTATTATTACTATTATTATTACTATTACTATTATAACTATTATTATTATTATTATTATTTACTATTATTATTATTACTATTATTACTATTATTATTACTATTAGTATTATTAATATTACTGTTACTATTATTATTATAACTATTATTATTACTATTATTTATTATTATTTCTAATAATAATAATAAACCGTCGACAAACTACGCTACACAAACGGGAAAACCTATCAAATCTATAAGGGAAAACCTATCAAATCTATTTGGGAAAACCTATCAAATCTATAAAGGAAAACCTATCAAATCTATTTGGGAAAACCTATCAAATCTATTTGGGAAAACCTATCAAATCTATTTGGGAAAAACAATCAAATCTATTTGGGAAAACCTATCAAATATATTTTAGAAAAACCGATCAAATCTATGTTTACCTCTATGGATTAAAGCGGAAAATTACGTACCAAAACGATAATGTAGCGGCGGTGGTGGTGCGACGGCGGCGTTGCAGCGGCGGTGGTGCAGCGGCGGTGGTGCAGCGGCGGTGGTGGTGCGCAGATGGTGAGTGGCGGTGGTGGTGGAAGATGGTAAGGGCGGTGGTGGTGGTGGAAGATGGTGAGCGGCGGTGGTGGTGGTGGAAGATGGTGGATTCATGGCGGTGGTGGTGGAAGATGGTTGAGCGGTGGTGGTGGTGGTGGTGGAAGGTGGTGGTGAGCGGCGGCGGTGTCACGGGGAGGGCTCGCAATGCAAAACGACTTTGACGTCGATGTAATGCCAATAACCTGAACAAACGGAATGTTGTACATGTTGGTCTTGTACGTCGTGTCTATCAACATCACGTGCGGGAATACGCGCCACATTTTATACGAAGTAGGATGACAAAAGAAAACATCTTCCACGGCCTTAGTAGTTGCATTCGTTCGTGTTTCATACACGAACTCTTTAGATTGTAGCAGATTGTATATGTCTTGAACAACACAGACGCTGTGGGGAAAGTGCTCCCTTACGGCTGAATGGATATGTCGTGGCCACACGTGCTGCCTGTGTAACTTCTCGACAAGATCAATTTCTTCGGCAGCCATCTTCCTAAGATGCGCGTGGCCCTCCTCGTACATAACAGGATCGTGGTTATGCGTCTCGTTTCTCACCTCTAACATCCAACTGTCACTCTTTCCTACGTACTTCCCTACGAGTTTAAAGGGACATCCCTTCTTTATGCTCCCAGTACGTCTACTTGTGCCAGTGAATTTAGGTTCACCACTACGATTGCATAATAGTTCCACATCCTTTTTTCGTGACCGACCCACCACAAAGACGCACCCATGCTCGCGTCCTCTCATTTTAGCCCAGCTCTCCAAGTTCTCACGAGAATCAAAATACTGAAAAAATGATAAAGCTAGACATAAAAAACAATATATAAAACAAATAAAAAATAAAATAAACAAAAGAATAAAAACTCTTCGTACTTTATTGGTTTTATAAGAAACCGTAGCCTTTCGAATCCGATCCTCATCCTCATCATGCTCTGCGGTGTCCCCATGGTTTTCTTTGAGGTGAACCGAACCGTCACTCTCATCTGTGTCATTCCCATTAAAAGTATCCAACACATGTGTAATTTCTAGTTCTGACTGGTACGGGGGATGTCCGTAATCCAGCTCTGTTTGTGAGTGGTACATGTTCGGGGCATGCCCGTAAGAATTGCAAGGGGGATATTTGTACCCTTCACCGTAACCTGTCTGTCCAAATAAAGAGTTGTACGCCTCTTGAGCAAATGTGTTCGACGGGTTGGTTTCCTCCTCCCCCCACGGAGGGTGACTCCCGTATATGTAATATTCCTAAAAAAGATAATGGTTAGATATTTCAAATAATAAGTTATAATAAAACATATACTAGTTCAACCTGGTTCGAATCTTCGATATGTGGCACCTCATTCAAATCTGGAAGCTTCGGCTTTTGATAATGATCTCCTGAACCCGACATTGTTTTCGAATTAACGTGTTTTTTGGAATGACGAAGGCTGAAAAAACCTGAGTGTTGGATGAATGAAAGCTCAAATGAAAAAAATTTCGAATGAGATGATTCGATGCGGAGTGTTGAAAGAGGAAAGGTATTTAAGGTGAAAATCTGGTGCACAAACCGTCACGGTTTGGCCTCCACGTGACGGTTCGTGGCGCGATTCCCGGCCTTCTGTCAAAATCACGTCTACCTCGTACCTTAAACTGAGACCTCGTACCTTAGCGGTCACGGTTAGGCCAAACCGTGACGGTTTGGTGACCGCTTTTTAACTTTATCAGGCCATTTTGTCGTTTTGTTGTCATGAGGTCACGGGTAGTACCATCTTAAACCGTGACAGCAAGGCCTTGCGGTCACGGTTAGGGGCTAAAATGTGACCGCAAGCCCTAACCGTGACCGTTTGAACCGGTCCACCCCCAAAAACCCCTGCGGTGTCCCCAGCACAACCCTTTTTAAAACTAAACTATGAAAATATATTGATATTTAATAATTATATAATATTTATATATTGACTTTTTAGAAACGAAACCTCAATTTTCAGATGGGAAATTATTGTTTTTAAATTATTCATGGGTCCCAAAAACCTTCTCTGTCACTTCCTCAAGGACATACTTATGACACCCTATCACGGGTGCTCTAATACAAATCATGAAATGTAAAGGGGGCCAATGTAAATGATTAGTTGCATAGTAACTTTAGTGATTACTATGTGCTAAGCTTGCCGAATTCTCCTATATGTATCTTTTTATTTTTACTTGCTAAACGAGCTTAATTTTAGGCTTTCACTTCAGGCTGTAAATGAATACGTTCGGCAAAAAGTTCGTGAACCGTTCGACGGGAAGTTCGTTTATTTCGTTCGTTGAATTAATGAACGAACACGAACAAGAAAATTACGTTCGTTTAATTAAACGAACGAACATGAACAGAGCCGCGTTCGTTCATTTATGTTCGTGAACGTTTGATATGTGTTCGTGAACATTCGTTTGTTTTTGTTCATTTAAAAATTGTTTTTGAGATAATTACGTTAAATATTTATTTATCTTTGTGTATATTACATAATGTTTGTGATTTTAATTATAAAATCAATATATGATGGTTTGTAATTGTTTGTCTTAGAAAATTTCGTTTGTGTTCATTAATATTCATGAATATTTGTGTGCGTCAGCTTTCCTTTGTTTGCGTTCGTTTATGTTCGTGAACAGATTCATCTCCTTAATGTACAAACACAAATAAGAAATCTTGTTCGGTAAGCATTCATGAACAGTTCAAAAACAAATTATTCTCTTAATGAACGAACATGAACAAGTCCCCGTTCATGTTCGTTCATTCGTTTATAGGCCTACTTTCACTCATTTAAGTTGGCTTAAATTCAAGGTTTTAGCAAATCGTTTAAAAGTAGTTCAACTAGTCTCGTGTGATCAAAAGATTATATGGAACAAGAACTACTAGTCTTTGTTCCATATTTAAATTTATATACTTATATGATAGTTATGATTACATATGGAATTATGATTAAAATAAATAAAAATGGTATATGTTATGTTATAAAGTTTATAATTAAAATATATAAAATAATTTGAAATGAATTATAATTTTAAATTAATTAATAAAGAAGTTGAGGCTAACCGAACTTTAGAAACTAGTCACAAGCCAACCCAAGTTTTAGAAATAGAGTTTGAAACGTGTTGAGTTATCGGAATTTTCAAGGCAGCAACAAGATTTCAAATCGAACATGACAACCAACTCGAAAAAGCAGCTAAACTACACCAGAAGTCGCGAGACAACAACTGAATAGAGAGAGAGGTCACCTGTGGAAACTTGATTGTGGTTTGTAGCTTAACTATGTTGAGCAACATTTACAAACTAAATCAGAATGAGTCGACAAAAGTTAGCAGTTCAAGAGTGTTGGGCGACACACCAAGGCCCACAGAAGGGCCAAAGCACAACAAGCATCAAGTTTAATGATGTGGATGTAGACTTCTTTTTGATCGACGAGACACCGAAGAATCATAAACTGAGGTACATAACAAATCATCTTGAGGGCATTGGTCTACAGACCTGTATGAAGATAAGGACGACTGTGTTTCAGTTCCAACGACCATGTTTCTGTTTGAACTAACCTTAAGTTCATTCGGATGCTGAAAACTTAAAATATATATAATATTTGTTTCACCATATGTGACGCAACACCATATGTTGGTGGCGGATATACGAGTCAGGAGGCCAGTTGCCCAACGGAACAGGAGAGCTACACCCAAGATCAGATGGGGTCAGCTCAAAGACGAAAAGATTACCCTTTTTAGAGATAAAGTCATACCAACGAACCAAAATGGGCCACAGGAAGACGCAAACCAAAAGTGGGAGGCTATGGCAACCAGGATCACCCAAGCAGCTAAAGAAACGCTTGGAGTTACAACAAAAATGACAGTTGGTCATAAGGAATCATGGTGGTGGAACGAAAATGTACAGGAGAAGATACGTATCAAACAACAACGTTTTAGAGAGCTCATACGATGTAACAGTGAGGAAGAACACGCAGAGCTAAAACAAAAGTACAGGGAGGCTAAGAGACAAGCGAAAAAAGCGGTGTCAGAGGCAAAGAACGCGGCATACAAAAAGATGTATAAGAGATTAGAGACGAAAGAAGGAGAGCATGACATGTTTAAGATAGCCAAGGCAAGAGAAAGAAGCAGACAGGACCTGAGAATGGTTAAGTTCATAATGGCGGCGGATGGAAAGGTTTTGGTGAAGGAGAAAGATATCAAGGAGAGATGGAAAACTTACTTCGATGATTTATTCAACAAAAGCAACCCAAATCAACAAATGGACATGGATAGAACAACCCAAACAACGCAACAAAACCTATGCTATTGTAGAAGCATCACAGTAGACGAAGTAAAAAGAGCTATGAAGAAAATGGGAAGGGCTTGTTGGACCAAAAGAACCAATGAGCCAAGATCAGGAAAACCTCTAAGTCCCACATGCCACTGCTACAACTGCTGAAGACTCCCATCAGTCACAATGTTCTCTTGCTTGAATGTCAAACTCGAGAACATCTGAAGACTATCATCAGCTATTGTGTTCTCTTGCTTGAATGTCAAACTCGAGAGCATCCTAGCTCCAGCCTTCTGCTGTTATGACAAAGTCTGAAGAACAAAGTATGAAGATCAAAGAACTGAAGAACATCAGCTGAAGAAGACTCCAAAGTACTGAAGACCAAATACTGAAGTCTGAAGTACTGATCTTACAAGTACTGAAGACTTCAAGTACTGAAGACCAAGTACTGAAGCATCAAAAGCTAAAGAACTAAAGAACTGAAGATCTTCTACTGAAGCACAAAGTCTGAAGACAAAGACTGAAGACAACAACTGATGATATCTACTGAAGTCATCAGTTGTTATATCATCTGAAGCAAAGTCTGAAGACCAAGTACTGAAGACTCAGAGTTTGTCACAACAACTGAAGAAGTCTTCTTCAGTTGTTGTGGTGGTCTTTCCTTTTCAGTAGTTTATTTCATTTCAGTAGTTGTACAACAACTGAAGAGCATGTTCTTCAGTTGTTATAGTATCAGTAGTTATAAACGATTGAAGAGCCTGTTCTTCAGTCGTTGTAGGATTTCAGTAGTTTACTTTTGTCAGCACTTAGGAACTTTTGTAAGAAGATGTCAGTTGTTGACATCTTCAGTAGTTTTATGTTTTGTCAGTTGTAATTTGAATATTCAGTGATGTCAGAAAAAGGACATCATGCCCATCCTTTTGCCGCCTATAAAAGGATGGGTAACCATACTGTTTTAATTGCCGAAACGTGCGACCAATAGAACATTTATTGTTTTGCAGAAACTCTTCTCTCTATGTTTATGCTTTAATTTGAAATATCTTTTATGTTCTTGCTTTAATTGCTAATTAATGTGCTAAATCCGCTGCAAACATAATCTAATTGATCAACGAGAGAGGCTGAGATCCTGTCAAATGGTATCAGAGCAGGTTAATCATTGATCGATTTCAACATTGATCATTTGAAACTGCTCTTTTGATCTCTCTGTTTGATCGAATTAGCAATTTGCAAGAGTTAGCCATAGAGAGTAAGTTTCTGCTGTTTCCGGCCAAAATCTTGAGATCTTTTGGGTGGTTTTGAGTTACGTTTGTCGTGTTTAAACTTGTTTTTGACCAAAACCTGAGATGACTACACCAACTAATGATCCTCACAATACTGGTTCCGCAACCAAGCCTCCGATGCTGGTTAGGAACGAGTATAACATATGGCAGAGACGTATGCTACACCACCTGGCTGTCAACAGTGCTGGTTGTTGGAAGTCAGTGGTGCATGGGCCATACAAGCCTATGGTGAGCGTCCCGGAGTCTAATGAACAGGTTGCCAAGAAACCTGAACAATATTCGGACGAAGATCTAAAGCTGTTCGAAATTGATGCCAGAGCCCATGGAATTTTAGCCATGGCCATTCCAAACGAGATATATTCAGGGCTCTTGCATCATGAGTCTACTCATGACCTATGGGTTGCTCTAAAGGAACAATTTGGAGGAACTGATTCGGTCTTAGCAAACAATAGGGAAATCCTTGCCCAGCAATATGAGACTTTCTCATATAGAAAGGGTGAGACTCTGACCCAGCAGTTTGAGCGGTTCTCTTGTTTAATCTCTGAGCTGAAGATGGTTAAACAAGAGTACTCCAAAAGCCAGATGAACAATAGGTTCCTCAGGTCATTGCCTGAGAGATGGGACACATATACCATTGTCCTACGCTCTAGTGTTGACCTTGACACTCTATCTCTCACCCAACTTCATGGGAAATTACTCACTTTTGAGAGAGAGGTAGAGCAAAAGAGGAAGTTGTCATCTTCTGGCAAACTTGCTGACGACTTTGTCCAAGGTAATGCTGCCTTGATAAGTCATGAGTCAGAATATGCTTCATCAGAAAGTTCTTATGATGAGCATATTGATTTCTCTACAAACTCAGAACAAGCTTTTGTTGGTGTTAGTAGTTCAGGAGGAGGTGGTGACAACTTGTGTTTTCTGATGGAGGATTTGAAGGGCATTCCAGATGATGATCTGGAAGAGATGGATATTTTGAACCAAATGGCAATGATAAATATCCAATCTCAGAAGTTCTACAAAAGAACTGGTAGGAAATTCCCAGGACTCTCTGGCAAAACCAAAGTTGGTTTTGACAAGAGCAAGTTGAGGTGTCACAAGTGCCAAAGGCTTGGACACTTTGCAAGAGAGTGTAGATCATCTGGATCTAACTCATCTGCACCCTTTGTGACTTTTCCCAGCAATAGCTCACAGCACAAAGGGCAACCTCCCTACAGTTCTTCCCATCCATCTCAGGCACAAGCACCACCTGCTTATTTTGTGCCACAGGGTCATATGCCTTATCCTTACCCCTGTTACTACATGCCTCAGCCTGGTCAAACTCAAGCACCCCCGGCTCAACCACCTCATGCTCTTCCAGAGCCTCATTCTTCCCAATCTCATCACCACACACAACCTCAACAACAAAGCTTTTTCACCCCAACTGCTGTTGACTGGAGTAGTCTACCAGAAGAGCTATCTTGTCAGGAACCACTACTCCAAGGTGCTGGTCAACATGGTGGTGACCAACCTTTTGGAAATCTTGCTCTGATGGCCCTTGATTCTGCTGAAGGGTCATCATCTAATGCCTCATCTCAGGTATCCACTGAGGCAAAAGCCAAGCTTTGTTCAGAGTCATGCATAGCAGCATTTGCTTCTATTAGAGAAGCAAATGTAGCTTTAATAGATAAAAATCTTGAGCTTGAGCATACTATTTCCAAAAGAAAAGCTGATTTTGAGGTTGTTCTAAAAGATAAAAATGATGAGATTTACAAGCTTAACTGCCAAATCAAAGATGCTAAAGCTAGGGAAGATGTACTTCTTGAGAAGTACAAAGATCTCAAGGAAACTCTTGCAACCACCCAAGTTGAGTGTGATCGATGGGTGCAATCATGCAAGGGTTTTGAAATGCTTCTTAGCAAGCAAAATGCTTCCAATGTGAAGTTTGGCATTGGTTATAATCACACTGCTCCTCCCACAGACTTCATTTCAAGAGCAGAAGTTGAATCTGATGGGGAGAGCAATAACCAATCCTTCTCATCATGTGACTTACTATCCTCTGAATCAACATCATCAGAGATAGACTGTCACATGACCAAAAGGTTGATCAACTCAGGAGTTGTCACTAGAAGTACTGAAGGTACTGGAGAGCAAGTGACAACATCTGAAGTTCAAACCTCAAATACTGTTAGCACTAAAGAGAAGAAAACTAACAGTAGGAAAGGTTTGAAGGCAGCTAGAGAGGATACCAGGAAAGCAGGCACTAAGAAGAAAACTGCTAGTACTGATGACAAACAGCTGAAGAACAAGTCTTCAGCAGTTAAATCCTCTTCAGCTGATGATCAGCATAAGATGAAGAAAAAGCCATGTGAGATATGTGGCTTGTTCAATCATCTTACTGATGATTGCTGGTACAAAAGAGGTTCCAAACTCAAACAGAAGGAGAAAATTACTGAGAGCATCAATAAAATGAAGAATGAGTTTGAAACCAAGTTTGTATTAGCAACATCCAAGCCTGAAATCCCTAAGCCCAAAGCTAAATCTAAGAAAAAGGTAGGGATAACTCAGGCAACAGCTGAGGTTGCTCAGAAAAAGATGGTACAACATAGGAACTCATCATCAGCAAACTCCAATGTGTCCGAAGAGCTGAAAGCCCTATCACAGAATCAGACACAATTGGTGATGATGGTTCAGCAGCTAGTGGGAAGAGTCAACCACTTAGATGCTCCTGTGTTGAAACCACAGAAAAGGAAGTCAAAGCCAAAGGGTTCCTCTTCTGTACCATCTTCTTCACCTCAAGCTGTCACACATAACACAACTGTTAGTGCTGCACCTGCAGCTGAGAACAGACCCAAAACCAAGCAGGTTTGGGTCTCCAAGACAAACTAACACATGGTTGTGTTTGCAGGGTTCTTCAACATGCCATAGAAGCATCTGGTATGTAGACAGTGGAGGATCCATGCACATGACAGGAAGCAGCTCCCTTCTTAATGACTACTCTCAAGGAAAGAAGGGATTTGTTTCTTTTGGCAATGATGCAAAGGGTTACATCATCGGAAAAGGCTTTGTTTCCAATGGGGAAATAAGGTTTGATGATGTTAACCATGTGGAGAATCTCAAGTACAACCTCTTGAGTGTCAGTCAAATGTGTGACAAAGGCCATGTTGCCCTTTTCACAAGCCAGAACTGTCGGATTCTGTCATCCAAAGTTCTGAGTTTGATTGACAAGGCATTGGATGAACACACTCTCCTGAAGGCCAACAGGACAGGAAGAGTATATGCCTTAGATCTTTCCAAAAAGATGGATCTAAAAGGGCATCCTTGCCTATTCTCCAAGGCATCTCCTCAAGAGTCTACACTATGGCATAGAAGGCTGGGTCATGTAAATTTCAAGAACATGAATCAGCTTATAAGCCATGGTTTAGTTAGAGGATTGCCTCTGAAGGAGTTCAAGTGTGAAGATGACTGCACTGCTTGCTTGAAAGGAAAACAACACAAAGTTTCATTCCCTTCAATAGAAGAACCAAAGTCCACTGCCTGCTTACAACTTCTGCACATGGATCTCTTTGGTCCTGTCAGAGTAATGAGCATGGCAAAGAAGAAATACTGCCTGGTAATTGTGGATGATTACTCCAGGTTTGTATGGACTTTCTTCTTGCACTCCAAGGATGAAGCAGCAAAGACAATAATGAACTTTGTGTTACAAGTAGAAAAGCAGTATTCCCTACAGGTCAAGTGTGTGAGGAGTGATAATGGAACAGAATTTAGAAACCACACACTTGATGACTTCTACCTGTCTAAGGGAATTAGAAGGCAGTTTAGCATTCCTAGAACTCCTGAGCAGAATGGAGTGGTGGAGAGAAAGAACAGGACCCTCATTGAAGCAGCAAGGTCAATGTTGGCTGACTCTGGGTTGCCACTGACCTTTTGGGCTGAAGCTGTCAATACAGCTTGCTATGTACAAAATAGAGCTTTAGTAAATAAGAGGTTGATGAAGACTCCATATGAAGTTCTTCATCATTTGGCTCCTCTTATTTCATTCTTTAGAGCCTTTGGGTGTCCTTGTTTTATTCTCAACACTAGCAACCCACTCCATAAGTTTGCTAGTAAGGTGGATGCAGGGTACTTTGTTGGTTATTCATCAACTTGCAAAGCATACAGAGTCTTCAACTGTAGAACCAAGGGGGTTGAAGAAACTTTGCATGTTAAGTTCAATGAATCTCCAAAGGACAAGATTCCACACAACCCTGTGGAGTTGTTTGATCTGGACATACTGCAATATGTTCCTTATCAACCTCCATCTGTTGAGCCTGTCAACAGATCTCCACCTGGTGGTACTGATGATGATGAAGTCAGTACTCACCTCTTCAGGATCAGTGACAATCTGCCTAAGTTCACTGAACCTGATGCTCCTGTAGCCTCAGCAGCTCCATCCACTACAAATGCTGATGAGATTTCTGCTTGCTCTACTTCATTTGAGCTGCCATCCTCTACATGGTTTCAGGAATCTCCATCACCATCTGTTGCTGCTGATGGGTCTACAAACACTTGCACAGATATATAGTTTATCAAGAGCTCAAGAATCACCCCACTTCACAAATCATTGGTGATATCCAAGCTGGAGTTTCAACCAGGAATCAATTGTCCAATTCTGCTTCTATGCTCTCTTCATCAGTCAGCAAGAGCCAAAGAACTATCATATTGCTTTAAGAGACAATGGATGGGTGGAAGCTATGCAGCTTGAGCTTCTTCAATTCAAGAAACAGCAAGTGTGGGATCTTGTTCCATTACCCAAAGATAAGTGTGCTATAGGCACCAAGTGGGTATTCAGGAACAAAACAGATGAGAAGGGTCAAATCGTCAAGAACAAGGCCAGACTGGTTGTCCAAGGTTTTGCACAGGAGGAAGGCATCGATTATGATGAGACCTTTGCACCTGTGGCCAGACTGGAAGCAATCAGACTGTTCTTAGCTTATGCTGCCTTTCACAGTCTCAAGGTTTATCAAATGGATGTCAAAAGTGCTTTCCTATATGGAAAAATAAAAGAAGAGGTTTATGTGTGTCAACCACCAGGCTTTGAGGACAATAAACATCCTGATTGGGTGTACAAGCTTGATAAGGCTCTCTATGGGCTGAAGCAAGCACCTAGAGCCTGGTATGAGACACTCTCAACCTTTCTTCTAGAGAATAAGTTCACTAGAGGCACCATTGATAAAACCTTATTCATCAAGACTATGGGACAACATAAGCTCCTTGTTCAGATTTATGTTGATGATATCATCTTTGCATCCTCTGATCCAAAGTTGTGTGATGAATTTACAAAGCTTATGAAGCTGAGATTTGAAATGAGTGCTATGGGAGAATTACAGTACTTTCTGGGCTTGCAAATCAAACAACTGGATGATGGAATCTTCATCCATCAGTCCAAGTATACCAAAGAGTTGTTGAATAAGTTTGATTTACAATCCTGTAAGCCCTGTTCTACTCCTATGAGCAGCATCACACAACTAGATGTAGATCAGAAAGGTAAAGCGGTTGATGAAACCCTTTACAGATGTATGATTGGTCCTTGATGTACCTTACAGCTCTAGACCAGACATCATGTTTTCAACATGTGCTTGTGCTAGATTTCAGGCTGCACCTAAAGAATCCCATTTGATTGCAGTCAAAAGGATCTTTAGATATCTGTAAGGTACCCAATCACTAGGTCTTTGGTATTCAGCTGGGCATTCTTGCAAATTAGTTGCTTTCTCTGATAGTGACTATGCAGGATGCAAAGTCACCAGAAAATCCACTTCTGGTGGTTGCCAATTCCTAGGCAATTGTTTAGTTTCTTGGCAGAGTAAGAAACAAACATCCATTGCTACATCCACTGGTGAAGCTGAGTATATTGCTGCTGCAAGCTGTACCTCTCAAATACTCTGGCTTCAGAACCAACTTCTGGATTATGGCATTACTGAGACTAAGACTCCATTATTAATGGATAGTGCTTCAGCTCTCTGTATTGTTAAGAATCCAGTCCAGCACTCAAGGACCAAACATATTGAGATCAGACATCATTTTATCAGGGATTGCTATGAGAAAGGTCTGATTGATCCTAAGTTTGTACCTAGTGCTGATGAGCTTGCAGACATTTTTACTAAGCCTTTAGATAGTGCCACATTCCAAAATTTGGTACTAAGGCTTGGTATGCTGCAGCTTGATTGATTTGACCTATGCTGGTTCTTGTAGTTCACAACTACTGAAAAGCAAAGGTCAAATACAAGTACTGATGAGTAACTTAGTCTTCAGCTCTTTCACAACTACTGAAGACTAAAATGACTCAAAGTACTGATGTACATTATTTATTGAAAAACAACTGATGTAGTGAGGTGGATTACAACTACTGATGTATGATTTTCAAATAAATAAGTACTGAAGAACAAATTTTGCTCATAAGTACTGATGTGTAATCCTACACAAATACTGAAAAAATTTGTTCACCAGCTCTGAAGAATATTTCCTCAGCACTTGTGAACATCTGATCACAAGAGCTGAAGGCATAAATATTCACAAGAGCTGAAGGGTCAATGAAACCTCTGAAAATCAGCCAAAGAGCTGATAAGTGTGGAGGCTAGTATGAAACAACTGATTTGATGGAAACAGCTGATGAGTAATTTCTCATCAGCTGATAACAACAGCTGATGTTTCATACACAAACAACTGAAGGACAAAAGCATGTCTTCAGTAGTTCACAACTACTGACATCAGTAGTTCACAACTACTGAAGGCTAACAAAGTCCTCAGTTGTTTATAACAACTGAAGACAATACCATGTCTTCAGTAGTTCACAACTACTGATCTCAGTAGTTCACAACTACTGAAGGCTAACACCAAGTCTTCAGTTGTTCCAACGTCTGAAGAAGAATACTAGGTCATCAGTAGTTCATAACTACTGACGACTGACAGTAACTCTTCAGACGTTCATAACATCTGAAGGACAAAACCAAGGTCTTAGTAGTTTCAACTACTGAAGACTAATACCAAGTCCTCAGATGTTACAACCACTGAAGGTTAAAACCACATCATCAGTTGTTACAACAACTGATAACTAACACCAAAACCTTCAGTAGTTTTCTTTCAACCTTTGCCCTACCCTATAAATACCCCACCTTCAGAGCATTTACTCCTCACTTGACCTAATCCTTACAAACCTCTGAAATTCCCATGCACCATTAATGGCGAACATGCAACTGAAACCTCGACACAACTGTGTCGCCCATCTACCATTATGGCCCAAATTTCACCAAGTCGTCGATCTTATGCATGACTCACCATACAAAACGGCTTTTCTCTTGAACCCCACTCTATACACTGACTCCTTGACGGAGTTTTGGACAAATGTCACCGTCCAAACCGGAGAGCAGAATGCCGAGGTCTCCCTCCGGTCCTCCGTCAACGGCAAACCCGTGGTTATCACTCCAGCTACCATACGATAAACCCTAGAGCTGGAGGATGCCACTCACCCAACCTCCTACCCCAAAGGTACCCTGGATCTCTCCTTCACATCCCATGACTACCATGGTAACCTCTCCGCCTCCACCTTGTTGAAGAAACACTTTCCTGACCCTCAACGATTGATCTTCCACATGGTGAATGTATGTCTGGCTCCCAAGACCTCTTCGTGGGACCAGATGTCCACAAGGTGGCAACAGGTATTGTATTCTATCCTTGAGAAACAACCTTTAAATTTTACTGATCTTTTATTTTTGGAACTCAAGGACATGGCCACAAAACCTTTTTCTAACCGTTGGAACTTATATCCACGGTTCATAATGGCCATGATCGAATACCAGCTTCAGGCTGAGGGACTAGTTGGCACTGGGGTCCCTGCCATGGCTGTACAAGCTGAGGTATACTCCAGGCACAACACCGACCCCACACTCAAACAGGCTGGCCGGCTGCGAAAACCCACGCAGCTGGAACCCACAGCCTCCACCTCTAAATCCACTGTCCCCACCAAGCCAAAAGCCAAAAAGAAGCCTAAAAAGGCTACTCAGGGAGATGAGTCCCCTGAGGATGCCCCTGCCACACAAAGGCAGGATGTACCTGCTGGTTCGATTCTCCCAGCAGGTACCACGACTCCACCCACCACAACCGCACAGGCTTCCTCTCAACAGGAACCTGATGCAACCAATTTTGGGGCAACCACATTACTGGGGTCTCTCTCACTTGAGGAGACTGCCATTGAAGAGCACGGTCCTCCCCATGTGCACACTGCTTCTAGCCCACATACTGAGGAGACCGCCCCACTAAGCCCAACATTGGTAATAGCCAAAGTGCTGACTGATCTGAGCACTCCACCCTCTCCCCAGAAACCTATTACAACTGGGGAGACTTCAACCGAAGAGGGGGTGGGCACAAGTGCTGATCGGAGCCCACAGCACAGAGAATCAGTTCACTCTCCCAGTGTGGCTAGGGAGAGAGAACAATCTGGTGAGGCTGCCACTTCCCCTGCATCAACATCTGAGCAGGGTGAAGCTGGTAACATCTCTAAGACCTCACCAGAGGCAATGGCCGATGATGGATCCAATCCGGAGGCCAGAAGTCCCCAGTACCATGAACAAGGGGCACATGTCATTACTGAGCCACACTCAGGACATGTTCATCCTGACAATGTCAGGAGGTCAGGTGATTCAGCTTATGCTGATGATGACCTGAGCTTCTTCTATGATGTAGTAGCTCAAAACACTATCCTTGAGGATGAGATAAGCAGACTCAAAGAGCTGCTTGCTCAAATGACTCAGGATAGAAGTCCATCTGCCACCACTACCCCACAGATGGCACCTTCACCTGAAGGTCTCACAGACACTGAGCCACTCCCACAAACTCAGCCACCAGCCCCTGCTTCTGGCACTAGCTCTCAGGGACAGAACCCCCCTGAGCAGCTGGATGCTATCCTCCAGAAATCCCTGCCTCTCATCACACCAATCCTTAAAGATATAGTTATTCAAACCCTAGATGAGAGGCTTCCCACATATCTACAACCCATGGTGGAGGTTGCCATATCTAAGGCTCTTGCTGATAGTCAAACCCCAACCAATGCAACCAAAAAGGGGGAGACATCAGTGCAAGACAAGAGGAAGAGGGGAGAGGAGGAGAAAGAGGCAGAAAAAGAGGTGGGGTAGAGAGGGAGTTGGCTGAGGAGAGTAGTAGGGTGAGGGAGAAGGGGAAGAGGAAAGTGAGGGAGGAAGAGCATATAGAAGTGGCTGAAATCCAAAAGGATTTCAGTATCACTGATAAGAATAAGGGAGAGGGAAAGAAGGTGGCTGATCCTGATCTAGCAGCCCTAGTCAAGGAGGCTGATGCTGAGCATAGCCGTTCAATGAACTCTGTCATTGAACAGCTGTTCAGGCAAGGCTTTGACAAGGACACTGCTTTGCTAGATCAAGAGATCAGGAACATGGAGAGAAAGGAGATAAACTACCGATGGTCTACTTATAGCCAAGAGGATCAAAAGAAACTCGAGGCTATGAGTAGATTCATTTCGAAGTACCTGGGCAGACCAGTCCTTGATGTCAAGGCATGGACCAGGGACAGAATCTTGGCAATAACCACCAAGATCTGTTCGGCTGGTGAATTTACTAAGGGACTGGTCGCAGAGGCCCTATCTGAAGCCGGTGCTGGGAACAGGACACTGCTAGTAAAGCTAACCAAACCAGCCCTTATCTCTAGGCTGCTAGCAGTGCCTGCCAACACTCCCACACCAACAACCCAACCACAACCCACAAAACCAACTCCTTTACCACCAAAACCCGCAGCCAATGATCCACCCTTGGTGAAGAAGAGAAGGGTGCTGAGGCTGCAAGATGAAGAAGAGGATGATGAGGAGGATAGCCTGCCACTTTCAGCAGTCATACCTCTACCCAAAGCCAAACCACAAACCATCAATCCCACCTCACAGCAGGACACTGTGAAGGTAAAGTTAGAAGAGGAGGAGCAACAAAAGAGGCATGATGAGGAAATGCTGAAAAGCATTGACAAATGCTATGTTGCTTCGACCTCTATAATGAACATGAAGAGAGAAGCTCTGAGATTATTCACCCTTAAACAAACCTTTCAATATGAAAGGGAGAGGGTGAGAACTTGGCCTGACCCAAGGGTGGCTCACTGGATAGTCAAGAAGGACATGCCTGTGAGATACAAAAGCCAACTAAAGAGAATCGTAGATGAAGAGATCTCTGTGGCTATTGTAATAACACCCTGGGAAATAGTAGATGAATTCGAGAAAGCTTATAGAGCCGGCCAATCACCCTTTTCAATGCTAGATAATAGGGTGGTTAGGAAGGGTCTGGTCTATAAGAAGCTTGAGAATTTTCATAGGAATGAGCTCACTTTGTTGTTAGAGGGTAAACACCCTGATGAGTTTGCATATAGGCAAATCACAACACTTGAGCTCAAAAATGGAAGACAGGTCAAGTTCATCTCAGAGCTGTACGGTCGGGAGGGGTTGTTCGAAGGTGAGCCTGAAGACCTGTCCAAAGAAGAACAAATGATCTTTCTTCAGGCTTACTGTAGAGAATCCTACCGGCTTGTACGTGGGAGGTAGATCTCATGGATGGGGCAACAGCTCTGTGTCCAAATCCCCAAGACAGAGCTCCCATCCATACTTAGCCAAACAAACACTTGAGACTACCTCTCTGGCCAGTGCTTATCAGGGTCAACTCTAATCTGATCTAGAAGGAAATAGACCAATCATTATGCCACCAATAAGTGGGACATCCAATAATTAGAGGTTTTGGCTGCATTGGTTCAGGGGGAGTTTGTTGGACCAAAAGAACCAATGAGCCAAGATCAGGAAAACCTCTAAGTCCCACATGCCACTGCTACAACTGCTGAAGACTCCCATCAGTCACAATGTTCTCTTGCTTGAATGTCAAACTCGAGAACATCTTAAGACTATCATCAGCTATTGTGTTCTCTTGCTTGAATGTCAAACTCGAGAGCATCCTAGCTCCAGCCTTCTGCTGTTATGACAAAGTCTGAAGAACAAAGTATGAAGATCAAAGAACTGAAGAACATCAGCTGAAGAAGACTCCAAAGTACTGAAGACCAAATACTGAAGTCTGAAGTACTGATCTTACAAGTACTGAAGACTTCAAGTACTGAAGACCAAGTACTGAAGCATCAAAAGCTGAAGAACTAAAGAACTGAAGATCTTCTACTGAAGCACAAAGTCTGAAGACAAAGACTGAAGACAACAACTGATGATATCTACTGAAGTCATCAGTTGTTATATCATCTGATGAAAAGTCTGAAGACCAAGTACTGAAGACTCAGAGTTTGTCACAACAACTGAAGAAGTCTTCTTCAGTTGTTGTGGTGGTCTTTCCTTTTCAGTAGTTTATTTCATTTCAGTAGTTGTACAACAACTGAAGAGCATGTTCTTCAGTTGTTATAGTATCAGTAGTTATAAACGACTGAAGAGCCTGTTCTTCAGTCGTTGTAGGATTTCAGTAGTTTACTTTTGTCAGCACTTAGGAACTTTTGTAAGAAGATGTCAGTTGTTGACATCTTCAGTAGTTTTATGTTTTGTCAGTTGTAATTTGAATATTCAGTGATGTCAGAAAAAGGACATCATGCCCATCCTTTTGCCGCCTATAAAAGGATGGGTAACCATACTGTTTTAATTGCCGAAACGTGCGACCAATAGAACATTTATTGTTTTGCAGAAACTCTTCTCTCTATGTTTATGCTTTTATTTGAAATATCTTTTATGTTCTTGCTTTAATTGCTAATTAATGTGCTAAATCCGCTGCAAACATAATCTAATTGATCAACGAGAGAGGCTGAGATCCTGTCAGGGCTAAAGCGGTGGGGCCAGACAACATACCGATTGAAGTGTGGAAACGCCTGGGTGATGAGGGTCTCCAATGGCTAACAGATCTATTCGACACTATCTTTAAGACAGGGAAGATGCCAGACCAGTGGAGAACCAGTGTCATAGTCCCCATATATAAGAAAAAAGGAGATATCCAAGGCTGCGAAAACTACAGGGAAATAAAGCTACTGAGTCACACGATGAAACTATGGGAAAGAGTTATTGACACGAGGATTAGACGGGAAACCCAGATAGCAATAAACCAATTTGGATTTATGCCAGGACGCTCTACAACAGAAGCCATACACGTCATAAGACGGATAATGGAGAAATATAGAGAAAAGAAAAGGGACCTCCATATGGTATTCATAGACCTAGAAAAGGCCTATGACAGTGTACCGAGACAACTAATTTGGGAAAGCCTACGACATAGAGGGGTACCAGAAAGGTATATCAAATTAATTAAGGATATGTATGACGGGGCAAAAACATGTGTGCGAGCACCGGTAGGAGACACAGACTCATTCTCAGTGGAAGTGGGACTACACCAAGGATCGGCATTGAGCTCATTTCTCTTCACACTAGTGTTGGATGAGATGACCAAGCATATACAACAGTCAGTCCCGTGGTGCATGCTCTTCGCGGATGATATTGTCTTAATATCAGAATCTAAAATGATGCTTAACGACAAGCTAGAGCAGTGGAGAGCAGCGCTAGAGAACAGAGGATTAACGATAAGCCACTCTAAGACGGAATACATGCATTGTAACTTTGGTGGCGACGAGGAAGAGGACACCCAAATCAGTATCCAGGGTATGCCGGTACCACGGACATCTAGATTCAAATACCTGGGCTCGTACCTGCAGGAGGACGGAGAGATACACAGCGATGTAGCTTACCGTGTCCAAGCAGGATGGTGTAAGTGGAGAGCAGCATCAGGGATCCTATGTGATAAGAGGTTTCCAGCAAAACTCAAGGGAAAACTATACAGAGTGGCGGTACGCCCACCTATGCTATATGGAACAGACTGCTGGGCCATAAAGAAATCGCACGAGAAACAAATAGAGGTTGCGGAAATGCGAATGCTAAGGTGGATGTGTGGCCATACAAGACTGGATCGGATAAGAAACGAAGTGTTTCGACAGAAGTTAGAAGTGGCTTCTATTGCAGATAAAATACGAGAGGGAAGATTAAGATGGTATGGACATGTCAAGAGGAGACCAATGGCAGCACCGGTCAGAGCAGTGGAGAACATCATCATAGAGGGTAGGAAGAGTAGAGGAAGACCTAGGTTGACTTGGGAAGAGAGAATTAGGCGGGATATGGTACACTTGCACCTCTCTGAGCACATGATCGAGGATAGGAGTGAGTGGAGGCATAGAATCAAAATTAAGGACTTTTAGTGGTTCCTGTAGCTAGGAAAGGACTTGGATTAATTGTTACGGGGCCTGATGTGTATGTAGTACGCTTGGACCTTTTTAGGGGAAACTTGCTGCTTCCATGATACATGCTTGTTCATTTTATACTTCCTTTTGGTGATATTTTAATATTTGTTCTATGATGTGTGCTGTACCATATACCATATATCGCATATCGTATGCTTGATTATATGTTTATTCGTTAGCGCTACTGCTTTTGCTATCGAGCCAGGGGTCTCTTTGGAAGCGGTCTCTCTACCTATCTAGATAGAGGAAAGACTTGCCACCACCTACCCCTCCCAGACCCTGCTCTTGAGTGGGATATACTGGGTTTGTTTTTGTTTGTTTGTTTATAATATTTGTTTCACGACTTAAACGAACGCGAGATGACTGACGTACGTTCGCCGCGACTATGACAAGAAATGCAGAACATGGTCGTTTATGTTCCCGATGAAGCACTAGGCGGTCGTGACGCCCGTGTTGGAACACGTGGTTAAATATTGTCCGTTGATCGTTCGAACCTACTAATATGGTCGGACGGTACTTGGGGGGGGGTGTGTGCAGCTTGGAGGAGTGGCTAGTTAAAGACACATTTTAAGAAAAATTACAGGTCAAATGGACATTTTGAGAATTTTCTTAAAGAGCAAGGCCGTTGGCTCTCAAGGTTTTCTTTTTAAAATTATTTCTAACAAGTTTAAATAAGAATAGTGAACTAAAGATGTCACTTAATGAATTTATTCTTAATCAAACTTATAAAGATGTTTGCACATGTATTCCATAATAATGGTTCAACAAAGGTAAATTTATATATGTAATCAAGTATGTAGCAGTCGTAAATTACAAGAACGTCTCTAGTTCCTAGTACATTTTATTTTGGTTAGAGCGGCAACTTCAACTCTGTTGGGTCATTATAAGACTGGTGCAACCAAAACCACTTTACATAATCATTTTGGTGCTACATTCAAAAGGCTTCCGAAGCTAAGTATGAGATCTTCCGAAGTCTGAAGAACAACTTCCGAAGACAAAGTCTGAAGACTTCCGAAGACAAAGTCTGAAGACTTCCGAAGACAAAGTCTGAAGACTTCCGAAGACAAAGTCTGAAGAAAGAACTGAAGACCAAGTCTCCTTCCGAAGACAAAGAAGACTCCAAGCCTCGGAAGAAGCAGTCTTCCGAAGTATAAGTGGTTTCGGAAAAAGTTATTCTTCCGAAGAAATTTATCCTTCGGAAGACATTGCTATGTCCAGTAGATATAAGTATTGTCTCTGACAGTCCGCTGCAGACCTCTGATATAGTATGGCATCTTCTAAAAGAACCATGCTGTTGACCATACTTTACTCTACTGTATACCTTTTTTATGATAGTACATGTTACCAACTTTAGTTGGTGACAAAAGGTAAGTCAGGGACATGTCCTGACTACCAAATACCTCACCTATAGTCTTGTAGTATAGATGTTTGGTTAGAGGTTTCCAGCTGGTATCAAAGTATATCCGGCTGTAGGTAGTATTATATATATATTCTCTTTGTAACTCATTAGGAAGAGAGATCGAGTCCAAGAGTCTTGTAATCCTTTGAGTTGAGAAGCAATATATAAAAATACCTTAAAAATTTACATCCTGTGTTTATTTACTGCTTGTTACTTGTTATATTGTGATCAACTCTTCATAAACTCTTTCTGAGTGTCGTTCAAGGTGAGTCTGAGAGAAAAACCACTTGTTGAGTGACCAACATACGATCCTGCAATTGGTATCAGAGCTTCCAGGCTCCTGATTGTGAGATCTTACCATCCAAATCAACCAGTTTTTCACTTCTCACTACAAACCACTCACTCAAATGGCCGCTCTCACTAAGGCTGATATAGAGACCGGTACCATGACCAAGTCCCCACTGATCACCCCTGAAGACTTTGACACATGGTGCACTAGAATGAAAGGCTTCATCAAGTGTCAAGACTCAGGATGTGGGACTCCATTGTCAATGGTCCCTTCATACCAAGCACTACTTCTGCTACTGGTAATCGCATCATTCCAAAAGATGTTGATGATTACTCAAAAGAAGATAGGAAGAGAATAGAGCTAGATCAAAGGGCTATGACTTCTCTTCAAACTGCTCTCCCAAACTCCATCTACAGAGGCTTCAAGAAGTGCAAGACAGCCAAAGATTTATGGGATGCATTGAAGCTTATGTATGAAGGATCCAAGGAAACCAAAGAGAACAAGAAGGATCTCTTGAAGCAGCAGTTTGAGAACTTCACTTTCAAGGCTGGTGAGACCTTGACTCAACAATACTTCAGGTATGTTGAGATAGTGGATACTCTGGTGGATATTGGAGTAGCTCTTGAGAATAGAGACATAGTTAGGAAGTTCATGTCTTCCCTTCCTAAACTATGGACACACTACTGTGTCGTAATCAAGAGAACTTCGGATCTTAAGACTCTTTCTCTCACAGAGTTGTATGGTATCCTAAGTGCATTCCAGATGGAGATGAACATGCAGAACTCCTCTGGTCACTCCAATAACCAACTGAGTTCAGCCCTTCATGTGGTTGAAAGGGAAATCACAGAACCACAACATCAGTTGCTATGTTACCCTGACAACTCACATAGTGGACCCTACATTACTCTACCTGAGACTCCAAAGTCTCAAAAGGTTCAACACAACTCCTTTCAGGATAGTTGTGCCTTTGTCTCTAGAAGTAGACACTCCGGTGATTTTCAATACTGCTTTGATGATCTTGAGTGTTTCAGCCCAGATGATGTGGAGTATGTGGACATTGTCCAATAAATGACTTTTTTAACTTACAGAGCGAAGAAGTTTTTCAAGAGAACTGGAAGGCAATTTACTCAAAACCCAGTCAACAGCAAGTTTGGGTTTGACAAGAGCAAAGCAAATGTTACAACTGCAACCAACTAGGTCACTCTGCTAGGGAATGCAAGGCTCCCAAGAACAATGCGAGAACCCCACAGGCCTCGACACATCCCTCAACCTCAAAGCATGAAGAAAAGTCAACTGAAACAGCTGCAGTAGCTCAAGAAGTTGAATGGAGCTTCATGGTACAGGATGTGACTCCCGCTCAAGCACTCATGGCCGGAACAGATGATGATCAGGTATATGAACATCTTTGTACTGCTGCCTGTATTGCTAAAGTTAAACTCTATAAGGATAACAATATGGAAATCAGATCTGATGTTGAGTCTTTAAATATCCTAAAATCTGATTTTAAAAGAGCTGAATCTGACTATCAAAAGAAAATTGAGGAGTTAGAGAAAACTGTGTCTCTTTTAAAACATGAAAAGACCAACTACAAGACTCAAATTAAAGATCTGATATCCAAACTGTCTGAAGTTCAAGCCCAGTTGGTCACTACTGAGGCTCAGGCCAGGAAGCAAGCTATTGCTGAGCAAAACTTCCAAGCTATTCTTGCATCATCCTCTCATTCCAAAATGTTTTATCAAAACAAAGAAGGGTTGGGAACCAATGAAATAGCTCCACCACACTCTTATGAGTCTATTAGACTACCTAGATGTGGTACTGAAGAGCAAGAGGTTCCAACTGCTGACCCTTCTCCATTGGAATTAAAGGATGAGGCAAAAATAGTGGCCACCACAGGGGAGAAACAGGAAGATACATTCATCTCCACCTGTGAAGAACAAATCCTAACCACCAAGGCAAGAAGAAGCAGAGCTAAAGCTGCAAGAAGGACTGCCAAGAAGGTTGCAGAGTCCAAGCTGAAGATTGACCCAAAGCAAAAGGGTGTCTTCATCTCTACTGGATTCCAAGTGGTAGGTACTTCTGATTCAGGAAAGGAGTGTAGTACCAGCACTCCTGTCCTACCAAAGGATCAGAAGTAGAAAGGGAAAGTTGCTGATGAAGAGAAGAAATCTAAGAAACAGCAACCTGCAAATTCCTAAAAGACTAACATTGCATGCATAATGTGTGGTCTGCACAACCACATGGCTAAAGATTGTTATTACAATCCAGCAAGCACACATTATGCAAATAATGTTAGAAAAGAAGGAGTCAGGGAAGGTTTCTCATTTGGACCATTTCAAACGGTCCAAATGATGAAAAAGGGAAAATTGGTCTCGGAAACCAAGTTGCTTTTGGAAGAAAGTACTTCTTCCGAAGGGAAAATGGCTTCGGAAGCCAAAGCTTCTAAGGTTCGGAAGAACAAGAAAGCTCCCTTGAAACCATCCCAGAAGAAGACTACTTAGGAAGAAAAGGTGGTGAAGGCTTCTTCCGAAAAGAAAGAAGCTTCGGAAGAAGACCACGCTGCAAAAGCTTTAACAAGCTCATCCTCAAAGATCAACCAAGGGATGGATTGGAAGATCAAGGAAGATGCTACAGCCCAAACCTCTTCTTCAACGACCTCTATTAAACCCCAATACATATCTTTTGGTTCAATTATGTCATTATCTTTGGAAGAGCCCAAGACCAGCAAGGCTTGGGCTTCTAAACAAAACTGACCATCTCATCTTATGTGCAGGGACATCCATTTGACAAGAACAACAATGTCTGGATTGTAGATAGTGGATGCTCCAGGCACTTGACAGGGAACAAATCTCTACTTCAATAATTCCAGAACTTTGATGGAGGGCCTGTCCAATTTGGAAGTGAGACCGGAGGATATATTTCAGGCAGAGGAAATATATCCAATGGCAGAATAAACATTGACAAAGTTCACTTTGTCAAACAGCTTGAACACAATCTGTTAAGTGTTTCTCAGTTCTGTGATCAAAAGCATCAAATGCTTTTCACAGAACATGAGTGCATTATCCTCAAACCAGGGATGATAATTCCTTCAGAATTGTTGCTTCTTAGATCTCCCAGGAAAGGTGATATGTACAAGCTAGATATGAACAATGCTTCTCCTATGGGTGAAGTATCATGCTTTCTTTCCAAAGCTTATAGTGATGAGTCAACACTATGGCATAAACGTATGTGTCATGTAAATTTTAAGACAATGAATAAATTGGCTAAAAATAACTTGGTACATGGTTTGCCTAAAAAGGAATTTTTCTACAAAGATAACTGTGTTGCATGCCTGAAAGGGAAACAACACAGGACATCTCATAAGTCCAAATGTGTTAACTCTATCACTACTCCATTACACTTATTGCACATGGATCTCTTTGGTACCACAAGTATAATGAGCATTGGAACGAAATCATACTGCCTTGTGATTGTTAATGATTTTACAAGATTTACATGGGTATTCTTTTTAAGAAGTAAAGATGATACTGTTGAAACGTTAAAATCTTTTATTCTTAAAATAGAAAATCAAATTGATCACAAGGTTAAGATCATTAGAAGTGATCAAGGGACTGAGTTTAAGAACTTCGTTCTTGACTCATTCTGTAACTCAAAAGGGATTGCCAGATAATATAGTGCTCTCAGAACTCCTCAACAAAATGGTGTTGCTGAGAGGAGGAACATAACACTTATTGAGGCTGCTCGAACCATGTTAGCTGATTCAAAACTACCTCTAACATTCTGGGCAGAGGCAGTTAGCACTGCATGTTATGTGCAGAACAGGGTTCTTGTAGTTAAGCCCCACGGTAAAACCCCTTATGAATTATGGAACAAGAGGCCACCGTTCATTGACTTTCTAAGGTCCTTTGGCTGCAGGTGTACCATACTTAACACAAAAGACAACTTAGCAAAGTTTGCTGAGAAGTCGGATGATGTTATCTTTGTTGGATACTCTTCTAGCTCCAAAGCTTATAGGGTATACAACATCAAGAATCAACAATTTGAGGAGTCATCCAATATAGTTGTTAATGAGCACACTCCTTGTGTTAGGGGGAATGGACCTGATTATATCTTTGATTTAGAATTGTTTCCAAACTATTCTAAACCATCTTGTGAGAATGTTTCAGCTGGAACAGGTGCTCAAGATGATGCTGATGCTGATCAACTATTTGAGCTTCCCAGACCTCTTCCAAATTCTCCAAGAGCTGAAAGGCAACAAGCTTCAACCATCCACAGATCTGATAGTGTAACTATCTCCATGAATAGTGAAGTTTCAATAAGTGAATCACCTGATGAACCCCAAAGCTCTTCAGGTTATCCATTACAACACCAGGTTGAAGGAAGTAGTATTCTGAAGGAACAGGCAACTGTTAATACTACTTCACGACCAACCATTGATGATGTTTCTCAATCATTCAATCAGTCCTCATTGAATGACTTTGAAACAGCAGCTGGACAGAGTGATCCAGTTCCTGATCAGAATATGTCCAATCTGGACTTATCTCTGCAACTGGAAGTGATTCCTCGTCTTAGGATTCACAACACTCATCCAACTGAAAACATCATAGGGAATGTCTATGAAGGTGTGAGAACAACAGGGCAAACTCATCATGGGAATGTCTGCTTGTACTCATGCTTCTTATCTCAGATGGAACCCAAGAAGGTGGAAGATGCCTTGAAAGATAGTAGTTGGGTTGAATCGATGCAGGAGGAGCTGCTTCAATTCAAAAGACAAAAGGTTTGGAATCTATGCCGACTACCTTCTGGTCAAGTACCCATAGGCACTAAATGGGTATTCAGAAACAAGAAAGATGACAGAGGCTTGATTATCAAGAACAATACTAGATTAGTAGTTCAAGGATACACCCAAGAGGAAGGAATCGATTATACTGATGTCTTTGCACCAGTTGCAAGACTTGAGGCATTTAGGATCTTCCTTGCTTATGCTGCATCCAAGAACTTCACAGTCTACCAACTTGATGTTAAGTGTGCTTTTCTATATGGGGATATAGATAAGGAAATCTATGTATGTCAACCTCCAGGATTTGAAGACCCACAGCACCCCAACTATGTGTGCGAACTGGATAAAGCTCTATATGGGCTACACCAAGCACCTAGGCTGTGGTATGAGACTTTGTCTCAATTTCTCCTGAAGAATGGCTACACCAGAGGTACCATTGACAAGACTCTCTTCATCAGGAAGATTGGAGAGGACATTTTGCTTGTTCAAGTCTATGTTGATGACATCATATTTGGTTCTTCAAATGACCAAATGTGTAAGGACTTTGAAAGCATTATGAAGCAGAAATTTGAGATGAGTTCCATGGGAAAAATGGACTTTTTCCTTGGAATTCAGGTGAAACAGATGATGGAAGGGTTCTTCATAAATCAATCTAAGTATGTCTCAAACAAGGGCGAAGCTTTATAAGGGTCGGGGGGCCCCCCCTCTTTTTTTCGTCCGTAGTGTAAATTTTGGCTCGATAGTGTAAATTTTTGGTTCGGTAGTGGAAATTTTTAATAAAAATAGATTCCCGCCCCCCCTAAAATAGTTTACTTTCGCCCCCGCCCCCCTATGTTTTGGTTCAAGCTCCGCCGCTGGTCTCAGACATCTTAGATAGATTTGAAATGAAGGACTGTAAACCAGCCAAGACACCCATACCCGGAAACCATAATCTTTGCCCTGACCTTGAGGGGGAGGATACTGATCAACATCAGTATAGAGCAATCATTGGTTCTCTGATGTATCTCACTACTAGTAGACCAGATATCATGTTTGCCACATGTATTTGTGCAAGATATCAGGCTGCTCCCAATGTGTCTCATTTGGCTGCTATTAAGAGAATCCTCAGATACCTCAAAGGAGCACCTAAACTAGGTCTCTGGTATCCAAGAAATAGTGATTTCAATCTCTATGGATACTCTGACAGTGATTATGGTGGCTGCAACATTGACAAGAAATCAACATCAGGAGCATGTCAATTTCTTGGTGGAAGGATTATCTCATGGCAATGCAAGAAACAATCTTGTGTCTCTACATCAACTGCTGAAGCTGAATACATTGCTGCTGCTAGCTGCTGTGCTCAACTGCTATGGATTCAAAATCAGATGTTGGACTATGTATTCAACTTCATAACTACTCCTATCCACATTGACAGCAACAGTGCTATCTCCATTACTGAAAATCCAGTGAAGCACTCCAAGACAAAGCACATTGATATCAGGTACCATTTCATTAGAGATATTCATGATAAAAATCTGATAAAGTTAATCAAAGTTGACTCAAATGAACAATATGCTGATTTGTTCACAAAAGCTTTTGATGAACAAAGATTTAAGTATCTCATGTCAGCTATTGGGATGATAAACATTGATTAACTACCTCTTTTGAAAACTTTTTAATGTGTAATGTCTTGTGTCAATACAATTTAAGCCCTGTTACAAAAGATCTTTTTATATTCCAAGTGTAAATTCCTTCCGAAGAGGAATTAACTTTCGGAAGATATTCTTAAATATCTTCTGAAGCCAAATTCCTCAATGAAATTTTCTTCTCGGAAAAGTTTTTAGTCTCGGAAGAAGCGATTGATTTTGCATCAGATCTACTTCCGAAGCTCATAAAACTCTTGATTTGAAAAGCAATTTTTATCTTCGGAAGCAATGCCTTGCTTTGGAAGAGAAGATTGCCTTCAGAAGATAATTACCTTCGGAAATGTTTTATATTCGAAAATAGAGATTTTACTGTGTAACGAATATCTTTTCGGGCCCACTCTGTAAAAGGTAAAAATTTGATGATGATGGTCAGATTATTTAAAATTATCCCTTGCCGCCATTGTCACTTCACAGCCGAAAACCACCATTACCCCAAACAGTTACCCTATTACCACCACTACCATAATTCATCCCCTTTAAATAATCCAGACTGTTCAATTTCATCTTCTTTTACTAATTTACTGCCCTAACTATTCACTTCACTGTCAAACCTGAAATTTCACCCAAATTCAAGCTTACTTTCTCTGCAATGGCGCTAAACCCTCAGCACAACCAGGTCGCATTACTTGATTCGTCAAGAGATGCCGACTTCACCCAAATAATTACCTTTCTTACTGAATCAAACTACCTCACGGCGCTTACTGTTAACCCCACCGTTTACTCCAACCACATGACTGAATTCTAGAGTAACGGTCAAGCTGAAGTCCTAAATGGGGTTCGCGTCCTGAGAACCCGCATTTGTGGACAAGAGTTGATCATAACTGAACAACTCATCAGGGAGCATCTAGAGCTCAATGATGATAGGGCTCCTACTGAGTTTCCCAAATAAGACTTGGATAGCACCTACATCCTTATGGGATATGGTGGGGATGTGAGCAGGTCAACCGTCTACAAGTTCAACTTCTCATATCATTGGAAGTTCCTGCTGCACATCATTCTGCACTGCCTATCCAACAAGTCTGGGGGATGGGATCAAATCCCATATGAACTACGATGCCTAGTTCACGGGTTGGTGAGAGGTCTGCGCTTCAACAATTCCATATTTGTGTTGACCAATTTGATTGGAAATCTGAGAAGGGACACATTCTTCATGTATCCCCGATACATTCAACACATTATCAACTGCGAGTTGGAATCGAGCAAGCTTGTCTGTACAGCTGCTCTTACTGTTCCCCAAGTGCGGCCTACCATCTTCAAGACATTGAAGAAGGTGTCCATTAACTTTACAGGACGGTATACTCCTTTACCTCCAGAGAAGGTGATGAACCCACACCAGCAACCTCCACCATAAATATTCTCATACCTTCTCCACCCATTAAAATTACATATCAGAGACGTCCCAAACGAACCCTTGTTTAATCTACTCTGATTGAACAAGCTCCTCCAGTTCAAACCAAAAGGGCAAAAGTGGAAACATGGGCTCCCACTCAGTCCGAGGTCACACCATCCTTCTCATTTGACCTCAATTTGGGTTTCGAGCCTCCTTAGTCTCAAACCCAAGGGCCCGAACCTCAAGCCTTTAGCCTACAGGGTGAGTCTTTACACTCCCCTATGCAGCCTTCAAGGGACAGCCCCACCAGAGGCTCAATGCCTGTAGACATTGATCTAGGTCCCGGGTCAGTAGGTTTAACCTCTTTATCTTTCACTGACCTTTTACTCCGCACTGATGAAGAGATAACATCTCTCCATGGCCATGAAGTTGATCTACAACACCCTCTCAAAGATCAACAGAGCCAAGAGAGATCCTTTATCTCTAGCCCCCATCAGCAGCCAACTACTGAGGTGAGTCCCACTGATATGGAGGGGACTCATGTAGGCTCAGCTGCCACTACTCAGAGTCTCTCATTGAGCTCTAAGGACAGTGGTAACGTCAATCAGACTGAGTCTACGGCAACTTTGCCCATTGACATCTCTGAAAGAGATGAATTTGAGCAAAGGTATCCAGGGTGCCAAGAAGTCACATCGGTGGTGAGACTGAACATACTAGGTATGTTATCTCATCTCCCCGTGATTCTTCACATGAAGATGAGGGAAGTATGCAACTCACACTCCAGTACTTGCTCTCTAAGGTCTCAAACCTGGAATCTCAGGTAAGGATCTTAGAAACAAGGACAGCCACTCAGCAACTTGAGATTGACAATCTTAAGGCTAAACTAGCTGAGAAACAGACGGAGAGGTCTGTTAGGCATGTACCTATTCAGGTCTCATTGACTTCTTCCTCTAGCTCATCTAGCTCTCAAGATGATGCTACCAAAAAGGGGGAGAAAGATCAGAGACAAACATCTAGGGAATCACTGATCCAATCTTCTACTTTCCAACTTATCACCCTACCTGAGTCATTTCAATCAACTCTAAAATTGACTCACAGATGCTTCATGATCTTTACAGACTTTTCACAAAGTTTGTATTGAGATCCTCCTTAGAACAGCGCAGCCCCGACACCACACTCATATACTTTGAGGCTGAGAAGCTTCAAAGACTGACTGCACATTCTACCACTGTGAAAGAAGTTGGTCAACCTAAGGTCCACATGGAACCTGAGATTCACTTCGAAGGGGAAATGGGGACTGATGGCCCAGTAACTGAAACAGTTGGGACAGAACTTACATCAGCCTCTTCTTCCGAAGCTCAGGCTGAAACTTCCGAAGCTAAAGTTGAAACTTCGGAAGAACAAGATAAGTCTTCCGAAGTTGAGATGGAAGCTGCGGAAGGTTTGTTCCAAATGTCCGAGGAACTGATCATCACAGACGTTATTGCTGAAATAGCATCTGAGATGAGCAGGGAGGACACTTCTGATCTACCTCCATCCCAAACACCAGCTGATCCTCTCTCTCAATCCGAACCCTCTATCCAAGAACCACCACAGACAAGTTCTGCTAAAGACAAAGGTAAAAAGAAAATGATTGCGGCAGAGCTTCAGGAGGAGGAAAGGATTGAGAAGCTCAAGAAGAAAGGTAGGTTTCCTACTGAAAAGCGGCTATCTGCTAGTTCTAAGGCAGCTGCAGCCAATCAGAAGGAAATCAACACCAAGAGTATGACAGCACTCATTGATCAGCTCATCAACTTAGGAGCTGCCATGAGGAAGTACTCCTGCTACCACTAGAGGAGTTGGTGATTTTGGAGAGGACAACCAGGTTAAGGCAAGAAGAAGAAGCCAGGTTGGCCTTGGAAAGAGAAGAAGAAGAACAAAGGAAAGCAGCCCTGCAACTGAAAGAGGCTAGGATTAAAACCCTGCTCTCAAGAGGCTTCAGTCTTCCTGAACTGCCTCCATATGATGATGATATGATCCTACTGCTCCACAACAAAGAGCAGGATCAAATGGAGAAGGAAAGGAAGAAAGCTGCAAGAGAGAAGATGAAAGAGAAGAAGCGGAGGGAGGAGGTAGAGAGGGTCACTGCCACTAAGAAGCTCAGTGATAAAGCCTGGATGAAAGACTATCTCCGGGCTCACGGCTTCTCTGGTAGGCAGGTGGGACCCATGTCCGAAAGGACACTCCAACGGATTATCAGCGAAATAAAAGCTGACATCCATATGGGAAAAAAGAAGGAGATGTATAGGAGGGGACAGGGAATGGTTTTCACCCCAGCCACTCAACCACAGCCAACCACTCAACCACAACCCACACCAGAAGAAC
Organism: Flaveria linearis; assembly: GCA_024085815.1. NCBI lineage: Eukaryota > Viridiplantae > Streptophyta > Magnoliopsida > Asterales > Asteraceae > Flaveria > Flaveria linearis. Next base: position 27,033,695 of record CM044018.1, read on the forward strand.
CAATCCCATTTCCCATTAAAACTGAACCCTCAGATGAAACCTACACCCCTGAACCTACAACTCTACCCAAACCTACCTCATCACCACAACCACCTAAACTTCCTATCCTTAAACCCAAACACAACCTAGAACCACTAAACCTAAACCTACCCAACAGAAACCAAGATCATCCCCTCAGCCTTCTAAACATCTCTCTCTTGAGAAAATAAAAGAGCTCAAGACAAGGCTCACCAACTGCACTACTATGAGCAGCATCTCCTGTGAGGGAGACCTTATCAACATCACCTATGTTGATAACTCTTCAAGCTCCCTCACTCTAGGTCAATTTCTTGAGTTGCCTAGAAGTACTTTGGGCCAGGCTGTAAGACTTCTCGGTCTCAACTCTGATACTCTCAATGCTGAAGAGAAGAGACTAAGAAGGAAACTGGCGACTCTACTGGATACAAGGAAGGAGGACAGGATTCCTAGTCAGTCTCCTGGACCTAGGAAAGTTATAATCCAGTGGAGGTTCGATGAACCTTCTCACAACTTTGTTGTGGAAAGGGAGAATGGTGAAACCAACAGGCTTAATGCCACTTCTCTATTGCATCTCAGCAGATTTGACATTGCTGAGCTTGTAGAGAAGCCATTCTTCAACCCCTCCAACTCAGAGACTGCAGCTATCATCAGAAATTATCTCAGCAGTCTTCATCTAGCCGAGCTAACTGCAAAGGCCAAGATCCAAGAAGAGTTGAAGTTGAAAAGACAGGAAGACAAGGAAAGACCCACTACTAAAGGCGCAGCCTTTCTATAGATGGTGGATGGTCCGGAATTGGAACCTATAGTTAGATGGGAATATGACTATAGTTCCCATCAACTAACTCTTTTCAGAGGGCCACAACAAAGGGTACACATAATCCAGGGTGACAGACTGGATGTTCTGTCTACCAAGGATTTGTACAAAACTTCTCAGCACCACATCAGGGAAGAACAAGAACACAGATAAATATCTACTCTCCTTGGTGCTGAAAGTTTTGAGAAGAAGGGAGAAGTGAAGTTTTGGTAGCATCAGCCTAGGGGGAGTTTGTTGGGTCATTATAAGGCTGGTGCAACCAAAACCACTTCACATAGTCATTTTGGTGCTACATTCAAAAGGCTTCCGAAGCTAAGTATGAGATCTTCCGAAGTCTGAAGAACAACTTCCGAAGACAAAGTCTGAAGACTTCCGAAGACAAAGTCTGAAGACTTCCGAAGACAAAGTCTGAAGACTTCCGAAGACAAAGTCTGAAGAAAGAACTGAAGACCAAGTCTTCTTCCGAAGACAAAGTCTGAAGAAAGAACTGAAGACCAAGTCTCCTTCCGAAGACAAAGAAGACTCCAAGCCTCGGAAGAAGCAGTCTTCCGAAGTATAAGTGGCTTCGGAAGAAGTTATTCTTCGGAAGAAATTTATCCTTCGGAAGACATTGCTATGTCCAGTAGACATAAGTATGGTCTCTGACAGTCCGCTGCAGACCTCTGATACAGCATGGCTTCTTCTAAAAGAACCATGCTGTTGACCATACTTTACTCTACTGTATACCTTTTTATGATAGTACATGTTACCAACTTTAGTTGGTGACAAGGTAAGTCAGGGACATGTCCTGACTACCAAATACCTCACCTATAGTCTTGTAGTATAGATGTTTGGTTAGAGGTTTCCAGCTGTAATCAAAGTATATCCGGCTGTAGGTAGTATTATATATATCTTCTCTTTGTAACTCATTAGGAAGAGAGATCGAGTCCAAGAGTCTTGTAATCCTTTGAGTTGAGAAGCAATATATAAAAGTACCTTGAAAATTTACATCCTGTGTTTATTTACTGCTTGTTACTTGTTATATTGTGATCAACTCTTCATAGACTCTTTCTGAGTGTCGTTCAAGGTGAGTCTGAGAGAAAAACCACTTGTTGAGTGACCAACATACGATCCTGCAAACTCATTTACCTATTAATAGGTTTATTAATAGGTTGTCATGTTATCTTTTATTTGTAACTAACAGGTTAAGTAATGCTATGTTTTATCTGTAACGGTCAATGGTGCAAAGCCAAAATTATCAGCTTACGACCAAACAATTGAGCATTTCCTAGGCATGCATAGAACCTCCTATGTCATTTGATTTACTCTAAAGCTTCCACATTAAACCCTTCATAATTACGTGTCAAAATAACCAAATCCCATACACAAACTAACTTGAATATGAAAATCAAGATTAAGAAGAAAAAAATACCATTCGAGTATGGTGGCAACAAAATCCTTTGTTGTAAGATCCAGCCCCTTAGACTCAATATCATCGGTTTGCAAAGAAGCAGTTCAAGGCTTTGTTTTTGGTTACCCAATTAGGAAACAGCAATCCTCTCTAACATGCTTAACTTTGGAGTTTTCTCATCCATAGTCAATGCACCAGAAAACATTGGCATTTGAGGTAACATTCCTTATCAACTCAATATCTCTCATGTCTATTTTTGAGTGTTATAATTGTCTTTCAAGAACCATCAAGTTTTAGCATTAAACTCTTTATGCATGTTTTGCAAGTAAATTGCTGGACTTAAGAAAACTTTGAACCTATGTTGAATTGATTTTCACTTGAACATTAGCAGCAATCGCGAAGCCTCATATTTATACACAGAGAAAACACACACACACAAAGCATTCCCAACCTCCCAAGGGAAAAGATGTTTTGTCTACATGAACAAATAAAAGCCATGCCACCCGTGTAAAACTATTATCAAGTATAATAATCTACAAAAGAATTTGTAGAAGATTAGTATAAATAGATTGCTTTAAGCTTATTACACAGGTTGGAGCATAAAGTAACAGAGAATAGGAATCATACCAGGACTACAAAAGCATAAAGGCAACCGCTTTCTCGAGCTTCCAACTAAGATTCTGTCGGTAACTAGAAGCTTCATATCTGTGACTATATATGCACTAAAGATGTTAAATGTGATCAGACTTTAAACTCGAAGGTACATATTCTGTTCGTCTGCTAACTCACAAGTTCACATCTACTAAATGCAGAACTTGTTCAACAACACATTCAAGCAATGGTAGAATTGCTACTACGAACTCATAATAAAGAAAGTCCTTGTCACTTGTAGATTCTCAAGTGCTTACATTGTTGTTGGCATCAAAAATTAAGAGTTACATTACAGAAAGAATATAAAACGTAAGTAAGAACAACTCTTTATGAATAAATGCACAAGCTTTACAAACACCAAGTTATGTAGGAGTGTTATTAATTGTCAGAGGCAGACTGGAAGATGAAAACTGCTGTAAGAACACCAACAAGTGCAGTCACTGCCAAGGCCACTGTTGGCAAGGGTGATGTGAGCCCAAAGTTCTGCAAAGCAGATGAAGTGGGATATTAATACAGAAATTCAAATATCTATTAGCATAATAAACATAAAACATTCATAAAGTGTTCTTTAATTTGTAGATCAGTTTCATACTTTGGGTAAAATTGTCACAAATATAAATGGTAGAACATACAAATACTCAAACACAGAATCAGGTTCTTCGGCTTCAAATAAAAGTTCATCTGGAAACTCCACTAATCCCAATTTGATACAGTTTTATTTGTGTGGTCAAACAGGTAGATTTTAGGATAAAAAAATAGTTATAATCTCAATTTAGATTTAGCAGATAAAGACCACCACTAGGAATTTTTAATCTTTTGAATAAATATAACATAATTATGTCAAACTTGAGATATAATTCGAACTGCTAGACCACAAAAGCCAACATGTATCTTTAACTATGAAACGCGAACATGTCACGAGTATAAATATAATTAGTTAATGGTTGTTTGTCACTCAGGTGGGTAACAAATTAGTTGTATTTTGGTTGTATCAACTAGTACATATAGCTAGTTAGGGGGTATTGTAGCAACTTGTAATTTATAAACACAATTTCACATCACACTTTATACATTTCTTTCTCTGGAATCATGTTCTTAGTTAAAAGATTATATTTTGGTTTATACAAGGTAAGTTACAGAACGGTTATTACCATCTATAATGTTCAAATCTATCTCAAAGGACTTGCAAGCAATTAGTTAGTTGTACATATGTCCCACAAATGTCCACATTTTTTTGATCTCTTACATTAGAGTATGCAAAAAAGTTGCTTACATAAGACACATAAATGTCCACATTACGAAGCAAGGACAAAAACGGGAGGGCTTGTTAGAAACGCTCAGATGCAAATAGACATAAATCAATAGAACTATAGAAGTAACAGATCCCATGCCATACCTCAAGAAGCCCCTTCCCCGTCGATATTTCAACACTAATCGCCACCGCAAAGCCAACCATTGCTGTGCGACCCAGCCACACATCTAAGCCATTACCGCCCTTACTACTTTGTTCACACCTCACAGAAAATGATGAAGCCTTGCGTGCTAAGACCTTCGGTTGATGAGTTCCACGTATCACTGAAAAATCAAACTACTTATTACCTCTAACCCTACTAAACATACAACTCTATTTTCAAAATCATCTAACTTATTGACAAGAGAATATCCATATTTCAATAGGTACAAAAATATGATAATAGTTTGAAACCTTAATAATTCTAAGTTATTGACAAGAGAATATCCATATCAAACATCGGTTTAAGCATCCAAATCGTTCTTAGAAACAGCATATATCAACTTCAAATTGACCTAATTCCTAATTCCTACGTGTTTGTGAGAGCAACCGAGTGGAACCGATAACAATCTAGCGACTTACCGAGGGGCGAACCACAAATGAACGTTGTTCCGATCCGAGGCAAGCAGGATGATGATGGAAACTGAGAAATTTTGGAAATTCTAGCTGAAATTTACACAAAAACATCATAAACTAGTAAAATTATTGTACCTACACCAAAATTCAAAGACAAATTGCTCTGCCACACACCTACATGCACAATTAGCCTCCGGTTTCAAAATTTCAATACAGATTAAGACCTACAGTTGAGATTTTGGTTTCGGACTATAATTTGAAGGAAAAACATGCATAAATTGAAACAGAATTGGTTCTACAATGGCGAATTATACAAATAGATAGAGATGTGAGACTACCTGAGGTGGATATACAGAAAGAGGAAGAGACTTGCGCTACTGCCATTGTTGCAGGTTTGAGAGAGAGTTGAATGTAGGAGTTTGTTGCACCTCACAATGCCTATCTGTGGCGTTCAAGCAGAATGTTTATGTATAAATGGGTTATTTTCAGATAGACCCCCTGTATTATGCTTAACTGCGTACCAGTCCCTTTCTCAGATGCGTGATACAAAATGGTTCGGTTTTCATGATTATGTATGAATGGGTTATTTTCAGATAGACCCCCTGTATATATGAACACGGGTTGGTTAACCATCGGTTTATGTTTCGGATCAATCAATCATATTTTAATTAAAAAAATAAAAAATCCATTCAGTTTATATCAAAGAACGGGGTCATATACTTGTGTGTTACACGGGTGAAACTAAAAAGTTATATAATAGGTTATATATATGTATCTATACTATATTAATAAGCATTTGGAAAGGGTAAAGATGTTATTTTACCAAAAACTCTTAAAATTAAGAGATGTATAATATTATTTGCATTTGTTACAAGCAGTGAAGCATTAATCACCAAACAACCATAGATAAGGCTTTCATGAAGAAGAAGAAGCATCACAACACCATCGATTTTCATCCTTCCGAAAGAAGGTCACCACTGCTTCTTCTACATGAAAGAAGATATGTTTTGTCCAACATAACATGAAAGAAGATATGTTTTGGCTTCTTTCTAAAGGGTTCTGTCCAACATTATTTGCATTTGTTACAAGTCAGTGAAGCATCAATCGCCCAACAACCGTAGATGAGGCTTTCTTGAAGAAGATGCATCACAAACACCATCGATTTTCTTCCTTCCGAAAGAAGAACGTCACCACTGCTTCTTTTCTTCCTCAGCACCCAACGTAACATGAAAGAAGATATGTTTTGGCTTTTCCCTAAAGGGTTCTGTGCACAGTCAATGTGAAATGAGCGGCCGATTCAAAATTCAACTCTCACCTATGAAGTCACACGTCTAGAATTCGATTTTGCACAAGGATCATCATACGATTTAATGAACTCACGTAAGTCACATACACTTTATTTGAAACCCTAACTAAGTTAGATTATGCTTTCTGATTTGGGTTTTCTTACCTGTTGTGTTTTTGGTTAATGATTTAGTCAATTGTTTCTCTGATTTCAGGTGCATCTTTGTTAGATTATGCTTTCTGATTTGGGTTTTGCTTACGATTCAGACAGTTGCCTGTTGTGTTGTTTGCTGAACTCACGTAAGTCACATATACTTGATTTGAAACCCTAACTAAGTTTTGCTGCTTAATTAAGGTTTTTGGTTAATGATTTAGTTAATTGTTTCTCTGATTTCAGGCGCATCTTTGTCAGATTGTGCTTTCGGATTTGGGTTTTCTTATAATTCAGACAGTTGCCTCTTGTGTTGTTCACCACTAGGTATTTATTTATGCTTATAGCAATCTAAATTTTCTAGATTGGAGGTAAAAAAAAGTGATCTGATTTGTAAACGCACATCCTTACATACTACCAACTCAACTTTTAATACTTGTATTAATGAAACATTTAACTGTTTTGTTTAAAACTTGCAAAAGAAACTAGATTAATAGAAAGACAATTGATGAAATTTGTATTGTTCATTCTCATTTTGATGATGTCTGTAGTTATTTGGCTTTACATTGCCTAAATGGTTGGTATTATAACCGGACTTTATAGTTATTTGGCTTTACATTGCCTAAATTAACATGTTTATTTGATTAATTTTTTGGACACAGTTTTGATTTTATTGAACATAAGTGACATTGCACCCTGATGATTTAATTTAGAAGATTGTTTTTACCATGAAACCTGATTGATTTATTTTGGTTAGGATATGAAAGTTTTACTATTTATTATCCACATAATACAAGCATTATAAATGGACTATTGTGTATAAGAATATTCAGTTCTCACGGTGTAGCACTCCTTCAAGTATAGACATTATACCTGTAGTGGTATAAGGGTTTGTGGCTTTCTTTGCTTATCAATTTTGGACCTCCATTCTGTTGTTATTATATAAGCCAAGTTTGCAGAACGCAGACTTAACATATTTGCCAGCAAACAGGAATATGCATGTGTCAATCTCTAATAAGTAATTAACAAAAATCAATGAGGTTATGAATGAATAAAGAACAAACACTCAAAATCACCTACACAAACTAATAGTCATATATGAAGCATTTGAAATAACCTACACAGATTACTTTCATCGAGTTAGTAATGACACTGCAGCATCAAAATCATATGCCAGTGACCCGTTTAAAGCCTCCACTTATCTATATAAAATAACAAATGCACATATGAGTGTTTCATACTGCATAATGTTGCAAGGTAGGAGAAAAAAAATCAAGCACTTTAAGATCCCTACATTAAACAAAGAAATTTAATTGACAATGTATTACTTTACTTTTATTTTTTATTTGTAATGCAACTATATGGTGGGCATGTGTCTATAATCTATCATCTGCTGCATTAATGCACAAAAAAGTTAATAATTTTTGTATGGGTCAAATGGGTCAGTTTGGGTTTCCATGTTGCATCCGTTTTGTACATTGCTCATTATTCCGGTTACTATACAAGTACTTAATTAGTTTTCTTTAGTGTTAAACAAAAGGCAAATTAGTTGCTAAAATTGAATCAAAATTTGTAATGATTAATGGTTTTCTTCAACTATTAACTTAGATTAATAGTTTCGTTATTTTAGTTGTAACACAATTTTGCCTTTTGAGGTACAATTGTATGTAGTTGTAACCCAACTTTTGCAGGTGATATTGCATTTAAGTTTTTTTTTTTTTTTTTTATCTATATAGTGTATGATTCCTTTTCTTTTAGTTATTTTAGCAATTCTCGATTATTGATATACCACCTTTAGGAATATTAACATTCTAATAAGTTGTTCATCTGTTAATTCCTTCAAATTTGAACTCATATTGCTTTATATCACACTTAGATAGTATTAGAGATCTTGTTGATTTTGTATTTCTGTTATATATATTCAAAGTGTAGATGCACGTTTGAAATATGATTACTTTGTTCTGCGAAGTTACAAATATGAAAATCATATTACTTTGACCAATGTAAATACACATTCATCAATGGTATTTCATTCATCCATTGGATAAATATATCATGATATAGTGTTTATTTAATTTGCAGATTAGAAGTATGATATAGTGTTTATTTAATTTGTAGATTAGAAGTTTTTGTCTGACTTTGTGGAATTGTTTGACTATTTTCCAAGGCTGTGAAAACAGTTCATATTGCAACTTAAGGTTGTTAATTTTTATTGCTATTTTGTTTAGCTATTTAGGTATAAAATACGTATGAACTTATCAACCAAAGGATATGGTAGACGAACATATTTATTAAAAAAGAACCCTTCATTAGATAACTAAAAAAGAATCAAAATATGTTGTGTGACACCCGGACAAATCAGGACAACGTTCATACGAAACAAAAGGCAAATTAGATTAATTTGCATTTTAAACATAGACAGGTCTTTAATCATTTTGATACAATTATGTATCCACACTACAAAGGCACAATGAGGATTTGTTTTTTCCCATGATTGTGTTATTTCTTGATCTCGAAAACTTCTGTGTCAATACAATTATTTTATTAAAATTGATTGCTTAAATTTTTTGGTTACTTAAAGTTGTTCTGTTTCTCAATCACACACTGCATTTGTCTTAATCAATCCAAGAAGTCAAGATGATCCACTCGAAGCCTACAGGTCTATTATGAACCATCAAATGTAAACAACTTAACAAAGCAATTTATACACACCGCACATTACAAGAACGCAAGACGAGAAGACTATAATTTTTGTGTTAATTTAACTGATGAAGATGTAAGTCACATGAATGTGTAACTTCATCAAATTTACCATCTATAGCTTGAAGAGAACAAAATTGATAAATATGTTTTTCTTTTTGATGAGCTAATAATTTATTTAGCTGTGCAACCAAAAAAGAGTTGCCTATGAAAAAGTTTATATCATGGCAAAATCTTACAAGGAAAAAAGACATCTATGATTTATCACACCCCAGCCGACGGCGGAATCATCGGAGCGGACGAGGGAATGATTGATTGTTCATAACACATGATTGTCTAATAATGAAGATAATATTAAATTCAAATTACATGATAGAATGAATATAACAAATGCAAATACAACAACTGATGTCACAAATAGTATTTATCTTTTATTTTGACTAAGTCCGGGTCTTAAATGAGCATGTAGAAGTCCACTAACTTGCTTAACCTGAAATCATGTGAGAAAATAAAGTCAGCTAACGAGTTAGCTGGTGAGTAATCACAGTTTTGAATATACATATAGATTGATTGATTGATTGAGAATAATTCAATTCACAAGGTAACGTTAAGACTTATATTGCAATAGTAAAGCATATAGATAAACTGACACAATATAAACCCCTTGACTTGACACTTGCATATAATAGACTCCACACATACACCATAGATTGACTCTTGCCTCTGGCACAATCACCACTCGACTATTCATATGGGGTGGGTTATCCAAACCAGTAGATCTACCATTGATACCAGGATTGATTGATTGAATTAGGGTTTTACTGTCGTCCAGTTTATCATAGTATGTTCATATAGTTGCAAGTAATAACATAACATGTCTTGAATTGAATTTAGATTGAAATAACAATAGAATATCATGATTGAATATATTGTATCACATGATTTCCCCCAAATAATAAATGATATAAAAAGGGGATATGAATACTCACTTGATTGATGAGATTAGAATTTGGACGTGATAGATTAGGCGCCAATGATTTCCTTATGATTCAACCTAAGATTTCATGTCTTAGGATTAGAATGAAGTTAAGATTTGTCACACCCCAACCTTGACGGCGGAAACGTCGAGGTGTGAGGGTTAAGATTGTTCACAGCCACATAACACTATGTTAAAGTATAAAATGCCATTAATCAATTGTTTCAATCACCACATACATTAATGTCTCAAAGTAAATCAAACAAAACATGAATTCAATCGTCTTTATTAAGCCTAGGTCCATGTTCTAGGTTTAAGCATTCCTTCAATCATTGCTAAGCTTGCACATTACCTGAAACATGTTGAAAATAAAGTCAACTAACTAGTTGGTGAATTCTCATGGTTTTAAATACAATAAGTATATAAAATGTGGCAATTCTAGTCAATGGTCACAAGATAGTAAGTATATAGAACATGCATGGTTACAATCAAGCCTCGACTGTATAATATGAATAAGCATGATTAGCTAAGTGTATTTGGTTCCCTAGTGCACAAGCATACGGCTCCTAGGAGTCGGCAATACATCGACTTTAGCACCAAATAGGCTTGTCAGGCCCAAAGATCTAAGACTTCGCTAGGCTAGCAATAGTTAATGATTGCACACGTATGTCACATCTCATATAATACTTAACATATCCAAACAACCACAACTATGTAAAGAATTGCACGTGTGTAATAAGTATCAAAGCGTGTATGTGTAAATTTGTATAAGCAACATGTTTCACCCGAAAGACGTGAAATAATCGTAAAGCGGGGCATAAGAACTCACATGTTTAATAAGGAGACTTGTAGATGTAATAAGAATAACCACGAATAAGATTTCCAACACAAACGTCACAACGCACCTAAACAAAATAAAGTAGCGCGTTATAATTTGTTTGGTGATAAATTGTAGGTCTATTAAGATTTAATAATTATTCGTATTTATTACATGTTAATAACGTGATCGGTTAAATGGAACGAATGGATTATACTTGGTATAATCAATTGTTAGCGCGTGAGAGAAAGAATAAAACTTGATTAAATTGTACGTTAAACCGATTTTTTTAAGGATTGTATATAATAATTATGATAAGTGGTTTAGCTATTATAAGGAACTATATATAAATATATTTATAGGTATAAGTAATTAAACACTTTAATTGTTTAAATATATATATAAATATATATACTAAACAATTATATATTGTGTATAATAATCATAACAAGTGATTTAGCTATTAAAAGAACTATGTATATATATTTGTTTGAATATATATATATAAATATATAAAACAATTATAATATTGTATAATCATAATAAGTGATTTAATTACTAAAAGAACAATATATATAAATATATATATAGGTATAAATAACTAAACAATTTAATTATTTAAAAATATATATATACATATACAAGTATTATGTTTACTCATTTTTGTATTTTTTTTAAAACTAAAATAATGTATTTATAAATACAAAATTATTTATAAAAATTAAATTAGTCCCAAATTAATTAACAAAAGTAAAATTTTATATTTTTTAGAAAATTTCAGAATTTAAAAAGGTTAATTAAATAAAAAGAAATGAATAAAGGAAAAAAATCAGAAAAGAAAAAGAAAAAGAAATCAGAAAAGAAAGGGGGAGGGGGCTGCCCGGGGTCGAACCCGGGCCTCCCTGTTTACATGGGACGCAGGAACCAGTGAACCAGGGCCGAGGCCTTGGTTCATTTCGGTTCGTTTTGAATTTAAGTGAGTCGCCCCAGTTTTCCCCCAACCCGATGAACCCTAGGTTCATCTGATCTGAATTTGACCCTTGATTCGGTGTTAGACACCCAATCATCATAGGGCTTTTGATCCTTGGATCAAAATGAGTAGTTAACAGGTTTTGATTACCTGTTGGATGAGAGAAAAGGTGATTTCGAGTGCGGTTTAGGTTTCGGGTTTCTTGGTTTGGGGTTTTCTGATCGAATGATTTTCTTGTGAAATTGGAGGTTCAGGGAGTTTAGGAACTCCACAATGAACCGAAAGGCCACAATATATAGCTCTGATTTAATGGTTTCGAGCTTAACACGTTTGATTTTGAAACCGCGTTCGTGTTTACCAATTTTAGGAGATTCGAGCTGAAATCTTGTAATTATAATGATTGATTGATTGTTTGAGACGCGTATTAAGTTTAGAAATGATTAATTTGATTGATTTCGTGTATTTGGACGAGATTTGATTCGAAGTTCATCTCGGTTTTGATTCGGAGAGGTGAACGAGCGGGAAACTCAAATTGGACTAAGGCTCGGGTTCGAAACATGAGGCCGAGGGGTTTTGGGGGTTTAATTTGGGTCAAATCGGTTTGAAATGTGGTTTTTGAGGCTTGCGGAGCTCGGCCGGAGCTCCGGCCGATTGTCACCGGAAAAACGGGGGGGTTTATTTTATTAAATTACACAAATGGTCCCTGCTCTTTCAAATCTTATTATTTCATGTAATGAACTTTTATTTAAAGTTTACAAAATGACAAAATGGCCCCTGCACTTTAATTCATTATTTTTATTATTATTATTATTATTATTATTATTATTATTATTATTATTATTTTTATTATTATTATTATTATTATTATATTATTATTATTATTATTATCTATTATATTATTGTTAGTATTATTATATGTATAAAAAGAGATTTACTAAAGATGCTATAAAATGGCATAATAAAATGAACACAAAATACAGGATGTTATAGTCTCCCCAACTTAAAAGAATTTCGTCCCGAAATTAAGAATCAAAAAGGGTTACAAGAATAAGGAAGGGTAAGTCTTCTTCATATGTTCTTCACGCTCCCAAGTGAATTCCGCTCCTCGTTTGTTCTCCCATCGAACCTTTACAATTGGGGTCGTAGAGGTCTAGTCTTCTTCAAAATGCGATCCATGATTTCGACGGGTTTCTCAACGAAGTGTAGTGACTCGTCGATCTGAATGTCTTCCAATGGCACATGCAAATTATCGTCGGCCAGACACTTCCTCAGATTCGAGACGTGGAAGACAGGGTGAATTCCACTAAGGTCGGAGGGTAGTTCTAGTTTGTAGGCCACTTTCCCGATCCTTTTCAGAATCTTGAAAGGCCCTACAAACCTTGGAGCTAACTTGCCTTTCCTTCCAAAGCGAATCACACCCTTCCACGGTGAGACCTTGAGAAGGACCATCTCCCCAACTTGGAATTCCAGTGGCTTGCGACGTTTATCAGCGTAGCTTTTCTGTCGACTCCTTGCCACTTCCAGGTTCTTGCGGATGATAGCGACTTTATCGGTCGTCTCTTGTATGAGCTCGGGACCGGTAATAAGATTCTCGCCAACGTCGGTCCAGCAGATTGGTGAACGACACTTATGACCGTAAAGTGCTTCGAACGGTGCCATTTGGATGCTTGAGTGGTAACTGTTGTTGTAGGAGAATTCTACGAGCGGTAGGTGCGTATCCCAGTCGCCACCAAAGTCAAGGACACAGAGACGCAACAGGTCTTCCAGAGTTTGGATCGTCCGCTCGGTTTGGCCATCGGTTTGGGGATGGTAAGCCGTGCTTAAATCCAATTGTGTGCCCAGAAGTTCTTGCATAGTAGACCAGAAGTGAGAAGTGAATCGAGCGTCTCGGTTGGATATAATGTGAAGAGGCACACCATGACGGCTTACGATCTCGTCAATGTAAATCCGGGCTAACCTTGATGTCTTATACGTGTCGCGTATGGGTATGAAATGTGCCGACTTGGTCAATCGGTCGACGATTACCCATATGCTATCGTGCCCGCGAGATGTCCGAGGTAACTTGGTTATGAAGTCCATGGATATATGTTCCCACTTCCACATGGGAATTTCGGGTTGTTCAAGTAATCCACTTGGACGTTGGTGCTCCGCTTTAACCTTCGTGCATGTAAGGCACTTAGCAACATAGGTTGCTATGTCTCGTTTCATCCGGGCCACCAATATGACTCCGTAAGTCCATGTACATCTTATCGGAGCCCGGGTGAATAGAATAACGAGTCCGATGTGCTTCGTTCATGATAGAAGCCCGAAGGTTATTGCATTTGGGAATCCAGATTCGGTTTGCGAAATACATTAACCCATTGGCTTTTGTTTCCATTTGGGCTAAGAGATTTGGCTCGAGCTCTTCCTTCATACTCCCTTCGATTTGCACTGCTTGCTGTGCTTCTCGAATACTTGCCTTGATGTCACATTCGATCTTTAAGTTCTGCAATAACACTGTAGCATTGTTGACATCGAGTCGGACTTCAGTGTCAAACTCTCCCAATGTATCAAACCATTGGCGTCGGTCGTGAATCTCTTGAACGGAAACCATCTTTTGATGCGTCTTTCGACTCAATGCATCGGCTACGACATTTGCCTTGCCGGGATGGTAGCGGATATCACAATCGTAGTCGCTAATTAGTTCCACCAACGACGTTGCCTCATATTGAGGTCCTTCTGATTGAAAACGTGTTGGAGGCTCTTGTGGTCCGTGTAGACTATACTTTGCGTGCCGTATAGATAGTGTCTCCAGATTTTAAAGCAAAGACCACCGCTCCGAGCTCGAGATCGTGCTTCGTATAATTTACCTCGTGAACCTTCAATTGTCTCGAGGCATATGCGATGACCTTTCCCGTTGCATGAGAACACAACCAAGGCCTTGTTTCGACGCGTCGCAGTATACCGTGAAGTCATCATTTCCATCCGGTAGCGTCAGAATAGGGGCATTGCACAACTTGTGCTTCAATGTCTCAAACGCCTCTTCTTGCTCGGCTTTCCACTCGAAAGGCTTGTTCTTCTGAGTCAAGGACGTGAGTGGCTTTGCGATTTTTGAGAAGTTGGCAATAAATCGCCGGTAATACCCGGCTAGACCAAGAAACGATCGAACTTCCGTCGGAGTTGTGGGAGCACTCCAATTCTTTACGGCTTCAACCTTCGCAGGGTCGACGTGAATTCCTTGACTATTCACAACGTGCCTAAGAACTGTACTTCTTCAAGCCAAAACTCACATTTCGAGAATTTCGCGTACAGTTGTTCCTTCTTCAACAGTTCGAGGATTTGACGGAGATGAAGTTCATGATCGGAGCGAGACTTGGAATAAATAAGAATGTCGTCAATGAAAACGATGACGAACTTGTCTAGGTATGGCTTGCACACCCGATTCATAAGATCCATGAAGACCGCTGGAGCATTGGTTAAGCCGAAAGGCATAACCATGAACTCGTAATGCCCGTACCAAGTGCGGAATGCAGTCTTTGGGATATCGTCGTCGTGGACTCGCAGTTGATGATAACCCGAACGCAAGTCGATTTTGAAAAGATTGCAGCGCCTTGAAGTTGGTCGAAAAGATCGTCGATACGAGGAAGAGGATACCGGTTCTTGATGGTCAACTTGTTGAGCTCACGGTAATCGATACACATGCGGAAAGACCCATCTTTCTTCTTCACAATAAGACAGGTGCACCCCAAGGAGAAGAACTAGGGCGGATAAACCCCTTCTCGGATAATTCCTGGAGTTGGCTAGAGAGTTCTTGCATCTCCGATGGTGCGAGTCGGTAAGGTGATTTAGCCGCGGGGCTTGCTCCCGGAATCAAGTCGATTTTAAATTCTACTTCGCGTACGGGAGGTAACCCGCTAAGATCATCGGGAAAGACCTCAGGGAATTCTCGTACAACTGGAACATCTTTGAGTTCCTTCTCCTTGGCTTTGGTGTTGACTACATATGCCAAGAATGCTGGATAACTCTTACTTAGGCATTTCTGAGCCTTAGTACATGACATAAGCTTGAGTCCTTTGGAGGACCGTTCACCGAACACCTTCATCGTGTCACCGGAGGGTAAGGGCATGCGAATACACTTCTCGAAGCAGATGATCTCGGCATGGTTCTTGGATAACCAATCCATGCCAATAATAACGTCGAAACTTCCAAGCTTCATTGGAATAAGGTCGATAAGAAATTTATGGTCGTCGAGGCATAATAGACAATCGCGGATAACCACGTCGACGGTGATGGGTTCTCAGTAACTTCGACGGTGAGAGGTCTCTCTAGATTTGAGCGAGGTTTAGAAAGTGTCGGCTCGAACTCTAAGGAAACGAAACTTCTATCGAGGTTTAGAAAGTGTCGGCTCGAACTCTAAGAAACGAAACTTCTATCGGCGCCCGAATCAAATAATACGTATGCATAGGTGTCATTAATAAGAAACATACCTGTATAGGTTTTAAAGGCACTTAAGGACACAAGTAGGAATTTTAAGAGAAATTCTATGGAGATAGGGTTGTATTTTTTACGTACCGTTCATCACCTCGTTGTTCGCCTGAACTTGGTTCGCGTTGATGTTGAAGGCACGTCCACGAGCTTGTGGAACATTGCCCACAAGACGAGGGCACTGGGGTCGGTAGTGACCTGGTTCTCCACAGTTGTAGCAGACCCGATTTGGTTCCGTCACTGCGTTCCCAATGCTCGGCGACACGTTGCCACAAGGTGCCCGTACTTGCCACATAGTGTGCAGATGCGACACGGAAGATTGCCCGGGTGGTGATACCTACACGTGTTACACATAGGTAGAGGGCCCGCATAAGCCCTTGCCACGGGCACTTGTACTGCCGGTGTAGCCCGGTAGTACACTGTCTTTGGGGCGGTTTAGGAGCAGCCACGGCATAGTTCCGTGCCAGTATAAACTTCCGTTTCTTGTTATCAGGCTTGACCTCCTTGACCTCCTCGGGGGTCGTCTTCTCAGTCTTCTTGGCACCCTTTGCAGACATGGTGCCCGCTCGGATGTGGTTCTCCGTCAGCTGTGCAGTGATAGTGATGGCTTCTTTCAGAGTGCGGGTCGGCTACCCACAACGGCATCCTGAATCTAAGGCGGCACACCTTAATAAAATTTTCCACATTTCGGGAAACAGTATCCACCATGTGTGGTAGCAGTATACTCAGTTCATGATGACGGGTAGAATAAGCCAGATGGTTCCTGCCATCCTGTTTCAGGTTCCAGAATTCCTCCTCCAGTTTTGGATTTCACTCCTCGGGCAAAACTTGGCTATGGCTATGTTTTTGAATTCCTCCCAAGTTAAAGCCAAGATTGCATCGGGGCCTCGGTTCCTCTTTTCACTGTTCCACCATGTTAAGGCCCGTTGCTGTAGCATACTGGTGGCATACCTTACTTTGAGTGCTTCGGGGCGGTCACAGTTGACGAAGGTGTTCTCCATCCCTTCAAACCACTCTAAGAGACCGGTGGCACCTTCCTTGCCACTATAACTGGGTGGCTTGCATGAACTAAAATGCTTGAAGGTGCAAGACTGGTTGTTACGCCGTTGGTTTGCACTATTTTCCCCTTGACCGTTGCTATTGTTCGTGACGTTTGCGATCATAGTGCTGCTGAGTTCAGCCACCATGGTCGGGATGACCGCAGCCATTTGCCGGGCAATCATGGCAGAAAGCTTACGGCCGGATCTTCTCGGTTTCCGTGGTAACGAGACATGCTGGAAAAATACAAATTGGGTTAGGATCGGTTAAAGGATAATAAGGGTGGGAAATTAAGGTAAGAATCATGAATTATACGGAATGATTCCATTTGGTGACGCATCACCATTTGGAAACATTGACACGTCAAGATGAATTGACCCATTCACCTCAGAAACTCGTGTATGTTGGTCATAGTTTATCACTCATCCCGGAAATCCCCAGGTAAGCATAACTGGTCCCGTAGAATTTATGCGAAATGCTTACCTTAGCCCGAGGGCCTTTTGCCAGAAAATCCAGAATACAGGTGTCTATGTACCACACTAGTTCATTGGTTTATGAAATCAAAAATCTTGATGGGATATTTACAAGATTAGACATAAAGTCTAAAGAATTCCTGTCAATAGATTCTACTTGGAGACGAGAATAAGTTTAAGAAATAGTAACTGTCGGGGAGAATTAACGTTTAAGATAAGTCTAGGGGAGACGGGTAACAATATGTAATTATGTAGAAAGGTACCTATGCTAAGGCATCACATTACACATAATGAGGCATAGCGTTAGGCAGCATGCAAACAATAAGTATGTATTCATAAGAATACTATTTTATAAGGATCATGCATAAACTATAGTTTAGGTCACCATTTCTAATAACCTAAATCCCTATAGTTATGGGCTCTGATACCAATCTGTCACACCCCAACCTTGACGGCGGAAACGTCGAGGTGCGAGGGTTAAGATTGTTCACTGCCACATAACGCTATGTTAAAGTATAAAATGTCATTAATCAATTGTTTCAATCACCACATACATTAATGTCTCAAAGTAAATCAAACAAAACATGAATTCAATCGTCTTTATTAAGTCTAGGTCCATGTTCTAGGTTTAAGCATTCCTTCAATCATTGCTAAGCTTGCACATTACCTGAAACATGTTGAAAATAAAGTCAACTAACTAGTTGGTGAATTCTCATGGTTTTAAATACAATAAGTATATAAAATGTGGCAATTCTAGTCAATGGTCACAAGATAGTAAGTATATAGAACATGCAGAGTTACAATCAAGCCTCGACTGTATAATATGAATAAGCATGATTAGCTAAGTGTATTTGGTTCCCTAGTGCACAAGCATACGACTCCTAGGAGTCGGCAATACATCGACTTTAGCACCAATAGGCTTGTCAGGCCCAAAGATCTAAGACTTCGCTAGGCTAGCAATAGTTAATGATTGCACACGTATGTCACATCTCATATAATACTTAACATATCCAAACAACCACAACTATGTAAAGAATTGCACGTGTGTAATAAGTATCAAAGCGTGTATGTGTAAATTTGTATAAGCAACATGTTTCACCCGAAAGACGTGAAATAATCGTTAAAGCGGGGCATAAGAACTCACGTGTTTAATAAGGAGACTTGTAGATGTAATAAGAATAACCACGAATAAGATTTCCAACACAAACGTCAAACGCACCTAAACGAAATAAAGTAGCGCGTTATAATTTGTTTGGTGATAAATTGTAGGTCTAATAAGATTTAATAATTATTCGTATTTATTACATGTTAATAACGTGATCGGTTAAATGGAACGAATGGATTATACTTGGTATAATCAATTGTTAGCGCGTGAGAGAAAGAATAAAACTTGATTAAATTGTACGTTAAACCGATTTTTTTAAGGATTGTATATAATAATTATGATAAGTGGTTTAGCTATTATAAGGAACTATATATAAATATATTTATAGGTATAAGTAATTAAACACTTTAATTGTTTAATCATAATAAGTGATTTAATACTAAAAGAACAATATATATAATATATATATATAGGTATAAATAACTAAACAATTTAATTATTTAAAAATATATATACATATACAAGTATTATGTTTACTCATTTTTGTATTTTTTTTAAAACTAAAATAATGTATTTATAAATACAAAATTATTTTATAAAAATTAAATTAGTCCCAAATTAATTGAACAAAAGTAAAAAAAATAAATTTGTATTTTATAAAATTAATTTTAGAAAATTTCAGAATTTAAAAAGGTTAATTAAATAAAAAGAAATGAATAAAGGAAAAAAAATCAGAAAAGAAAAAGAAAAAGAAATCAGAAAAGAAAGGGGGAGGGGCTGCCCGGGGTCGAACCGGGGCCTCCCTGTTTACATGGGACGCAGGAACCAGTGAACCAGGGCCGAGGCCTTGGTTCATTCGGTTCGTTTTGAATTTAAGTGAGTCGCCCCAGTTTTCCCCAACCCGATGAACCCTAGGTTCATCTGATCTGAATTTGACCCTCGATTCGGTGTTAGACACCCAAATCATCATAGGGCTTTTGATCCTTGGATCAAAACGAGTAGTTAACAGGTTTTGATTACCTGTTTGGATGAGAGAAAAGGTGATTTCGAGTGCGGTTTAGGTTTCGGGTTTCTTGGTTTGGGGTTTTCTGATCGAATGATTTTCTTGTGAAATTGGAGGTTCAGGGAGTTTAGGAACTCCACAATGAACCGAAAGGCCACAATATATAGCTCTGATTTAATGGTTTCGAGCTTAACACGTTTGATTTTGAAACCGCGTTCGTGTTTACCAATTTTAGGAGATTCGAGCTGAAATCTTGTAATTATAATTGATTGATGATGTTTGAGACGCGTATTAAGTTTAGAAATGATTAATTTGATTGATTTCGTGTATTTGGACGAGATTTGATTCGAAGTTCATCTCGGTTTTGATTCGGAGAGGTGAACGAGCGGGAAACTCAAATTGGACTAAGGCTCGGGTTCGAAACATGACTTGATATGAACTAGGGTTGTAATTGGAATTTGAGCTTTGGTAATTATGATAATAAGATAAAATAATGTAATCAGTTATATTTAGATAAAATAAATCAATTATACTTGAGTACGAACATGAATGATTAATGAAATCAAATAATTTTATTTATAATAATTGATTTAATAAATGTTAAGTATATATTATGTAAAGAAGTAACTAATTTAATAACTATTTACGTTATAACATAGTTAAATAATTAGTCATTTAAACTATTCACGATATCATGGTTAAATGGATAATTGAATAAATAATTATTTATATTATGATTTAAATAATTATGTGAATAATAAATCATTTACAAATGGTAGATTCTATCAAATAGTCCTCAAAATTTATTAAAACCTTTAATAAAATAAATATAATGTTAAAATAAATTTTAGAAAAAATTAGGTGGTTTTAAAAATTTTTAATGTTTGTCAAAACATTTTTAATTTTTAGGATTTTTTCTGAATTTTTAAAGCTTAAAAAAAAGGCTAAAAAATGTGTGAGGTGACCCGGGGTCGAACCTGGGACATCAAGGATGGTTTGGGAGCATGGGTTTCTCAATAATTTCCACAGGTTTCACAATAAAGTGCATAGATTTATCAATCTGAACTTCGTCGAGTGGAATGTGGAGATTTTCATCGCCAAGGCATTCTTGAGATTTGAAACGTGAAATGTTGGATGCATATTGCTGATTCTTGGGGTAGTTCCAGCTTGTAGGCCACTTTCCCAATTCGCTCGAGCACTTTGAATGGACCCACGTAACGAGGTGCTAGCTTCCCTTTCTTTCCAAAGCGAATCACTCCCTTCCAAGGTGATACCTTAAGAAGTACGAGATCACGACATTGTATTCCATGGGCTTACGTCTTTACCAGCATAATGCTTTTGACGATTTCTAGCAGCGACCAAGTTATCACAGATCGTATGAATTTTGTCGGTTGTTTCTTGTATCAATTCCGGACCAGTAATTTGTGATTCACCAACTTCAGACCAACAGATGGGAGATCGACACTTCGACCATACAATGCCTCAAATGGTGCCATCTGGATGCTGGTATGGTAACTGTTATTGTAAGAGAATTCGATCAACAAAAGATGAAAATCCCACGATCCACTGAAATCAATGACACAAGCCGGAGCATATCCTCGAGGGTTTGTATCGTTCTTTCAGTCTGACCGTCGGTTTGCGGATGATAGGCTGTGCTAAGATTCAGTTGAGTTTCGAGAGCTGATTGGAGACTTTTCTAGAAACAAGAGATAAAGCGACCTTCGCGATCAGAGATAATATATTTACTTGACAAAAGATTGTTTAGGAAAACTACCATCACGTAATCGGGTGTTGATGATATCTCAAAATGAAAGTGGATAAGTAAGGAATAAATGATTCGATGTAGCTAGATCGAGTCAAAACATGAGAATAAAGGAAAAGAAATCGATTTAAGAATTTAAATGCTCCAAGCTTGGAATCAAAATCAACCTAAAGCGATCGGGTCTCTTTTCAAGTTCAGAGATCATGCTTTGGCTTGATAGGTCGAATCACCAACATTATTTCACCCTTCAAGTTACTACATGCTTCTCGTCACTTGATTACAACATTGATAAGTTGGAGATCAAGAAATGAGAATAGTTATCAAGGTATGGTTTTTACCCCTAACTTGATGGTGTACTCTCAAGGTATGACCACTAACCTTTCAATCAAAAAGTTCGATCATAACTCATTGTTGAGGATCCTTAAAAAAATAACACGAGGTAACTCATCATTAAGGTGAGGGATTCACTCCTATCTTAACGATAAAGTTTTACAAAAAACAAAATATAACAAGATAAACTTCTTCATCAAAATCCAGAATTCACTCCTACTTTGATGAGGTCGTCTCATTTGAACAAATACAATTCATAAGAATGATATTATCATCAAGGTATGGAATTCATGCCTATCTTGATGATTGAGTTTCATAATAACAAGAAAACAATCGAAGATTAACATTTGTCACCAAAGTACGGGTTTCAATCCTATTTTGGTGAGATCATGTCATTTGTGAAATGCAAGTTCCAAAGTGAATAATTGAAGATAGTCCTCGAGATAAGGAAATCACCCTAATCCAGAGGATGAAATTTCATAAAACACACCATTGGAAATCATTCATTGAAACGAATAAAGAATCATTACCAAAGTAAGGGAATCACCCCTGTTTTGATGAGTTAGAATCATTTAGGAGATAAGAGTGTTCTTAGTCATAGGTTGACTTGCAAACTTTTACGTCTCCCACGGTGCAAACGGTTCAAAGTTCGACTTGACAATGAAAGGAAAGGTATCTCAATTAGAAATTTAGAAATTTTTAAATTACATCAATGTAACAAAAGGGAAATCATGATTACTAATCTTAAATTAAATCAGGAAGATGAAATCAAGGACAAGAATTATTCAACACCACATCATTGGTGGTTCGAGCTTGTTGGGCATTGATGTTAAAAGCACGTCCTTGAGCCGTAGGAACTGGGCTGACAAGTTGAGGGCATCGATTGCGAAAATGGTTTAGATCACCACATTGATAGCATGCACGACCCTGGGTAATTGCAGGAGGATTTTGGTGGACTGGTGCATTAGTCGGAGCTTTAGCAGCACTCTTGCACACGTTGAATGTATGACCCAAACGACCACAGTTTGTGCATTGTCGACACTGAATGTTAGCGAGATGGTGATACATACAGTTGTTACACTGCGGAAAAGGTCCAGCGTATGACTTTTTCATCAGCGATTGATTGTTTACTGCTGGTTGACGAGTTGGAGGGACTTGATTAATTGGCACAGGGGGGTAATTACAGTGAAGTTTTGAGAATTAGTCTTCCTCTTCCTGTTCATGGAAGGCTCAGGTTGGTCGGTTTTGACGGTTTGGTTAGGAATTTTATCGGTATTCTTCTTCGACCCTTTTCTGGTTAGAGAACCAGCTTTCACATGATTATCGGTTAACTGCGCAGCCAGCCTAATAGTATCTTCTAGTGTCAAAGGATTCCTTCCTAACACCGTATCCTGAATCTGCATGGGTAGTCCACCAATGTATTTCTCGATGGCTCGGGAAGTAGGGGTAGCAAGGTACGGTACCAAAAGGCTCAGTTCGTGGAATCGGTTAGTGTATGCTAGGTTTTCACCACTGTCTTGGGTTAACTCCCAGAATTCAGCTTCCAGTTTCCGGACTTCATTTTTTGGACAGAACTCTTTAGTCATGAGCTCCTTAACTTCAGCCCATGTTAATGCTTGGGCAGTTTCGGGACCATGAGTTCTTTTCTCTCCGTTCCACCGAGTAAGTGCGCGTTTCTAGAGAACACTTGTGGCATACCGGACTTTTAGATTTTCAGGGCATTCAGTGTTTAGGAATGTGTTCTTGATGCTTTCGAACCACTGTAAAAGACCAGTGGCTCCTTCGGTTCCACTGAACTTAGTGGGGTTGCAAGAACTGAAATGTTTGTAAGTATAATTTTGGGGAGGGTTTGATGCAGTTGGGTTTTGAACAGTATTGTTGCCTTGGTTAAAATGAGTAAGTAGAGTTGGGATGACCGCAGTAACTTCACGTGCTACAATAGCAGCAATCTTACGGCCAGAGTTTCTAGACCGTGAACGGATTTGACGAGAAGACATTCTGGAATATCATTAAGATGTTTATGAGAATTGGGTAATATGAGCTATACAACATGAAAACGACAATTGGGAATTTGGCATAATAACAATGATATGTTCCGAGTGTAATCGTTTGATTCGTAAATCAAAGCGAGTACGTTGACTAATCAAAGTATTAGGTCAACCATAACTTTGTTGAAGACATGCGTACCTATAAGCAGATACTCATCCCGAGGGTTCCCAGGTAAGGTAGACAGATCCATCGGTTGATTTGGATTTATACGAATACCTTGCCTAGACAGAACACCCCGAGATACGGGTATCCAACTCTTCCAGCATTACATGAATCCGGTTATGGGACATTGACTTTGACGGGATTTGAAAACCATCAATAACAATCGAGTTTTTGGAGTTTAAAATCACTTGAATTAGGCACACAATGCCTTAGAATATGATTTAAGATTTGTGTGTACATTGATAATATTCAAAGTATAAGAAGAATCATATAAGGCATATAATCACATAATCAAGTATAAACATGTAAGGCACGTAAAATCCTATCAAAGCAAATAAAAACATGAGAGGAATCATGTGTAAGGGTACTTAGTTATAGTCTAGGTCATTCTGTTTCTAATAACCTAATTCCCTATAACCATGGCTCTGATACCAATCTGTCACACCCCGACCGACGGCGGAATCATCGGAGCGGACGAGGGAATGATTGATTGTTCATAACACATGATTGTCTAATAGTGAAGATAATATTAAATTCAGATTACATGATAGCATGAATATAACAAATGCAAATACAACAACTGATGTCACAAATAGTATTTGTCTTTTATTTTAACTAAGTCCAAGTCTTAAATGAGCATGTAGAAGTCCACTAACTTGCTTAACCTGAAATCATGTGAGAAAATAAAGTCAGCTAACGAGTTAGCTGGTGAGTAATCACAGTTTTGAATATACATATAGATTGATTGATTGATTAAGAATAATCCAATTCACAAGGTAACGTTAAGACTTATATTGCAATAGTAAAGCATATAGATAAACTGACACAATATAAACCCTTGACTTGACACTTGCATATAATAGACTCCACACATACACCATAGATTGACTCTTGCCTCTGGCACAATCACCACTCGACTATTCATATGGGGTGGATTATCCAAACCAGTAGATCTACCATTGATACCAGGATTGATTGATTGAATTAGGGTTTTACTGTCGTCCAGTTTATCATAGTACGTTCACATAGTTGCAAGTAATAACATAACCTGTCTTGAATTGAATTTAGAATGAAATAACAATAGAATATCATGATTGAATATATTGTATCACATGATTTCCCCCAAATAAGAAATGATATAAAAAGGGGATATGAATACTCACTTGATTGATGAGATTAGAATTTGGACGTGATGGATTAGGCGCCAATGATTTCCTTATGATTCAACCTAAGATTTCGTGTCTTAAGATTAGAATGAAGTTAAGATTAATGACTTGATATGAATTAGGGTTGTAATTGGAATTTGAGGTTTGGTAATTATGATAATAAGATAAAATAATGTAATCAATTATATTTAGATAAAATAAATCAATTATACTTGAGTACGAACATGAATGATTAATGAAATCAAATAATTTTATTTATAATAATCGATTTAATAAATGTTAAGTATATATTATGTAAAGAAGTAACTAATTTAATAACTATTTACGTTATAATATAGTTAAATAATTAGTCATTTAAACTATTCACGATAGCATGGTTAAATGGATAATTGAATAAATAATTATTTATATTATGATTTAAATAATTATGTGAATAATAAATCATTTACAATAATGGTAGATTCAAAATGTTCTGAAATAGTCTAAATTTGTGCTATAATAAATTTATAGCAAAAATAATTAATAATGTTTATTTTATAATTTGAGTTATTCAAAAAAATAAGTTTTAAAAGCCCTCAAAATTTATTTAAAACCTTTAATAAAATAAATATAATGTTAAAATAAATTTTAGAAAATAATTAGGTGGTTTTAAAAATTTTTAATGTTTGTAAAAACATTTTTATAATTTTTAGGATTTTTTCTGAATTTTTAAAGCTTAAAAAAAAGGCTAAAAAATGTGTGAGGTGACCCGGGGTCGAACCCGGGACCTCAAGGATGGTTTGGGAGCACGGGACCAGTGAACCAAAGGTCGCTGGGTTAATACCAGTTCCAAATGATTATAAGCTGGTTTAACCCAATTCCCCCAAACACATACAAGCCCTAGTTCGATCCTCATCCCAATTGAGGTTCAATTTGATTTTGATTGCTTCTAAAATCATAGGGCTTTTGTTCTCCATGGAAAATCGAGTGTGTGGGTGTGTTTAATTACCTCGTATGTGATTGAATTAATGGGGAACTACTCGATGAACAGACCGCGACAAAGGTGGTGATCGAGTGATGCTCAAACAATGATTATAATCAAATTAAACTTGAGGGAAGCTTCGAATGATGATCAATACCAATAGCCCCTTATCAAATTTAGTTAAAATCAATCGAAAATGGGGTTTTGATTGGAGTTGCAGGTCGCGGTTTAAGAGGTGTTCGAATGGTGAATTTGTTGTGTTTCAGATTGAATTGAAAGTGATGGAAGCTTATAAATGATTAAAGTTCGATAATGTGCGATTTAATTTGATTATCTTGAAGGTTTTAGTGCGATTTGGCGTGGGTCTTTGGCCGACAAAATACGGGAAGACAGCGAGGGAGACATGGGGAAGATGGAGGTGGGGTTGTGTGTTTTGTAATGTTACACAAACGGTCCCTGAAGTCTCTAACAGTTTATATTTGAGTTTCATAGCTTTGATTTAGTTATAATTTATTACAATTCAGCCCTTAAGGTTCTAAATTGTGGTTATTTTATGTAAAATTATTGATTATAGTCTTTAAAATTTATATTTTCATTATTATTATTATTATTATTATTATTAACGTTATTATTATTAACATTTTTATTAACATATTGAATTTAATTTTTTTTGCAAAATTAATTTTTTTTATCAATAAAAATTCGAGATGTTACATGATTGTGTAAGTGTATCTGATTTGTTGTTATGTAGCTGGTGCAACTGATCTAATTTAATCTAATTGTGCTACTTATCCTTAAATTGGAACTCTATTATAATTTATTGATGGTTTTTTGTTGATTTAAATACACGGGTGGTCCCCCTTTAAAGGTGTTTGTCGTTCATTCAATCAAAATTTTAATGTTAAATGTTAAATGTTATAATGTTAAATGCTAAATGCTATGTGCAATAGTTGTTTTATCATTCATTCTAAGTGTGTGTTTTTTGTGCATTTTTGGATTTTTATTTTTATTATTATTATTTTCATACAGATCATGTAAATAAAGAAAGATCAGCTTAAGTTTCCCTACCAAAACCAAGAAAGTATACATTATGTTTTGTGATAGAACAAATAAGTGTTACTAAAAATAAATATGATAGATTGCTAGCCCTTTTTTAATTTCAAAACAAAGATGTACAATAACAACCATTTTTAAAATCCTTTTATGAACAGATAAGTGTTATTTTAACTCGAACGGGTCAATTGGGTAAACTTCAATAAAAAGTTTATTTAAGATATTATATAGTACAAGGTATGTTTTTTGTTCTTAGTTTGCTCATGCCTAAAAATTGGTAATATCTTTTGTACTTAGGAGTAATGTGGTTGTGTAAACTGATTTGAGTAGTTATGTGTTACTATTGGCTTTATTTAACTCGAACGGGTCAATTGGGTAAACTTCAATAAAAAGTTATGTGTTACCATGATGATATTTAATAAAAAGACAAATGGTATTGGTATGAGGTATTTAACTATGTGGTTTCTATTTGCAACATGGTTTAAGTTTTGATGAGTCTATTAGTAATTTGTTACCCAATCACTACCTAAGATAGAAAACAAGTGTTCCATACATCTTGTTACCCGGTTTGACCTGAATACACTTTTGAATGAGATGGGTTGAAATCGAGGGTTAAATAATAGCCATTTTATTTATGAAGGAGTCAACGTGGTGTGACTTTCATCGATTTTTAATTATCGAGTTTAATTTAACAACTCTTATTGTATCGTTAATTAGAGCTAGCAATGTGTGTTTTGGTTATTTGTGTTTATCATATGAGATTGGATTTTAATTCTATTTATTTATTTGTTTTAACAGTGCAAGGTTATTGCTATTGTATTTGGGAAGAGCTTGTGCAGGTAAATAATTATTATATTATATTGATTGCTGGTATTTCTTTAATAGTTTTAATTGAAAGAGCACCTACTACTTGCATGTTGATATCGTGTTCTTTTAAGAATTTAAAGAAAACTAGGTATAGGACTCCTTTTTTGTTGATTAAACATATTTCCTACATCTGTGCAATGTTGGCATCTAGGTATAAGCTTCACAAATCATGATTTTTGATTGATAGATACCCCCAAAATATAATAGACAGATAAAAATTTAAACCTTCTAAAGCTAATACACACAGTTACACTTTAATATCTACTAAATGTAGTATCAATGTCAATTGACTTTACAAAAAGAAATGAATTTAATCATTTCAATTAATCAGTTTCTGATTAGTGTACTTGGTTATAATCTATATACAAACTTAAAAGATAACTAATTGATCATGCTCAACTAAATATGTACATGTCCTAAGTACATAATTTTAATCATTTAATTTCTAATTGTCATAGTTAGACTTAATTATCACAGTTCTCAATCTTCATTAACATACACATCTCCGAGTAATATTCATAAATTAATAACAATATTTAATATTTCAATAAGTTTTATTATTTATCATAAGGTTTAATAATAAGTAATTGCTCAAGTTCAACCAAATCTATACATGTTTCAAGTACAAAATTTTGATCGTCTAATTTCTAAATGTCATAGTTAGACTAGATTATCATAGTTCCTAATCTTAATTAACATAACACATCACCCGAAAATATTCATTAATAATAGTTAATACTTCGATAAGTGTTTATATTTATAAGTTCATGAAAAAGTAAAATAATATACACAAAAATAATAAATGTGAAATAAGTTTTGAAATTACAAACGGCTAAAAAAGTTACATTACTCTTTCAGCAAGAATAATATATTCCTTTCTTTGGGTTAAGATAAAATCATTCAATATTTCTACATACTAAATAAAAAATGTGAATGTCTAATTAAAGCATGGATGTTCATTCCGTTATTGACTTTTTTTCATCACTCACAAATTATGAAAGTTGGTATACTATTCCCTTTGTTTGAGTTGAGTTCATATCAGAAGTCACTGTTGAGAACAAATTATTGGTTATATTTCTTGATCAAAAAGTAAGTTATTTTATTTTCTCCTTTTCAAAATATAAAATTAGTTTTTTATATTTTACATTATGAACACTCTTTTTGTTTTTTAGAGACAAAAAATAGTCACGTTTGTCCTGGAACATTTAAAGGACTTTTATAATAATATGGATTTGGTGGCCAATGTATTTGTACTTAGTCATTTCAAAATTGAGAATTTGAAATATCAAGAGTATCTAACACATGAAAAGTACATCTTGCTTTGTGGTGAGTTCAAGATTGTCATCAGCGAATGCACTAAACTTATTCCGTTTGAAAGTCCATTTCAGAGAGGTTTTTGTTTGTATCCATTGGTTCCTTCTATTCAAATTCTTAAGTATGATAGAAGACCCCAAAAGTTAATAATTGGTACGTTATAAGTTTCTCGATTTTTTTATTTTTGTTAGATATATATGTCGTATATACCTAAATTTCCTCAATAAGAACACTTACGATCATTGTTGATGTTGTTGGCCGATTGTCATGGGTAAACAAAAAGAAGGATGATACCATTTTGTTTTGATTCTTCAAGATGCGACATAAGTCAATGATTGCATAAAATATTTAAATTTTTTATAATTTTGTCGTATATAAAAATATAGAAATTTATTTGTGATTCTAAAATTAACTACATGTGTTAGCGGTCACATAATACGGATGCTTTTATATGACTCGAAGCAGACAAATATGTTTTGAACTTAACTAGCAATCGCAAGTAATTCTATCGTGTATGAATCTTGAGTGAGGTAGGTTCATTTACCAGAAGGTATGTGTTATGTAAGGCCCCGTTCTTGAGCACCTCACAGTTAGTTTTTCATCGCACATAAAACATACAATTATTTAAAACATTGCAGCGGAAATTTAACAAAACCATTTCATGTATTTTACTGATAACTTTTGCAATGTAATACAATATTGTTATCTATTACAAAATATTATAACTTGCATTACATCACAAAAATGTCATTATTATGCGAATGGATGCCATCACAAAAATGCCAAGTAGTTGCCCCCCGTGTCATCCTCAGCAACTATTACCTGCCAACTGGAAAACGCATAAAAGTCAGCGTTGCTGAGTGAGTTCTAGTTTTATAAATAAAATACTTTACTTTCGCTAAAACCTTTCTTTACTTTCTTACGTGGTCATGCATCATACGTACAGATAGAGAATATTACTTTTACTTTTCTTAACATTCATCATTCTTTATCATATTCATAGCATGTTTTCATTTCATGCTTTTCGTTAACATTCTCTTATTTTCATTCTCATTCTTTCGTAACGTACTCATTATCGTTCTTTTACATTCATACTTGTTTACTTACTTTCTTTTTTCTTTAGTACGTTACGTCATTCTTTTTACATTCATATGGATTGATGAACAATACCCCGAACATTGTGCACGAAGCTGATGTTGGACCTGTGGTAATTAAACCACGAACATTGTGCACGAAGCTGATCCAGTCACCTAGGGCAAGTCATCTCTCCCGTTCATACAAACCGTTTGGTCCTACCCCGAACATTGTGCACGAAGCTGATGCTGGACCTGTGGTAATTAAACCACGAACATTGTGCACGAAGCTGATCCAGTCACCTAGGGCATACCAAAGGACCTTGTCAATCTCAAAGATCGACCTTGAGTGCATCCTTTGGGGTAGCTAACCCGCATCATAGTTGAGCTAACGACAACATGGTCGTGCACCTCCTTTCATTTTGCTTGCAAGCCATTCCTTCGTTCATTACGTTTTACTTTTCATTATTGTTATCTTTTCTTTCATTACGTTATTCCTTACGTTCTTTAATTCATTTGTCATACTACATAAAATAATAACATAATATATAACGTATTTTACAATATAATACAAATAAGTTTACTCATTATTAAAAGATAACACATCGTACGTACTATACACTATTCATACATTTTATACCCATCATACATTATACATACAACCCATAACCCTGAAACATCTCATAATTATACTTAAATTGGGTAATCATTACCCATAACCTTAGTCAAAACCCTAGACTTTCTGTTTTTCCCAGAATTTCATAAAATTATTCCAAGGGTCTAGACCGATGGGCACTATTTGGGCGCTTCTACCCTGTTCAGACGTTTTGCTACTATGCAGACGTCTGGACTTAACTTGGTCTCTTTTCACTTACACGCATGGGCCTGTTTAGGCGCATGGGCCCTGTTTAGACGTTTGGGTCTACACAGCTGTTTTTTTCTACTTAGACGCATGGGCCTATTTAGACGCATGGGCCCTATTTAGGCGCATGGGTCCGCACTTGGTCATTTTCTTTCTTAGACGCATGGGCCTTGTTCAGACGTATGGGCCCTGTTTAGGCGTATGGGCATATTGGACGGTTGGGAACACTTAGGAGACTAAGCCGTTGGACGCATGGTCCACTGTTTAGGCGGTTGGGTAACTAACTTCCACTTTAACATTATAAATCAGTCCCAAATCATTCTAAATCATAATATAAGCTTAGTACCAACATCCTAAGCATCATAACATGTACATACATACTTATAAACCCCAAATTTACACCCACCCACATACACATTCATACACACATACGTACGGGTAAAACCCATTTTTATAAAAACATGTTCACATGCATTTTCCAGTCCCAAATCAGTTAAAAACATGTTAAAAGGGGGTCTAGAAACTCACCTTTGCTGCTTTCGAGCTTATACCCTTCTCTTGAGTCTTTCAGACGGTTCTAGCACCTAAAACACACAAACATATACAACCCGAGCACACAATCACATTTATAGGCACATAACCGGGTCTAGAATCATCTAAAGCATCAAAAATTCAAGAATTCTTACCAAAAACTTTGAACTTCTTGTTTCTTCTAAAATTCCCGAGAGTTTCTGCTCTCTCTCTCTCTCTTTCTCTCTCTAGAAAATCCAAATGTCAGGGTGTAGGAAGCAACATGGGCGGCCATGTTGCTTTATTCACCAACTTTTCAAAAGTTGTGTTCTTTTGGACACTTTCAACCCCTCAACTGGGGTTAACTTGCATTTTCTTTCTTTTCCTTTGCTTTTATTCTTTCTTTTTACCTAAAAAAAATAACCGGGTGTTACATGTTACCTTATAAATATATTTTTAAAATAAAAATACTACTTCAAAGCCTTTATACCTTACATAAACTTATACATTCTCTTTTGTTTTCAAAAAATATTTTGATTTCTACAGATTTAACAACGGTTGCCTATGAACCAAACATGCCTGAGGCACGTGATATTGAAAGGATTGGTCGTTCTTAGAGTCCATGTTCATTTTAACGTCTTTACAATTAACTCTTTAATTTGGCTTCTATCATTAGACGTCTATTTTTAATGTTTTGGCTTTCCTTGCGTTCTAATTTTAATTTGATGCAACGAAGTTTCAAAGAACTTATATTCCTATCTCATGCATTAACTATAAAAAACATAATCTCATATTCGTATTATAACTTTTATAAAAGAGTAGAAGAAAGACAAAATGTAATCAAGTCATAAACACAGACATTATAGTTGAACGCTAATTATTACAACGAACGTGCTTGAAACCGACAACCCTAATAAAAAAGATATAAAGTGTGAACTAATCACCACATAAAATATCAACCTCACAATGTGTGTAGACAATATTATTTCAAACATTAATTAGTAGAAGTGTTAATTACTTTGCACAATATTCATTCATATTAATGTATCGTGTAGTGTGCTATATATGTAATGTAACCACACTTTTTTTTCACCTAAATACTAAATCATAGGAGAATTATATTTTACAGATAATTAGTCAATATTTGAGAACGAAGGTGTCACCATGGTTGCCCTACTGGTTGAAATAATCATGTTTGAGATATTAATGAGGCTACCAGCAAAGGTTGTATGTCGTTCTAAGTCTGTTTGTAAGGAATGGTATGCATTCCTATCAACACAAGACTTTGCAAGGGTACATTGTTCCTGCTCATTAAATTCATCTAATCAGAGAATCCTCTTAATTGGTGACCAAACATGCTCTGTTCGTCTAATTGACTTTCAAATCGGTGATTATAGGCCAAGCACCATCGTCCCTTTTCCATTTCATGAAGTCTCGATTCGTTCACATTTGGATGGATTGTTGTGTGTTCGCTTGAATCATACATCTAATTTGCTTCTTTGGAATCCAGTCACCGGTGCTTAAAAGTATTTGTCAACACCTGATTGTCGTTGCCATGGCTTCTTTGAATATAATGCTGACACTATTGGTTTGTACATTGATGCTTACAATGATTACAAGGTCTTGCATGTAAAGCGTAGGTGTGGTGTACTTTGTGCATCTATTTATTCTAGGAAATCAGCCTATTGGAGAAATATACCTTTCGTAACAAGACCGGAGTACGTTTTCCCCGCCTTCTCTTGGTCAACTGCTACGTTATGTGCTGATACTATATATTTCACTGTTTGCGAGTGCTTGGGTGGAGGTAAAAATGTGGTGATTTGTTTTGATGTTAACTCAGAGCAGCTTAAGGAGATAAGCTTTCCACCGGTTCCTTCTGCAGGAATTTATTTTGGTGATTTAGTGAATATAAAAATGAACTTCACATGTTTGTTAGTATTGGCATACGCGAGATGTCAGTTGAGTTATGGTTGCTACAAGGGGAGCATTGGATTAAGGTCTTGTTATGTTCTCCGATCCCTCCTATCCTGCTGTCATTATGGTGTGACATAACACATTTTATGACAAATGGTAATTGGTTTGTGATGACCAATTTAGGGAAGCTTTATGAAATTAAAATGGATGTAAAGCCCTTGGAATGTTTTTATCCCGTTACTTCGTTTCGTGGTTCTAAAGAGTATAATAGATGATATTATGCTGCTTGCAAAGAAAATAACAAGCTATCAAAGATTGGTGCAAGTCATGTCCCCTAAAGTGATCCAATAATGGAAAGGACACCATTAAGAATTTTACAAACTAATAGTAGTCAAATGACGCAAATGCGAAAACAGAATATGTCATGTAGTTCAACTGAAAAACGAAAGGCTCGAGATAAAACATGCTATGATACACGCAAAGCCGATGGAAAACGTATTTCAAATGGTATTCATATTAGATGTGCTCCAACCGATGATAGTACTCCGACAACAACACTCCCCTCTATAAATGATGAAGTCATGCCTAAAATATCATGAGGTTTATATTTTACTGAACGATGCTTTCTTTATTAAAGTTGACCTCTTTTCATCTTTCATCACGTAATACATGGAATTCCTTAGGTATTCGAATTCAACCGCGCACGCTACTACCTCAATTTTCTGACGTTATTGATCAACCATCCATCCAAGATACAATGCTAGACCTAGAGACCATCGTGTCTTAAATAGAGTCTTACCTGAAATATCACAAGGTTTCTATTTATTTAACAAAGTTTTTTCATTAAACTTGACATCTTTTACAACTCTTGTTACTTATTACAACAAATTCCTTAGGTGTTCAAATTCAACCATTTATTCGAAACATTTCGGGCATAGAAAAGGATTCGTATAATTTTGTTTATGATGGTATACCTAGAGATCATCATGTCTTAAAGGAACACAGTCCATGTCCTCATTGTGGAGCAAAACGATTCACATTTGAATTTGCAACCTTTTGTTGTATGAGTGGAAAAACAATATTAGCAAATTTAGAAATTCCAGATGAATTGTACCAACTTTTCACGTCGCAGGATGAAGTTGGAAAAATGTTTAGGCAAAACATACGTGCTTATAACACCAATTTTTCTTTCGCCTCAATGGGTGTGACGTTGGATGATACAATGAACAATATGAGAGACAGTGTCTATACGTTTCATGCACATAAAGGAATATATCACAAAATTGGCCAATTAGTTTTGAGGGATGGAAAACCTAGGTATTTACAGTTGTATTTTTATGATCCTGATGTTGGGTTTTGTTCATATTTATCAAAGCTAGTTTACCATTTAAACTATAAAACACAATGGATATAAAGTTAAACATATGGTTAATAATCTTAAATTTTGATCATTTTAAACCAAAAACTAAAACCCAAGAACAAGAATCATTTATATATATGAAATGACATGCTATCAAAAACGAAAATGCAACCATAGGGTGTTCTTGAACTACCTTTCAAGAACAAGATGTTTTAGTAAGGAAGAGATGAAGATGATGATGTCCTTGTATGTGCAGCCCTCCAGGAAGAAAGCCTCAAGCTTGTATACCCACAAGCTCTTCCAAACACCTACTTGTTAGGTAGTATAACACCAAGACCCTTGTCCCTCTTGTTAAACCCGAAATTTTCAGCCAAAGAGGAGCTTCAAGTTCAGCCAAAAGAACTTCTAGATCAGCCAAAATTTTTGAGATTTTAGAGAGAAGGAGGGAAAGAAAAACTTGCATGTGTGAGAGAGAAAAGGTGTGTTATGAAAGGAGGAGTGCAAGAGTGGTTAAGCTTGTGTTTTTCCAAGACAAAACGGGAATCCCCATGAAGGGGCGGCCGAAAAATGGCCAATTCAAATGGGTTCCCCCCATTTTATTTCTTTTATAAGATTTGCACTCTTTTAAACCCTTATTTTATAAAATTAAAACCAATCTTAATTTTATAAACTTAACACACTTTTATTTGTTATTATTTAACCAACTTAAATAATGAAACAAATAATTTCTCATGAACAAATTATCCACATGATGTTGTTCATTTACAAAAGCAATGTTTTAGAAAACCCATTTTCTAAATTGGTGTCAATATTTATTTGTATGATCTCATCAACGAATAAATATTTATTGCTATTTGTTTGGCTTGTTATTGGGTATGACCCGACTTGGATCATAACGTACTAAACACATCAATATTGTATGCATCTTGGGCATACAAGATCTAACAATCTCCCACTTGCACAAGATTCATAGAATATTGATGCAAGTAGTAGATACCGCCCAACAACGGTTTACTACCCTTAATACGTATGACTAAGTGCCATTCAATAACATCATCCTCTTCAAGTACCATACTTGAAATGTTTTAGGTGAATCAATCATCTATCCTTTTGTCACAGATGTCATGTTAAATCCTAGAGACACAGAGTGATCATTCTCTATTGATTTAACTTTATCAGGCCTTAGACATCTTACTATCAACGAATAAGAGGGACAAATCCCATCTTGACTACATACGTCTCTTACAATTACCTTGTATTATACCTGAACTCAGACTTATGTACTGCCATGTTTCAGAACAATGAAGAAATAAGTCAAAGCATAATATTCGGTAAATATCAAGACCCAATATGTATCTCAGGTCAGAGGATGCCAAATGATATTCGCCTTTACTCAAAATTACTTATGATCAATTAGGAAGATTCCATGTAGTAATATTTGAGATGCAGGTCAGTCCAATATTTGTATCCTACAAATATCTATGAACTTTGGCAGCAACCCTTTGCTCTATATTCATCCATATGAATATTTACCAATCCAAGTTCATAATAGTCTTACCTTCATACTGGTTCCCACACGTATGAACGACTATGGACGTTTTGAGTAAATGATTTACTCATGGATTTTAAACGTGCAAAATAGGAATATTAGTTGAACTATTATAATCAAATAATTTATTCAAGTAATAAGGGTTACAATATCTAAATACAAAATTAAAGATCAAATCCAGTCACTAGAATATTGAACTCCCATGGCATAAGTATGACTTTCATGCTTTGCCTTTTCAAGAAGCTTCGTGAGTGGATCCGCAACGTTTTGATCCGTGTGAACTTTGCGAATACATATTTTTCCCTTTTCAACTTCATCCCTTATGTAGTTGAATCTTCGTTCAATGTGTCTAGTCTTTTGATGTGCACGGGGTTCCTTGATTTGAGCAATCGCACCCTCGTTATCACAAAAGATTTCTAGGGGTTCCTGAATGGAAGGGACCACCCTAGATCGGCAATGAACTTCTTTAACCATGCAGCTTCCTGAGCTGCTAATGAAGCGGTGATGTATTCTGAATCTGTAGTTGATAATGCCACCACATCTTGCTTAGAGCTCTTCCAAGAGATTGCTCCTCCATTCAAGATGAAAATGTACCCCGATTATGATCGTGAATCATCCCGATCAGTTTGGAAACTCACATCCGTGTAACCCTTTACTACGAGTTCCTCCTCACCAGATCCATAGATTAGGAACATATCTTTAGTCCTCCTTAGGTACTTAAGTATGTTCTTAACAGCCATCCAATGATTGCCTCCAGGATTTTGTTGGTATCGGCTTGTCATGCTTAAAGCTCATGACACGTCCGGTCTAGTGCATATCATTGCATACATGATGGATCCTATAGCTGATGCATACGGGATTCCTTTCATTTTGTCTTGCTCATCCTTTGAGCTTGGACATTGAGTCTTAATATCGTTCCTCTTTGGATAGGTACCATACCTTTCATAGAGTTTTCCATCTTGAACCTTTTCAAGATCTTGTCAATGTATGCATTTGATTTAAACCTATCAACTGCCTTGATCTATCCCTATAGACCTTTATTCCCAAAATATAGGCGGCTTCACCAAGGTGCTTAATGGAGAAACAATTTCTAAGCCAGGCTTTTACACCTTCCATGGTTGGAATGTCATTTCCAAATAGCAGGATGTCATTTCCAAATAGCAGGATGTCATCGACATACAATACTAGGAAAGTGATAATGCTCCCACTAGCTTTCTTATACACACATGCTTCATCAGCATTTTTGATGAACCCAAATTTGATTATTTCTTCAGCAAAACGGTGATTCCAACTTCTTGACGCTTGCTTCAATCCATAGATTGATTTCTTTAACTTGCATACTTTATTAGGATGCTTTTGATTGACAAAACCTTCAGGCTGAACCATATAGACATCTTCCTCAAGATATCCATTTAGAAAAGCGGTTTTGACATCCATTTGCCAGATCACATAGTCATAATGAGCAGCTATGGCAAATAATATCCTAATAGACTTTAGCATTGCAACGGATAAGTAGGTCTCATCATAATCAACCCCTTGAGTTTGAGTGAAACCTTTTGCTACAAGTATAGCTTTATAAGTATCCAAGTTTACATGCACATAGGTTTTCTTCTTGAAAACCCACTTACTTCCAACTATTTTGGAGTTAAGATGTGGTTCAACCAAGTCCCATACTTGGTTGTCATACATGGATTGCATCTCAACGTTCATGGCTTCAAACCATTTGTCACAATCCAAATTGGACATTGTATCATGATAAGTAGTTGGTTCATCGGAATCTACCACATAGCATCCATCTATGAAAAATCCGTATCTTTCAGGTGGATTACTAATTCTACCGGATCTGCGAACGTTTTGTGTGTATTGATCAACCACTTGATCATTCTTAATATCCTCATGTTTAGTGCTAGTGTCAACCAAACGTGTATTGGTTTGTGGTTCTTGATCCTCCTCAAGATCCGCAGTTCTACTGGTAGTTCCTTCCGTAAGGAACTTAGCTTCTAAGAATTCAGCCTTCTTGGCAACAAACTCCTTCTGTTCCAATGGATCATAGAAATAATATCCCATAGAATCTTTAGGATATCCAATGAAGATACATTTAGTGGAACGGCTTTCTAACTTTTTTGAGGTGGGAGTCTTAACATAAGCCTCACAACCCCATACCTTTAAATATGATAGTGATGGAACCCTTCCATTCCATATTTCACAAGGTGTCGTTTCCACTTTCTTGGTTGGGGCCATATTCAAGATACGAGCTGCCGAGAGCAAAGCGAAACCCCAAAATGATAGAGTCAATGAGCTTTTAGCCATCATAGATCGAACCATATCCAATAGAGTTCAATTCTCCTCTCGGACACACCATTGTGTTGTGATGTTCCAGGTGGAGATAGTTGTGAGACAATACCACAACCTCTAAGATGATCTCTAAAAGCATCACTTAGGTATTCACCTCCTCTATCGGTGCAAAAAATTTTTATTTTCTTATTGAGTTGATTTTCTACTTCATTTTGGAAGATTTTGAACATTTCAAAAGCTTCATCTTTGTGTCTTAATAAGTACACATAACCATATCGACTATAGTCATCGGTAAAGGTAATGAAGTATCTCTGATGGTACCTAGTCATTGGTTTAAAAGGACCACATACATCCGAATGTATGATGCCTAATAAATCTTTTGCCCTTTCGGGCTTGCCACTAAAAGGTGCCTTAATCATTTTACCTTGTAAACAAGATTCATATACATCAAATGAATCATATTCACTTGCTTTTAAAAGACCGTTCTTTTGAAGCGTTTGTGTGCGTTTCTTGTTTATACGACCAAGACGACATTACCAAAGATAGGTATCACTCAAATCCAATTTGAGTTTCTTGGTGGTGGTTTGGTACAATGAGCTATCATATAATATGTTTTCACGAACGAATTCATAAATACCATTAATAGGAATAGCTTTAAAGTAAAATATGCCATTTAAAGAAACATGAATTTCATTTTCAATAAATGTTAAAACATGACCATATTGTCTTAATTGGGAAACAGAAATAATGTTCCTAGTCAAACTAGGAGCATACAAAACATTGTTCAAAATTACTTCCAAACCATTTGGAAGCTTCAAGATATAGTCCCCTCAGCCTTCAACTTGAACTTTCACCCCATTCCCCATGTAGAGGCTAACATCCCCTTTCTTGAAGTCCTTACTTATTTTGAACCCCTGCAATAAGTTGCAAATGTGAGTTCCACATCCGGTATCCAATACTTATGTGTTAGAGGATATTAAATTTAGATTAATATGAATCATGTAAATTGTACCTGAGGTTTGCCCAGCTTCCCTATTGGCTTGCAACTCTTTGAGATGGACTGGACAATTCCTTGCCCAATGTCCAATCTCCCCACACTTAAAGCATGGGTCATTTAAAGCAACTTTTTTCTTCTTCTCCACTTGTTTTGGTGGTGGCGCTCTCACCACTCCCTTTCCCTTTCCCCTAACATACCCTTTGCCCTTGGTAACATTTGCCTTGGGTGCGGGGTGAGGCCTCTTCTTGTTCCCACCTTCATTGATGGCGAGAACGGGCAAAACCTTTTTACCCATGGCCACCTTGGCAGTTTTGAGCATAGAGTGAAGCTCACTTATGTTTTTGTCCCATCCGTTCATGTTATAATTCATGACAAAGTTGTCAAACCTTTTTGACAAAGAGTTGAGGATCGCATCCGTAGCCAACTCTTTCGAGACGGGACAATTCAGCCTTTCGAGGCGGTCGATGTGGCTTTTCATCTTAAGTGCATAAGATGAAACAGATTGGGTGTCATCCATACGACATGCATGGAGTGCTCGAACCGTTTCGAATCGCTTTACCCTTTCTTGTTGTTGGAACATTTCTTCAACTGGGTAATCATGTCATACGCTCCATGATGTTCATACTCCTTTTGGAGATCAGGAGTCATACTTGCCAACAT
This sequence comes from Flaveria linearis, assembly GCA_024085815.1. Classification (NCBI taxonomy): domain Eukaryota; kingdom Viridiplantae; phylum Streptophyta; class Magnoliopsida; order Asterales; family Asteraceae; genus Flaveria; species Flaveria linearis. Next base: position 27,074,300 of record CM044018.1, read on the forward strand.
GAGGCAAGACACTTGGACCGAGTCCTCAGTGTATTTCACCCAATTCATAAAGGCCTCCTCATCCTCTTCATTAGGTTGATCGAGAATCGGATCGTCTAAAACGTATGATTGTTTCTCTTGCTTGAGAACAATTCTCAAGTTTCGAAACCAATCAATAAAGTTATTATGGTTTAGACGCTCCTTTTGGAGAATGGTCCTTAGTGATAGTGAGTGAGTGGACGGGATATCATTGTTTTCATTATTGTTGGTGGCCATCTACAAAATTTTAACAAAGTTTAATTTTAGTATTTACGATATTGTCCATATTTTAATAATTAAAGCCCTTTTATGTGTCTAACATAAATTTAAAATTCTAGAATCCAACGTTACATTTAAATAGTGGTTAGGTGACCTTTATCCTATTATTTAATTAACAAGGTAGTCAACGTTTTGACAATTGCAACCCTTTGCAACTTCTAGGGTATGGGATCGACTTAAACATCATATGTGTGGTTGGCACGTTTATCCCATCAATACCTTTGTAAACCATATTTTAGGTGATCCATTAAACATGGTTTGCAAATTAAGTTACCCTACTTACACACACATGTGAGTTTACCAACATAAGTGGTTAGGTGATCTTTATCCCACAAATATGGTATCCCCACCTCAAATCACAAGTTCCCTCAAAATGGTTAGGTGACCTTTATCCCATTAATAGTTTTCAAGTGACTCAAGTCTTGTGCAAAAGGATGGTGTTTAGCTTGTTTATAAAAGAAATCTTAAGTTTTCATAATACTAGGTTAGAAAACTCTATGTACCTTATATTTGCATGCTTTCAAATACAAGGTACCCTATGATTCATTTTTAATAAAACCTCTTTTATTAAAATCATTAATCCTTTTAATAACCTTTTATTAACTACTTAATGATAAAGAACCATCAATTTTCAGCTTGTTAAGTTTGTTAATGAGTTTGTTATGCATATCCAAATATCAACCAACCACCATACAACAAACAACCAAACAAGCATAATCATACAAACATAAGTGCATAACCATAGCCACTAAGTTGACTACACTTGTTTGCCATCACAAGTGTTGTCATAAGGTCTTTCCTAAGGGTTAAATAATGACACTTCATATGTGTCCATGAACTCCCACTTGAATCCACATCCAAAGCTTCAAGTGTCCATGCCTTTTATGTCCATCTTTGGGTCTTCATCTTGTGCATCTTCCTTTTACAAAATTATATCCTAATATAATTTTCTAATAAAAGAAATACACCTAATCTATTTATTACATAACCAAATGAATAAATAATTACAACCCAAATTACAAACATAAATATTACAACCCTTTCAAAACAAAACAACATGACAAATCACAAGCAACCAAAACCAAATCATCATAAGATCAAGGCTATGTTATGCACCATAATTATGTATCATATACAACATCCAAGAACAATAATGAATCCCATATTTCAGCCCCAATTTTCGGCCAACAAAAACCCAAAATCTAGGGTTTTGTCCAAACATAATAATCAACCATTTGACATCTTTCTTTCAAGTTTTAATCACAAGCATGTAAGACATAATCTTGAAAGATATGGGATTCATTATATCATCACAAAACAGCCCCTATTAGGTTGTTAAAATCCCATAAAACCAATTTTACAAGGACTATTGAAGCATGCATTCCATATAACCGGCTCTAGATGTCATTGTTGGGTTTTGTCCATGTTTATCAAAGCTAGTTTACCATTTAAACTATTAAACGCAGCGGATATAAAGTTAAACATATGGTTAATAATCTAAAATTTTGATCATTTTAAACCAAAAACTAAAACCCAAGAACAAGGATCATTTATATATATGAAATGACATGCTATGAAAAACGAAAATGCAACCATAGGGTGTTCTTGAACTACCTTTCAAGAACAAGATGTTTTAGTAAGGAAGAGATGAAGATGATGATGTCCTTGTATGTGCAGCCCTCAAGGAAGAAAGCCTCAAGCTTGTATACCCACATGCTCTTCCAAACACCTACTTGTTAGGTAGTATAACACCAAGACCTTTGTCCCTCTTATTAAACCCAAAATTTTCAGCCAAAGAGGAGCTTCAAGTTCAGCCAAAAGAACTTCTAGATCAACCAAAATTTTCAAGATTTTAGAGAGAAGGAGGAGAGAAAAACTTGCATGTATGAGAGAGAAAAGGTGTGTTGTGAAAGGAGGAGTGAAAGAGTGGTTAAGCTTGTGTTTTTCCAAGACAAAATAAAGGGAATCCCCATGAAGGGGCGGTCGAAAAATGGCCAATTCAAATAGGTTCCCCCCATTTTATTTCTTTTATAAGATTTGCACTCTTTTAAACCCTTATTTTATAAAATTAAAACCAATTTTAATTTTATAAACTTAACACACTTTTATTTATTATTATTTAACCAACTTAAATAATGAAACAAATAATTTCTCATGAACAAATTATCCACATAATGTTGTTCATTTACAAAAGCAATGTTTTAAAAAACCCATTTTCTAAATTGGTGTCAATATTTATTTGTATGATCTCATCAACGAATAAATATTTATTGGTGTTTGTTTGGCTTGTTATTGGGTATAACCCGACTTGGATCATAACGTACTAACCACATCAATCTTGTATGTGTCTTGGGCATATAAGTTCCAACACCTGATACTGAGTTAGATCATAGACTCCAATGGCCAAATCTTATCACTGAGATGGTGACACGTGCTCTTACTACAAACCTATATGTCAACACATTTCGAAGTCTTGCGGAATTAGGACCTCTAGACAACTATAGAATCACTTTAAATGCTTCCGTGGATCTTGACCAAAGGGTGTACAACCGACCAACGACATCCGAGGTTTAAATAATATTATTTTAATTTCAACGTGCGGATCCTCTACCGTACACTACTATTGATTTACTTATTTATAATGCAACATTTTATAGGTTGCTGGTATTTGGGTTGAAGGTAACGACAATATCACTTCATACAAAAGAAATATTGTTGTGTACGGTAGGTCAGAATATAGTCAAACTATCCAACCTTACTTTGGTTGTTACGATCCATTATCGTATCCTCTATTTTTTCTTAATGGTGAGTCGGGTTGGCATCCTAACATACCACGTCAAGGAGTATTACTCAATGAAGTTAACAACATAATGACAACTTCGACAAAGAAACGAAAGGTACCAACAATTTATGTATCTTTTTTAAGTGATGATAAAAGATAATACTCTAACATGTATTATTTTTAATTAATGATTTGTTTTTAAACATCATAAATATTCAGAGGCAAACACATGACGTGGTAGAACAACCGTAGCTATGAGAGAGTACTGTTGTTACAAATTCCAAATTAGATCTGTTGAGAGCGTGCTCCTGTTTGGTGGTAGATTGCTACAACAGTTTGTTGTAGATGTTTACATAAAGATTAAGACCCAACGTTTGCAATTTTGTGAACGAAACTAGGCTAAGATAAGAGCAGATCTGTATCAAGGTATTGTGGATTGCGTTAATGCTAGTGAGGTTAATCCAAACAGAGTGGGACAACGGATTGTCTTGCCTGCATCTTTCTTCGGAGGGCCTCGAGAGATGCGCCGTCGGTTTCTAGATGCGATGACTTTAGTTCAAGATGATGACAAGCCTGATTTGTTCCTTACAGTGACGTGTAATCCTCGATGGCCTGAGATATGTGATAATTTGAAAGTTGGTCAAACCGCACAAGATCGTCCTTAGCTTGTTTCAAGAGTGTTTCGTGCTAAATTAGAGGATCTTAAGGAACAACTCTTCAAGAAACATATTCTAGGAGAAGTCAAAGCATACGTTTATGTCATCGAGTTTGGTTTGCCACATGCACATTTTCTTCTTATCATGTACCCGTAACACAAAATCAATAATCCCGACCATTATGATAAGATTGTGTGTGATGAAATTTCTGACATAATATCCTAAATTGCACGAGCTTCTTGTCAAGCACATGATTGTACCACTTGAGGAGAGGTAGCCTATCGACTTGAATTACCAGACGACTTAAGTGGAATTCATCCTACATTCCATGTATCTCATCTGCGAAAGTGCTTAGCTGATGAAGACATGGTTGTACCACTGGAGGATATCGAGGTGGATGAACGACTCAACTACATAGAACAACCAGTGGCAATCATCGATCGTAAAGATAAGAGGCTAAGGAATAAAGTGGTTCCACTTGTACGAATACAGTGGAAGCACTGGAAGGGTTCCGAGTCTACGTGGAAGACTGAAGAGGAAATGAGGCAATATTACTCACAATTATCCGTAGAGTAACAGGTTTCGAGGACGAAACCTATATAACGGGGGTGGACTTGTAACACCCGGATATTTTAAAAAGTGATAAAATGAAGAATAAAAGTGGAAACTTGCCACTTAACCCAAGTGGAGGGGTTAAATGTGTCAAAAGTGCAAAGTTTAATATTATTTTTTACAAAAGCAACATGGGCGCCCATACCATGTTACTTTTCACCTTTTTCATTCGGATTATAGAGAGAGAAAGAGCAGAATGCTTCGGACTTCTAGAGAGAAGAAGAAGAAGGAGTTCAAAGGTAAGTGTTTTATGGTTTGGTTCTTTGAGGTTCTCCACCTTAGAAACTGATTTCTAAGTGTTGTTTGTGTATTTGGTGATGTGTATGCTTGTTTTAGGAGTTTAAACTCTTGTGCACACAAGTTTGGAAGAGTTGTGTTGGGTAGATACATCAGGTGAGTTCTAGACCCCGTAATTTTAAATGTTTTAACACTTTTGGGGCTGAAAATGTATGTAAAACCATTTTTTACAAAAGTTGTTTGAATACCGGTATGTGTCTATGTATGCATGATGATATTTTTATGGTTGTTATGCGTTAGTTATACTTAGAATGGTGTTATTAAGCTTAGAACATGTAAGAAGAATGATTGGGACTGATAATATGTTAAGAATATGGTAAACAGGTTGCCCAACCGCATAAACAGTGCCCCAACCGTCTAGAATATGCCTTAGAAATTCTAAGTGTAAGCCCATGCGCCTGAACAGTAGCCCATGCGTCTAAGATTTAGACTCAGGCGCCTAAGTATGGACCAAACGTCAAAATAGTGCCCATGCGTCTGAGATGGTCCAAACGCCCAAGTGTTAGAACGCCCAAATAATGTCCATGTGCCTAAACAGGTCTTATGCGCCTGCACAGTGCTCATGCGCCTAGAACACTTAGAACGTTTTCTGAAATTTTGAGTAAAACAAAATCATTAGAGTTTGACCCAAGTTTGACTTAGGGTTTTTAATTGCTATTATATTTGCATTATTATAAGTTGTTCCTATGGTCATAGTGATTATTATTGTGTGACTTATGTGGTGTGCCTATGATCATAAATGCAAGTATTATCCTTAACAAAGTGAAAGAGTAATGATAAAGAAAAGTGGAACTTAATTAAAAAGTTAAAAAGTCTTGCAAGCATATACGAGGTGCACGACCATGTTATTATTAGCTCAACTGTGATGCGGGTTACCTACCCTAAAGGATGCATACAGGGCCAATCAATTGAGATTGACAGACCTTTGCAGTATACCCTAGGTGAATGGGTCAGCCTTGTGTACAGAGATCATAGCCCATTGAGAGACCAGAGGCCCGGCACCAGTTTCCCCACGCATATAGTTTAGGGAATTGCTCATTGGTCCACATAGACAGTGAAAGATAAAGTTAAAGAGTACGAAATGAACAAAGGCATACAGTAAAGAAAGAAAGCATTACCTTGTTGTATAGTTGGTGCGTGCTCACGTACAAGAGTAAAAGAAGCATTTTTATAAAAATAGTATTTTCATATATATATACATTACACAAGGTATTTTAATACATTTAAAATTAGAACTCACTCAGCAACGCTGACTTTTATACATTTTCAGTTGGCAGGTAATTATTGCTGAGAATGGCACGAGGGTGAAGCTACTCGGCGGGAGAAGACTGACATCCATTCTTATGTTAAGATATTGTTGTTTTGTAATGCAATTAAACAACCTTTGGTAACCTAAACCCCATTGTATTGCTTAACAATAGTATTTATTAATAATAAAGAATGGCTTTTGCTAACATAATTCCGTTGTTTATTTTATTAAATGTATATTAATATGTATCTATGATGCAATAAATGTCCAACTGTGAGGTGTCAGGGAACAGGGCCTTACAATAATTTGGACTTCAATTATGAGTGTATAGTCATGCCAAATGGTCAAGGAAATTTGGTTAAGGTTTGAATTGATCATTTAAACAATCTGTATGGCAACATTTGTGGTGTAGGATGGTTGTTTTATCAATATCAAAAAGTACTTGTGATTTATAACTCTTCAAAACTTTAAAGCTTTATCTTTGCAAATGCACACGATGATTTTAACAAAGTAGTCAGTGAATTTGGATGTTGAGATCATATAGTTATGAAGACGTGAAACGAGATCGGGAAGTCTTCAAACATAAGAATGAGTCAAGAGTATTCGAGTAAGCTATATATGTTAAACTACGTGCTTTTGCTAATTTGTTTCCTGAATTAAGCGATGCGTTCTTATTTAGATCTAATAAATCAAGCTTATGTTATGTTTTGAATGAGTTAATCTTCATAGAACAAGAGAACTAAGTGAGTTTATTTGAAGATAGTCAATGATTTTAAATTGATGATTTGTATGGGTGATATATATTTGTAGCGGATTTGTACATATGTTCCATAACTTTCGTTGTCTAGACTAAGGATTAGTGATTATAGGTGGTTTGATTGATCCTAAGAGAGAAACAATAGTATCAATGATTCTTAACTCTTTTATTCTCTCTACTGTGCTTAAATTTTCATCAAAACATGGTGATCTACCATCTACGACATTTATCCTTCAGTGAATATACGACAAGTACCATGTTTATCGTAAGCAAATTTTAATCTGATTTGCATTGGGCTGGTAATTTAAATATTTTGTGTTTTTGTTGTTGCTACATCTACAGGTGTTGTTTGCTATGTGTTGTTGACATGCCAAAAAAGATCAGAGGGAACATTGTACTAAAGATCAACTTATACAATCTTGAAGAACAACCTGCAGCAACACAAGACATTATTGTTGAATAGGTGAGCAATTGCATGTATGAATAGTGTGCATGCATTTTTGATTTTGGACAATCTCAAAAGCACACACTTTATTAGATGATAAGATCAGAAGAATGTGTAGATCTTGAAAAGGCAGAAGGAACTCTCTATTCGTGTTGGGTGGCATATAGTATGATATTTATAAATTCTTTTATTCAACCTTAAAATTTTCAATAGCAACAATTATGGGTAGAGTAGTAAGTATCTACCTTCTATAAAATCATTTTTACATGATTTAATGGTCCAATATGCATATAATAGCAGATGCAAGGGGACTTTGTTAAAATAACGATGATCATAAAATTTAATCCTTACAAGACCACATAAAAGGAAGGAGTGTAAATGAAGATGACTTTAATCCTTAAAAAATCAATGAGGTGGAATTCTAAATCATCCACCCATGGCTTTGTCAGGCCATTAAAAGGTTGGTCTTTTTTTATGAAAAATAAAAATGCAGGCAAGCTTTATTTTTCATTTATAATTTGATTTTTTTAAGGATGATCTTCAAACTCATTCTGACTAAATAACATATCTGTTTTGGTTTATTATAGGGGGGCTAGATCCACTCATCCAATGGTGTAATTAGTTAGAGCCTACTGCTATGTTAACATCTCATGGTGTTCTACTTTTGATCTTTAATATTTAACTTAAATTGTTATTTTATCATAAGTGTAAACAACATTTTTTCAATAACTAGATTGGTATAGAGTGGTGTTTTATTAAGTTCATACAATCAGGTCTTCAAGGAGCCAATGTGCTTAAGCTGGCTTTGCATTATTTTCATACTATAGGTGGTGTCTTACTGACACCCTCTTCAGGTAAATTTCACTCTCCATCAGTTTTATTTTTGTCATATTTTTAGATATATCTCAATTGCATTCACTAAAGTTTATTTCGACAAAACAATTATACAACCTTTTGTGCTTCTTGTATGTTTAGACATGGTGCCACTAGCCGGGATAAGTAATCTGAACATGTTACAGTTTTATTTATGCAACGTTTTTATTTAAAAGATCACTTGCCTTTGATTTATATGGACGATAACTTCCTGGATTATCGGGTTTGTTTTGCTATTAAACTAACGAATGCTCCGTATATGTTTTAGGTTCAGAGTTTAGTCCGCGAATTCGTTGCAGTATTGGATTGCTTTGGCTAACATGTGTTTCCGGTTCTGGATTTGGCTGCAATTTTTTTGTTTATATTTTCAAAGTCCATTAGAATTATGATAAATAATTGTGTTTTATATGGCCAAATATAAGTTTTCAAAGTTTATTAGCATATTTTTAAACAGATCAAACATACTATGTTTTTACGTCTTTTATTTTTATGCTTAAAATTACTAGCCCCTCTGCGTAGCGAGGGTCCCATGCTAGTTATTATATATATTACAAAGAACAACTGCATCTACAGTGTTCTTCTATTGGTTGGGATTTTTGACTTTCATGTATATTTTCTTCCCTGTTGTTTCACATATGTTGCTTTTAACCGGCTACGTGTCATTTAGCGGGCTTCTTTCGAAGCTTCTATCTCACCTATATATGTTCCTTCTTTTTCTTCTTTTTGTTTCTTCTCACTTTCTCCTTCTCCACGAAGGTGCCGTTCTTTAATGTCTTTTGTTGTTGGTTGTCAATTTTGTCTATCATCTTCAATTACCGGTGAGACACATAGGGTGTGTTTCTTGGTTGTCATTGGAGTTGATTTTCATTGGGGTGTTCGGCAGTTTAAGGCAATGGCTGGTTTCTAATATCGTTTGTTGTTGTCAGTGGTCTTGCCCTTTTGATTTTGTTTATTGTCTATTTATGTGGTGTCTTCAATTGCCGGTATCTCATGCCGATTTTGGGGCCTTTATCGTATCTCGGTAATTAGCAGTGCCGATCGGTTAATCTTTGGCTGCTTTGTATCGATTTAGTGTGTTGATTTGTTTTGAGTTTCCTTTTCATGTGTTGCATATTATTTGTTTGATGAAATGCTTATAGTACATTGGATAGTTGTTTTTATTTGTATTTTGTCACTGCATGTTGATCTTGCTTTCTGGATCCAACACTTTTTCTTTTCGTATTTGTCTCTTTTTCTTTTCGTATTTGTCTCCCATGAGGCATGCATGATTTATTGGTATTGTTTTTTTTGGGGATTCTTCTATTTTGTTCTGTGTTTTTTTCTTTAGTGTTTATTTGGTGTTTTGGCATTTTCAGTGTGCTTTTTGTTCCTCACTAACTCTTGGTGTAACCTGTTTTTTTCCTTACATGCTTATTGGGTTTCTTTTGTCTATGTTTTGTTTGTCTCAAACACTTATAAACCAAACCTCACTTTGTTCCCACACTAATGTGGGACAAAGTGTTCACCATAATCTTAAACATACATTCACACACACCCAAATATACTTAAGTTTTATATATAACTATAAAATACATATATAAATCATATATAAATTACTTATATTTAGTTACATATATAAGTATAATTAAAATATAGTTAAATCCGGTCCAACCGGTCCGACCGGTCCGACCACCAAACCAGAAAGGCGTCCGGTTCGACGTCCGATCCGGTTCTAAAAACATTGGTTAGCAGTTGTTGTAGAATGTCTTTAGAGATAGGGGCGAGGCAAAGTGAAGTTGTAGCAACGAGCTACTAAGGAGTGATTGTGTTGAAGCTTCAAACGTAAAGTTCGCAACGACTTCAAGCGAACCAACAAAAGCCCCGCTGCGAAGCGCGGGGTGCAAACCTAGTTATGTTATACATAAAAAGATTGATTATAGAAAATATAAAATTAATTATAAAAATAATAAAAATTTAATAATTTAACAATAAACGAGTCAAGCTCGAGCTTTAGTCGAGCAGAGGTCGAGCTTGGGCTTTCTAAAACTAAAAGGAGTCGAGCTCGAGCCTAAGCGAGCCGAATCGTTTACACCCGTAGACTTGATTTGTTCTTCTTTGATTAAATTGTTTCTTTTTTCATTTACTTTCTTCAAGCTATTTACTTCTCAAGATAAGAACATCCCTTTATGATTGTTCTTCAAGTTATTAGATAAACATCACATGTTGATTAAATTGTTTCTTCAAGTTATTAGATAAACATCACATTCCTATATTATTGTTCTTATATCTTATCTCTAGATAGTTTGTTATGCTTTGTGTTTATCTCTTACGTGACTTATCTCCATGTATCTTTTCCCTATATAAAGGGATGATTGGTTAATGAGAAGGGGAACAAGATTGGATGCGATAACATGTACGTTGTTATGGTATCAGAGCCATAACCATTCATAACCATAAACACCATCGATTAGCCGTTAGCCATAGATACACATCCTTGTTGACCTATGGCAGAAAGTGAAGATCCTTCAAAATCAAGCACTGGCTTGATAAACCAACCTAAAGCTATGGCTTTGCCTTCTCTACACCCGGCATATTCCGTAACCAATATCCAAACAAAGATCCGAACGTACTCTCGACGGAGTCAAAGTCACATATTCATCATGGACCAAGTTATTCAAACTACATGCGAAGGCGTATAAACTATGCGCAATGGGTAGAGATTGATGCATTGGTTCTACAAAGGATCTATAGCACCTTATCGGATGAGCTTTTGGTTCGTGTTCTTACCAACGACACCACTGCTCAAGCAACGTGGGACAAACTCAAAGCGATTTTCCTCAATGACAAATTAAGGATCACGTGCGGCTGCACTTGAACAGGATTTTTCCAATTTAACTCTTAGCGTGTGCTCGTCCTTGGAGGCGTACTGCCAAAAGCTTAAGGATCTAGCCGACCAACTCGATGCCGGAGTTCGACAGCGTTGGTACCTTTATCAACCAAAGTTCCCCAACCTGGGATTCTGCCAGGAGCATGTTGCAGCTTGAACAACATCGTCAAAATGCCCGACTTAATCACGGAACAACTCAACAGCTTACCGTACTTGCTGCCTCCAACCAGCAACAATCCACCAAACCACCATGTTCTCAAGGAACTCCTCAACGTTTTGTCAACAAGGACGTTTCAACAAGGACAGCGCCAGCAGTTTCAACAAGGACGCGGCCGTGGCAATCCAGGTCGTGGGTTTTGTCAAGGCTGGAGATGCAATCTAGATCAACGATTACATGCCAGGATAAGATGTGATAAATCGATATTCATAGTGACTTTCTAGTTGATTCCATCGACCAAACAATTCAACCATTGACGCATTGCCGGCTCAACGTTTATTGGGGCCCCAATCAAACTAAAAAAATGAGGCACTTTTGAAAATCGCAATCTAATCAAATTTGTTTGAACAAAAACAATAAATCAAAGAAAATTTGGTATACCAACTTAAATCCTTGATAGTTGATTTCTTTAAATAAAAAAAGGACTAGACGAAGTCGATCAAATCAATCGGAAAAGAAAAAACTTAGGAATTGTCGTTTGCTTTGTGAATTGTGTAACTATGTTTCTTCAATAGCATATCAAATTATCAAAATTTTTATCGGAACTCAACTATCAAGTGTAATTTCTGCTTTAAAATTTCATTGAGACATATAATACCAAAACTCACTGTAATACTTTTTCATAAAACGGGCCCCTTATTTTTTAGGGGCCCCAAGCACAATGCGTCACAACTTACCCTATAGAGCCGGCCCTGTAATTCCACCTGATGTGATGTCAAGCTTGAATAACATACATGTACATAGCATTAGCTTGTTATTGTATATGACACCCCATGCGAATAATTAATTGTTTTAAGAACCTATTTTATAAACTTGACTTTATAATAAACCCATGCAAGGGCATTTTTGTCATCAGAAACGAATTAACGAACTTGTTGATCAAAGGTGAAGAGAAAGCTGTATGTGCTTTCATCAGTAGACATAAAGGCTTGTGATGAGCTTGTCTTTTGGAATGGGCTTCCTTGGATGTAGAGTCCCCAAGAAAGTGATGAAAGGATCCTTTTGTGAGTTGTCAAGGTAGCAGATGAGATGATTTTATGGTTATCTGCAATCCCTTTTAACCACATGAAGGGCTGAACTCTACTGATTATTGGAGATACCAGATGAATTTTGCATGTTCATCTCCATCTGGTAGCCATTGAGAATACCATACAACTCAGTGAGAGTAAAGGTCTTGAGGTTCTCAGTCCTCTTGATGACCACACAATAGTTTGTCCATTGTCTAGGAAGAGAGGACATGATCTTCCTCACAATACCCCCGTTCTTTAGAGTTACTCCAACATCTATTAGAGTATCCACAATCTCAACATATCTGAAGTATTATTAAGTCATGGTTTCACCTGTCTTGAATGTGAAATTCTCAAACTGTTGCTTTAAAATATCCTTCTTGTTCTCCTTTGCTTCAATGGACCCCTCATACATGAGCTTTATTACATCCCATAGTTGTTTAGTAGTCTTGCACTTTTTGAAGCCTCTGTCTATGGGAAGAGCAGTTTGGAGGGCGGTCATGGCTTTCTGATCTACATCTATTTTCTTCCAATCTTATTCAAAGTAGTCAGCCACTTCCTTTGGTATCATACCACCTCCAGCAGCAGCTGAAGAGATGCATGGTACATGAGGTCCAGAAACAACAGATCCTCACATCCTGTTGTCTTGAGACTTGATGAAGTCTTCCATCCTTTGACACCAAGTATCAAAATCATCTGGAGTTATTAGTAAAGACTTTGTCATGGTACTGGTTTCTATATCAGCATTTGTGATAGCTACCATTTGAGATGTTAAGTGATTTATGAAACTGAGAGGATTTAAGATGGTGAGATCTTACAAACAAAAGCCTGAAAAGCTCTGATACCAATTGCAAGATCGGTTAAGGGAAGTCAATACAATCAGTCTCACAATGAAGAGAGTGTTAGAACACTTAATAGATCAAATAGGGAATCAGGTTTATATAAAAGATACTAAGAACACAAGTAAGTAATGAGACAGAACAAAAGAACAAGAACAAGATAAGTATGATTTTCAAAAATGTTATATGTTACTATCTAGTTCTATTACAAGTGTTACAAAGCATAATATAAAATATAAGAACCTGAGATACTTTATACTACATCCTACAGCTGGCTATACTTTAAAAGCCAGCTAAAAACGCTAATATAGACAACAAGATCAACGTGCAGTCAAAAGGCAGATTGCCTTTTGACTTGTGACTATGACATGTCATAGCTCACATCCTAATATATTACAAAAATGATAAAATGTACAAAGTAGAAAGTTACACACTCTAAACCTTAATCTACAGTTGCAAAAGCATGAATCTTTTCACCAACTTATACAAGTTGGTGAGTCTTCAGAGTTGCAGCGGAAAGTGGATCAGCTTTATGCAAAAGTTGATCAGAGAAAGCATGTCTTCTTTGTCTTTGAAAGAAATCAGTCTACACTTCATTGGCTTCGGAAAACTTTGTCTTTGAAGCTTCGGAAGACTTCATCTTTGGCTTCGGAAGATTTTGCATTTTGTTTCAGAAGATTTTACATTTAGAATATTTTTCTATGAAGAGTGTAAAATTTCCGAAGTAACTTTTACCTTGTACATCAGTATATGTTGGAAGCTCTTTGGTTGTTTTGATTGCTTTAGTTGCATCAGCCTTTCTAATATAACCTTACACTGGTAGATCCAGCTTTAATGGAAGGAGTTCCTTTAGCATAGTTGTTTCATGAGAAAGGATAACAGGAGAAGTTATCCCCGTAAAGAGAGAGATAGAGAGAGGTAAGATGCTAGTGATGTCTTTTTGATGATCCTTGGATGATGGGTTTATCCCTTATTTTTAGAGGATATAACCTCAAACCCTAATGGGCTTGACTAATGTGTGTTGGGTTAGACCCAATGAGTTATTCTGATTGATTCATGTGCTTGGCCTACTGACTTAGAAGTTCACATGAGATAAACTAACTCGTGCATGTGTTAAGGTTAGGTTGGGCTTGCAAGACCATGACATACAACCTAAGACAATGTCAAGTTAGATAAGGCCAAGCTAAGTAGCTTGAGGTAAGGAAACACATGTTAAGGCAAGGCTGAGTAAAACCAAACCAGTGAGTTGTAAGGAAATGCACAACAGGTAATGCTAGAGCATTATGAGTAGCTTGTGGTTCCTGGCCGTAGTCGTAAACCTACTTACATAACATAGAGCTTGTAAAATATGCACTAAAATGACGCTCGTATAGAGTTATTTAGCGTGTGGATACACTTAGCGTCATAATAGTAATCCCCTTTGACTAGAGATGGTTTGCTTGACTTTCATCCTCTTATTTCCTTGTATGGAGCTTTAATTTATAGTTTGACGGGATCTTATCTCAATCTTGATTTTTCAATTTAGAAAATGCACGAACCGTGGATTGCTTTAAGTTACATGTTCCTTTAGTCGTTAGGTTTATATTTGTAAGAATCAGAATCAAGATGAACACATAAAACGATTTCTTCTATTGAATACTTGAAACAGGAACGAAACAATGAATCTTGATATATAATCAAATCGCACCCAGATTAACAACAGTTAATCACACTTATACACTCACCGATTGACTTACCGTTAACAATCCTAACAACCTAACATTGAATATTAACACAAATAGCCCTTATAGATCGAGCTTTATTGCAAAGACATATAACCCTAAACTTTAACAGAATGACACCACAACCCCCTTCAGTAGTTATAAACTTTCAGTAGTTTTATTACTTCAGTAGTTGTAGCCCTTCAGTAGTTTCATCAGTAGTTTATTAACTCAGTACTTTCTAACCCTTCAGCAGTTTCATCAGTAGTTTATTAACTTCAGTACTTTCGTCAATACTTCCCATCAGCAGTTGTAATCTAACTTCAGTAGTTGAATCAGCACTTGTATCTTGAGCACAACTTCTCACAAACTCCACCTTTGTGTCAAGATTAAGCAACATTCCACTGATCACAACAAAATCGAAATTTTACTCCTCTAACAGACTTTGTCATCATGTCAGCAGGATTATCATGAGTATCAATATACTCAACACTCAACTGCTTGGATTTTACAACATCCCTGATGAAATGCAATCTCACATCCACATGCTTAGTTCTTTCATGATACACCGGATTCTTAGCAAGTTGTAAAGCACCCATGTTATCACGCCATATCATTGTTTCCTGAACATCAACACCTAGTTCAGAAACAAATCCCTTCAACCACAGTGCTTCCTTAACAGCTTCAGTAAGTGCAATATATTCAGACTCAGTTGATGACAAAGCAACAACACGCTGTAATGAAGACTTCCAACTCACGAATCCACTATGAACTGTAAAACCATAACCAGTTACAGACCTGCCTGAATCCCAGTCTTTAGCATAATTGCATCAACAAATCCTGTCACTACATGTTTGGTCTCATCAGCTCCGCCAAACACTAACCCAACTTGACTAGTACCCTTGAGATATCTAAGTATCCATTTCACACCTTCCCAGTGCTTAACCCTAGGATTACTTAGATACCTACTGACTAGACTGACTGCATAACCCAAATCAGGTCTAGTACACACCATCAAGTACATCAAACTCCCCACAGCATTTGCATAAGGAACACGAGACATATTAGCCTGCTCTTCTTCAGTATGAGGACTATCTCTGCTAGACAACTTAAAATGCGCAGCCAAAGGAGTACTAACATGCTTACAACTATCCATGTAAAAATTACTAAGTATCTTCTTGATGTAACCAGTTTGACTGAGCTTCAATACACCAGCATCTCTATCTCTTTCAATTTCCATGCCTAGTATCTTCCTTGCAGCTCCCAAATCCTTCATGTCAAACTCTTCTTTCAAAATTGACTTAGTAGCTTCTACATCAGCCTTTGACTTACTAGCAATTAACATATCATCTACATAAAGCAGAAGATATATATAACCACCAGCTGAATCTTCCTTGAAATATACACAAGGATCATAGCTACTTTTATTGAACCCTAGACACAATAAAATCATTAACCTCTTGTTCCACTGTCTAGGAGACCCTTTAATCCATACAAAGACCTTTTTAGCAAACACACCTTATGTTCCTGGCCTTTAACTTCAAAACCAGTAGGCTGCCTCATATAAATCATCTCATCAAGACTTCCATTTAAAAATGCAGTCTTTACATCCATCTGCTCCAGTTCCAGATTATGAATAGCTACAAGATTCAACACCACTCTGATAGATGAGTGTTTGACCACAGGAGAGAAAATCTCAGTGTAGTCAACACCAGCCTTTTGAGTAAACCCCTTAGCAACCAACCTTGCTTTGTACCTTGGTGGATCATTTTCAGTTAACCCATCCTTCAACTTGTACAGCCACTTGCAACTCACTAACTTCTTATCCTTGGGTTTGTTAACAATCTCCCAAGTATTGTTTTCATACAATGAATTCATTTCTTCTTTCATTGCCTGCATCCATTTATCCTTATCAACAGAACTTAATGCTTCTTCATAAGACAATGGATCACCACTATTTTCCATAGCAGCATTAAACACATATGCAGAAACATCCTCATTTGTAACAAGTGTTAACTCATCACTTGTCCTATACCTCAGAGGGGGTACTACGGTCCTTCTAGTTCTACCTTGAGCAATAGATCTGTTTTGGACCAAAGTCTCTTCTCCTGATGAGCCACAAGTCTCCTTACCCCTTCTACTTTCAGTACTAGCATCATTCTGCATAGGATTTTGATCATTCAGCTCCACCTCAATCTGAACACCCCTGTCACGATCACCTTCACCCTCATCATTCTTGTTCAACAGATCCTTATACAATTGATCTTCTCTAAATACAACATTTCTGCTTGTTATCACCCTAGGAGTCTTATCATCCATCCTCCACAGTCTATACCCCTTCACACCACTTGTGTAACCAAGAACCACACACTTTATAGCCCTAGGCTCTAGTTTGCCTTCATTAACATGAGCATATGCCAATGAACCAAACACCTAAGCCTGCTATAATCCCCTGGTTCACCTGACCACATTTCAAGCGGTGTTTTCATCTGAATTGCAGATGAAGGGGACATGTTCACTAACAATGCTGCTGTATTTACTGCCTCAGCCCAAAACTGCTTTGGCATACCTGAATCAATCAACAAGCACCTCACCTTGTTCAATAAGGTTCGGTTCATTCTCTCTGCAAGCCCATTTTGCTGTGGTGTGTAAGCCATAGTCAAATGCCTCTTTATTCCTTGCTTTCTACAGTAATCATTAAACAGGTGATTGCAAAACTCCAAGCCATTATCTGTCCTCAAGGCTTTGACCCTTCTTTCAGACTGAGTCTCAACTAGAACCTTCCACTCTTTGAACTTCTCAAATGCCTCATTCTTGTACTTAAAAACGTACACCCACACTCTTCTTGTGTAATCATCTACTAAAACAAGAAGTACTTGGCACCTCCAAGTGACTCAGTTCTTGCTGGACCCCAGAGATCAGCATGCACATAATCCAACTTGCATTTGGTAGTATGCACACTCCTACTGAACTTCACCTTGTGTGCCTTGCCCAAAATACAATTTTCACAAAAACCAGTATCACAACTGCTTAGCTCCTTCAACAGGTCTTGTTTCATCAACTCTTTCATGCCTGGTATGCTGATATGGCCCATTCTCCTATGCCACACCATAGCTAAGTTCTTGCCTTGGTCGGCACTTACATTCACTTCATCCTTTCTAACATAACCATCGACAACATAGGTCATGTTGTTCTTTCTGGTTCCTGTCAATACCACCATTGACCCTTTTATCACCCTGACTTTCCCATTCCTCAGATTAACCACATACCCCTCACTTTCCAATGTGCCTAGTGCGACTAAGTTCCTCTTTAATCCAGGAATATATCTAACATTCCTTAACATGATGTTAGACCCATTATTCAAATTCAAAGTGATGGAACCAATGCCTTTAATGATGCAAGGTCTGTCATCCCCAAGTTTCACATTCCCTTGTATCTTCATTTCAAGTTCATCAAATGACTCCTTATGAGGTGTCATATGATAGGAACATCCAGAGTCCAAGATCCACTTATCATAACTGCATGAGTGTGCCACCATCAACACATCAGCACTATCATACCCATCTACCCAGTTTCTGATGTTGACCCTGAGAACTTTGATGGACCTGCCTCAGACTTCTTCTTCTTGAACCTCTCTGGACAATCTTTCTTGAAATGTTTATCAGATTGACAAACATAACATCTCCTTTTCCCTCTTGACTTTGATCTTGCAGGTTGCTTTCCCTTGTTGTTCCTGAAGCACTTCTTCCCCTAACAACAAGACCATCTGCATTATCATCTCTGAACTCACCTTTCTTGTGCAACTCCTTTGAGTTCATAGCAGCAACTACCTCCTCCATAGACAAACTATCTCTCCCAAACATTAGTGTGTCAACAAAATGTTCATAAGAGCTGGGTAATGAAGATAAGAACATAATTGCTCTATCTTCATCTGCTATTTCAACATCTATATTCTCCAAATCAAGAACAATCTTGTTAAAGTCATCTATGTGCGACTCTAACGTTTTTCCAGGTTGCATTTGGAAAGTATAGAGCCGTTTCTTAAGGTACAGCCGATTGGCCAGTGATTTTGTCATATACAAACTCTCCAATTTTGCCCATAGACCCGCTGCAGTGGTTTCTTTTGAGACTTCTCTCAAGACTCTATCACCCAAACTAAGTATAATTGCACTGTGAGCTTTCTCCATCATATTCTTCCACTTCGTTTCCAACTCCAATTTTCTATCCGGAGGGGTATTCGCCGGAATCACCACTTCTTCCCCTTTCAGGGCGTCAACTATACCCTGATGAACAAGTAATGCTCGCATCTTAACCCTCCAAAGACCAAAATCGTTCTTACCATCGAATTTCTCCAAATCGAACTTGGTATTCATCTTTCTTAAACTGATTGATCAATTTACGATGACCAGCGGATCACAATCGATTACGCCTTGCGTAAATCAATCAAAGATCTACGATGATCTACGGATTACAATTAATCAATCTGAAGACCGAATCGAGAGTCTCGCTCTGATACCAATTGTAAGAATCAGAATCAAGATGAACACATAAAACGATTTCTTCTGTTGAATACTTGAAACAGGAACGAAACAATGAATCTTGATATATAATCAAATCGCACCGAGATTAACAGCAGTTAATCACACTTATACACTCACCGATTGACTTACCGTTAACAATCCTAACAACCTAACATTGAATATTAACACAAATAGCCCTTATAGATCGAGCTTTATTGCAAAGACATATAACCCTAAACTTTAACAGAATGACACCACAACCCCCTTCAGTAGTTATAAACTTTCAGTAGTTTTATAACTTCAGTAGTTGTAGCCCTTCAGTAGTTTCATCAGTAGTTTATTAACTTCAGTACTTTCTAACCCTTCAGCAGTTTCATCAGTAGTTTATTAACTTCAGTACTTTCGTCAATACTTCCCATCAGCAGTTGTAATCTAACTTCAGTAGTTGAATCAGCACTTGTATCTTCAGCAGTTGTAATATTACTAATATATAACAATACTTGTCAAGAAATTTTCATAAGCTCCGACATATTGTTTTAAGTTTTTAACCTTTGAGAAATATATCAACTCTACACTATATTTTGTGCTTCAGCTCCTACTCACCAATGTTTTGTTTAATATCATCATAGTCTATACGCTCCCCTGATTTTCATCTAGTGAAACCCTACTTACAAATGTTTTGTTTGATATCATCATAGTCTATACGCTCCCTTGACTTTCATCTATTTTATCTAGTGAAACCGATAACCGTTTTGATAGATTTTGAACCATTTGGTTGCAAATCTATTTTATCTAGTGAAACCGATAACCGTTTTGATAGATTTTGAACCATTAGGTTGCAATGCATATGAAATCATGAAGTTTTAGGTTAGATGTCAGCATCTATCGAATTTAATGTTATTTAGTCGTATGATAATTGATAGAGTTAATCATGTTTGTATCAAGCCAATTGCAAATTACTCTATACAAGAGGGCTTAACATCGACCATGAGAAACATGTCAGAACATAAACATTAACCAGAACCTTTCATTCGCACAATCCTTGTATAAGAGGGGAGGAAATTATCACTAGAGTGAGTAAGACTCGTAGTCATAAACACCATCTCTCATTCACGTAGGCTGCCAAATCAGTTTTTTTATCCCCACAGTAATTCTCATTTAAAGTGGTGGTAGTTTAAATATTCCAAATGTAAAGTCAGGTCGTGTACGTATTAAAAAAAATGTTGCTAAAAATAATCGCTAAACAAAATGATATAGTGTTAATTGGTCAATCAAGATAGAGGAAAGACTAGCCACCACCTACCCCTCCCAGACCCAACTCTCAGTGGGACATACTGGGTATATTTGTTTGTTTGTTGGTTTGGTCAATCCAAGTCGACTTGATTTGTGCAAAATTACTTTACCTGTTTAAATACGTTTAGACCCGTTCCACTTCCTTGGAGAACAAATCAAAGTGCAGTTACAAAATATGATTAGCAGTCCTATATCAGGTTTTACAACATATCTAAACTAAAACTCAGAATCTGCCGACCGCATCTCATCAAGAGATCGCAGGTCGAATAAACCAAATTGAATGTTTCGAAGCAAATTTAAGCACTGACCTCAACTTGGTTAGGTATTACATCCCCATAATTTGAAATATACTAGCATTCATGTACATACATTGCTGTTCATTCATCATACCAGAGTCTTGATCTTCATCTGAAGATTTATCTTCCTTATGTTGTTCATGATCGCCTGCTTCCAGTTTCATCTTCTTTTCTTGTTTCTTTTGCTTTTTCTTCTGACGTTTCATACGCTTTTTAGCAGTCCGCTCTTCTGCTGCTTTCAATCTTTCCTCTCTCCGCTTGTTAAACTCCGCCACTTCTTTCCTTTTTTGATAATCAACGTCCATTCTTGCAAGCCGGTCTTGCTCTTTGCGTCTCATCTGTCGGTACTGTTCAAAAAACAACTTCTCAGATGGCAATCGCTAATGAAATATAAATGGATAAAGTGATACCAAAAAACATCATAATCCAAGGTATAAATAAAAATCATGCATGCCTATGTTTTAGAGTATGGAAATGATGCCATAAACACACTACAAATTGTGGAATAATAGTCTGCTAACCATAACCAGAGGGACATAAGGTGAAATTCCGTCTATCTATCAAGAACCAATAGGTTTTGGGACCAATGCCGCTTGAACTATATCAGCTGTTTAATTGTTTTATACTACAGTCCATGGACCCATAAGGCCATAATTTGTCATCAAGACTATATATTATGGTACTAAGTTTACAGTCCATAAAATGCAAATGAGAAACAGCTTGGCATACATATCTTTTTTATAATGAGATACACCAAAAATTTAGCAAGAAAGAGGACCAAAAAGCCTTATGATAACCGAAGATAAAAAAAAACTATAGCTTTAAGCTGCCCTTAAGACTTGATGTAGAAATACTTTTGGAGCTTCTTTTACAGGTAAGAACAATCATGGAAGAGAGAATGTTCGCATGGTAAAACAAACACTACTTGTGCAACATCATTCATATTGTCTATATTTATGACAGGTGGGCAAGGTATGCCCTAATGGATTGCAATTCTGCAAACATGAAATATCAAGCCTAAAGCACAAAATAAATATGAGAAACTCACGATGTTTACCATGTTTCTTTATGTGATATACCTCTATGATCATGTCTGAAATTTTTCATCATATTCCCATAAAATATGAAAATCATAGGTCACGTATCTACTTTTACTAGCCTATACCTTATTCATTCTATACGCAAATAGCAAAACATATGTGAATAACAATACATACGCAAATCTATACTCGATATGATGCCATGTGTCACATTTATCCAAGTTATTATGATGGGGGAAAGTCTCATACAAGTAAAATTAGATACACGGTAAACAACAACAACAATCATACCTAGTAAGTCCCATTCATAGCAAAATTATTGGTAGGGGTAGAGTGGGATGTAGGCAAACCATATACGTCATTATCACACTAGCATCCTATATCACAATACTAAATGAATGATTTGTTTCAAGCATGTCTATACAGATATAACAAGATAACGGTATAAAAGCTCATTCCCTTCAACCTAAAACCTAAGGACTAAAGTCAAGTAAAAACACCTATGTTATCACAATCTTTAAAAACAAGACCTTGCTTTCAACTTTCATACGTAATTGTTCCGGGAACGAGCCGTTATACAGAAAATGCAATTAATATGCTCATCTGTAAGGCCATTGAATCCTAGATTACTGCTTATGAAGCTCAATTATATACTATAAGTTATCAGTTTCTGTGGAAGATCCATTTCAAATCTGTAGAAAATATACTCAACCAATCTACACAAAACTAATCAACTAAAACAACTTTCCAACTCAGAGAACTCAACTGAGTAACAATGAAGCTACTAAACGGAGTTAAACAAAGAACCTGATGGAAGTCACCGGAGCCAGAACCGGCAGAGCTACCGGAGGTATTGTTAACACGAACAGGTACACAATCGATTATACGCCGGAGCTTGACCTCTAAATCCTCCTCTTCCTGATTGGGCACCGGAGGCGTGTATTCAACAAGAGCTGATGAAGGATTGTTCGGATGGCGAGGCGGAAGGGCGGAGATCGCTGTTTTGTTTGATGACACCGATACGATCTGCAAGTCTCCGCTAACAACGGCCGCCGTCGACGGCCTACCGGAGCCGGACATCTGTTCCGCCGGAGGAGATAAAACCCTAATTTGAGTGTGTATTCGCCGGAGGAAGCCGACGACGTATGGTGCGGAAGTTTGGGAATGGGAGTGTTATTTGGGGACGATGAATCATGAATGTGCCCTTGGCCCACTGGGTTTATCTTTCGATCTTTTTGTTTTGTTGGGCCACTTCTTGTACCAATTTTTATTGTTTCTTTACTATCTGGCCCATGAAAATATTGCCAGTATTTTTTTATTTTGAATACTTAACTTCGCTTTTGGTATTCGAGGTAGGGCTGTAAACGAGCCGAGCCGAGCCAGGATAGGCTCGAGTTCGAGCTCGAAGCTTATCGAGCCGAGCCGAGCCGGCTCGAAAATTTCTAACGAACTCAAAACACCGGCTCGAGTTCGGCTCGTGAAAAGCTCGAGCCAGCTCGTGGCTCGTTCGAGCCGGCTCGATTTATTTTTTATTTTATTTTTTCACATTAATTTATATAAAAACACAAAAAATATATATTAAAGTTTTTATCTTTTGTTTGGTACTCCGTACTAAGGGAAACAAAGATCATTATTTTGAATATAAACAATTTACTGTTAAGTTATATATTTTTTAAATAAAATACTTAATGTTTATAAAAATAATCCATTTTTATTTTAAGAAAACCTTTTTAAAATCCTAATATAAAAATAATAATAATAGTAGTAGTAATAATAATGATTATTATTATTATACAATATAAATATATATACACATATATTATATGCACCGAGTCACGAGCCGAGCCAACGAACCGAGCCACGAGCCGAGCTCGAACCGAGCTAACCCTGGCTCGAGTTCGGCTCGCTTAGAATTCGAGCCGAGCCGAGCCGGCTCGTTTAGATTCGAGCTTTTTTCGAGCCGAGTTTTTTTCGAGCTTTTCTCGAGCGAACTTCGAGCGAACTTCGAGCCACGAACTTTTTGTACAGCCCTAATTCGAGGTTTAACAAAGATAGCTATTTTCTTTTAAAAAAATTAAAGCATTAATTTTTACTTTTAAAAGTTTCATAAATTATTTTAGTATCATTTTAAAAGCTTCATCAATTGTTTCAATTTAAATATAAAATAGTGAAACTCTTAGGCTGAAACTGAAATAACTTATGAAATTTTTGAATGTAAAATAATGTTTTTAATCTTTTGGAGAAAATTATTACTTTTGTGAAACCTTCGGAGCAAAATTGATATTTTTTTTATTTTGAATTATCTTAAAAGATTATCATCTGTAAAGAAAATCATGGATAAAATGTTTTATTGGTATGAATAGTTGTGTAAGCACGTTTAGATCAAATTATAGGTATATAGTTAGTAGATGTGCGAATTTAATCATATTGGTTTTAAATATTATTCTATAAAAGTAACAAAAATCACGAATCGCATGAATTCTTTATGTGCCGGATCTATCATAGTGTAATTGTTTTATGTTCATTTAGTATGCATATGACTAGATAGAGCAATTTACCATAATCTTTTAATATTTGCATGTCATTCAACCAGATAATAATAACTCCAATGCAAAAAAGTAAATACTTCAATATTTTGTATACATCCATCCTCATTGGAGATATAGTGTGTTCCCACATGTAGCTTATAGATACGACATATAAGGCTAACACGTTTGATACACACCAGCGGAGCTAGCAGAGAGGGATTGGGTCATGGTTGTATAAGAGAAAATTTGAGTGAACCCAGTATTTATATCTTGGGTAAACCCAATAAAGGATTAGTGAAAAGAAGAATTAATTTGATGTAAGCCGCAACGGTTAACTTGTTTTCTCTTATAGTGAGAGGTGTATGTTCAACTTCTTATTTAAAATGGTAACAAGTTTTATTTTTCACAATCCTAATATCACAACCCGGCCAAAAATTTCTTTCAAGAAGTCTTGGCGCAAAAAAAAGCGACTTATGTGGAAAAAAAATCATGGATCGTCACTGATAGTATTTCATTTCCTTGTCTTTTTTATGTAACTTTACAACAAGTGCATGTAACCTGATGAATGTATGCCAACGAGCTTTCCTGCGTGCTCCTCAATTACTCTATGTATGGCACAATTTGGAAATATATTAATAAGAAATGTTGGGCAGCCCCCATTTCACACAAGATTAGGATTCATTTGGCTTTATGTCAGATATTAATTGAGTCTCCGAAGCTAGACGTATAAATGTACATTTATAAGCAGCTTCATGCGAGTGGCGGTGTGCATATAGTATAGCCTTTTTTAATCATGTTTGTTTACCACTAGCCACTACTAAAACCTCTCATCAAAGTTCATCCAGTAGAATACTCGTAAAGTTGTTTAAAAGTAAACATAAAATAGTGATAAAATGAGCAAAATGGTAAACTAAGATCTCAACAGAAACAATAATGTTTCTACATCTCTTTTGCGGCATTATTTGCTGGCGTTCCTTTTCTAGCAACCATCGTTCCCGACCTTGTGCCAAGGTTCGAGTCCACCGATCCACAAACTCAAACCAAGTAAAGCTTCCAATTTAAGAAGAAACTAGGTTGATCTCACAGTGATTGTCGCACCAAGAGGGTCTTGAAGCCTCCCAGTCTTTGGTGTGTAAGCCATATACATAATGTTTTACACCAGATTGAATGAGTTGAAGTAAATATATATATATGCAGGGCCGGCCCAATAGTATATTAGGCCCAAACTAGGGCTTTGGGCCTCATAAAACAATAGGGCCTCTAATTTACGAAAAATAATAACTTATGTATATGTAATATACTAATATGTGTGAATTGGGCTAGATTTGGGCCTCAAAAATCTACAACACCGGTCACCAAAACCCTATGGGGTTCACTGTGTTCTTTTCAACCACCCAAAATGATTCTCTTTCATCAGAAGATGAAAGGTAGGAGTCGATCTTGGATTCTCGGATTTCTCGATAATCATCAAGCATTCAAGCATGGTTACGAGAGTGCGTCGATTACAGCTTTCAAGCATTCAGTATCTAGTTATCTTCTGTACATACGGGATTCGACAATTCCATCCTTCGCCCTTCTGTAAATTGGTGGTATGTAAGGAGTTGAACATGTGGTGGAAGGAGTTGAACATAGGTTTGAGATTCGACACTCTAATGTTCTATTTCTAATTGTTTTGTTGCTTCAAGATTTCTCCTTGTTAATCTACAAATCCGCTTCTGCATTTGCATGGTAATTGCTTCTATTATTTCACTTTTGATTGGTTCGATGATTGTTTAAATGTTTGCCCGATGCTTTAGTTCTGTGAGTTGATTGCTTATGCTTGATTGTTTTGTTTATTTTTGGAGCAAATTTTCGTGGATTAATTATGTTGATTCCGTGCTATTTTAATTTTGCTACTCTGGATTAAAGCAAGTAGTTGTTTTGTTTCTTTTTTGTTGATTGCTTATGTCTTAATTGTTTCTGTTCTCATATTTGTGAATTTCGATGGTTTTTGTGAATTAATTTCAATTACTTTTTTCCTAAATTGATTATAACAAAAATAATGCTAATGTCTTATTTGCTTGACATGTCAAATTAGAATTTGTAAATGTGAATATGTTCCTTCTAAAAAATAAAAATAAAAATAGAAGCTTCAGTTGAATCTCAAAAGGATTTTTATTAAAATTCATAACAATTACAAAAGATAAAATGAGCACCTAAATGTTGTCGATGAACCTATAATGTGGATGAACATAAGTAAACGTATATGATGAACATAAGTGAAAAAAGTATATGATGAACATAAGTGAAAAAAGTACATGGAGAACATACAAAAAATTATGACCATATAAATGAAGAAGACCATATAAATGAATTGCATACAAATAAGATAAACCTACAACTTATAAATTTGTTCACCTCCACTAAACTACAAACATTTTTTTTCATTATTGTCGTACTTAAGCTCGGATAAATAAAAGGGTTTTTAAAAAAGGGCCTCAAAATTTGTTTCGTTTTAGGCCTCCACTAAAGTTGAGCCGGCCCTGTATATATGGAAAACATCAAAACGCAATTAAGTTGCTAAACACAATGCACAAGCTACTTCACAAGCAAGTCAGGTCATAGTGTTTTGAGCCTTTCTACTACACCATGAACAACGAACTTTCATCAACGCCCATTGGCGCGACTATAGACGTGATTGAACAATATGCAAGAGTAAATGCCCGACAAAATACAAAATACATTTAAGGTTTTGCATCTTTATACCCTTTGCCTAACTTACCACAAGCCATATTCACAAAACTAACAAAAGCACATATTGAAGTTAAATTATGGATTGGTGAGGAAAAATATTGCTTACCCCACTTACCAGTTTCTACGCACCAGATACCGCTATTATATTGCCTGAACTGCCTTCTCAATCCTCGATTGGAATATTGCGCCTATGCCTCAACCCTAAATCAGCATTACCCCCAAAACTCGAAGGATCGGACATGGGTCCCCCCTCAGACGGGTTCTCCTGTCTATCTTCCCCATAGTTATGAAGTCTCCGGCCAATCAAATAGCGGTCATCTCTTATTGAGTTGTGGAGGTTGGTGAACCAGACATGGAATCTCTTGGCACAAAAGCATAACAAGCTCAAGCCAAGGCATCCTAGCCATGCAAACCGGTAAACAGCTGAGTTGACCACTAGTGGGTACCCGAATACAGGAAACACCCCTCTAGCTAATACGTAAGGAATGCACAAAGCAGTTAAGAGCTTCATGACGATGGGGATCACGATCTCACGTAGCACCCAAAAGCCTTGCAGCCTTGAGAAACCATGGTCTCTCACCCGCTCAAATTTCACACGCCAGCTGTCATCCACCAGAGGCAACACGTGATCCATCATTACCTGTTTAGAAAAGACGATAGAGAACTATGTCAATAAAAGCACCCTTCACCTCATTGCATAAATTATACAGAGCAAGAATAACTTACATACAAGTAGAGGTGACAAAATGGTTGATTCAAGCAGGTTGGATAATGGGTAATTTTAATGTACATATTGGGTTGAACCTGAAACTCTATTTACCCAATTTTGAAATAAACAATATAAAAGGTCGTATGCATTGAAAACACATCATGGGTGATGTTCGGCCCATTTTCTTTTTAGCTGATTTTGTATTATACTTATTTGACCCTTTGGAGATAAAACAACCATAACTTACCCATCCGTTACACATGCCACCTCTAATACCATCAATAAAATTATTGTAACCCTTAATAATCATGCTTGAACAAGACATTTTGCGTCTGAATAACATAATATTAGGAGACCATTATCAAGAATAAAAGGAAAAGAAAAAAGTCCAACCCCAAGATCACCTAATCATAAATCAGTTACCAGAAACTGAATAAACTTTTGGAACTGAATATCCATATGGCAACATATAACAATTTCAAATGTGTGCAATGGCATTGATAAAATCCATGGTGTGAAGTTAAAATAGGTAGCCACTCACCAGTTGAGTCCATATCTTGAGGAATATAAGTCCAAGAGCCCAATCCTGATACAATAGAAAACTGGGCTTTCATCTACCGGCACACGCATTGGTACGATGACCAAAAGCTCAAACAGCAGGCCAATCAACACTGGGATGATGAAAATCTGTAACAAGACAGTATCAAATAAGGTTAAACAAGATTGACACACAGTACAGAGAAAGGGGTAGCAGGAAACGTGACCTTACCCATATA
Source organism: Flaveria linearis (assembly GCA_024085815.1). Classification (NCBI taxonomy): domain Eukaryota; kingdom Viridiplantae; phylum Streptophyta; class Magnoliopsida; order Asterales; family Asteraceae; genus Flaveria; species Flaveria linearis. The sequence goes on from CM044018.1 coordinate 27,102,792, forward strand.
CACAACAAAACAGAACTTTGGCAACAATGGAACACCATTTCATGATTTGACCTAATAAAACTGTAGCTCTCCTTGTTTTGATTTGATCAATGGAATATCTTAAGCCAGCCAATGCAGTCCAGATGACATAGCTTCCAATAATGAATGCATACAGGTCTACATGAAATGAGTTAACATGTTAATTATTTACCATAATGAACTTGCAGGCAGGTCAGGAAGGTTGGGTAACATGTTAAAGCAGGGCTTGGTCAGGTTGACTCAAAGCACTTTTGTCAACTTTATTTATTATCTTGTGTACATAATAAATGAGTTAAATTATGATTACAAAAACTATATCATCACAATAACAATCTAAATGTTCGAATGAAGCGTTCCAGAAGGTTGTATGCATTAGAAATAGACTTCAAGTACTTTCCAACTAGTTTCTTTTAGCTAGTTTTATTATGTTAATCCATTTGAACCATTCAGGATAACACATACCAAAATTGAGTAATTGAACCATTCATACAAAAATGGGCCAAAAGTATCATCTCTAGCCTCTACCATTAATGAAGAAACAAGAGAAGATCTTACTAAAACCACAGAACATAGTCCTTTAAGTATTTTTGTGGCATTGTTAACTAATACAATCAGAAAAATGGATATAAGTTTCAATGAAGCAAAATAAATCAAATATGGTTTCCAGTGGATCGCACAAAAATATGCCTTTATGTATAAATTTCTTACCATTACATTTTATTCCATGTGTTATTGGAAGAAGGGGAACTGAGTTAAACAAAGCTCGTCCAAGGACTACAGGCACCACAATAATAGCAGAATTGAAGATAAGCAGTGTCATCCATGCAACTAGCAAGAGCAACACAATACAGAGTACAAATCCGGACCTCCTAGTAGAAAGAAACAATGAATTCAGATCTGAAGATTGTCTAATCTAGAGCATAACTACTTGAAAAATAAACTTGGTTCTACAACATACCCTGAATCAGACTGTTCATCACCATCAGTTTCTTCTGCAAGATTAGCATCAGCTGTAGCCTGCCTGGCTCTGTTTACATCTTCACGAGCCAAATATTCAACCACGGCTCTATCACGACCACCTACTTGACCAAGTTGTCCATCCTGCCTTATAGGATCTCCATTACGATTTTCTTGCACATTATCATCTTCAGGACTGGGTAATAAGAAATCCGTCAAACCAAGTGCCCATCCAACTGCAGTAAACCAGTAGCGAAGAAGCGACTTAATTGTTGCCTTCAACTTAAAGTGCTCAATAGCAAACGGGATGCAAATTTGAAAGAGAAGCATGTTAGCAGGGATCTCAGTAAAGGGATCAGATACTCTGCAAAAACAAAACTCATAACAGTGAGCAAAGATATTAAAAGCGGTAGAACTTGAAAAGAGATAGTTGATGCCCAAGAACATAGAGAACAAACATACGATATATCAAGAGGGAAAACAGACGGAGCCATTCGCATGGCAAGCTTAACTGGCAAAAATACCAGCATTACAATTAAGCTCCCATAAACAGTGACTGACAGCAGAACCCTGCGAGCATGCTTGTGCACTGGATCATCAATCAGATCCCGAAACGGATTGTAATTGGGGTCAGCTGGGTCTCGCAGAAATATAGAACTCCATTACGCAAAACCTATAAATGCATGTGAAGAATAATTAATCACAGGAAAAAGAGAGGAAATTAGGATAACAAACATGATTTACTGAAAGGTTAGCAAGCTATACCCCACGCAAAAGGCTGACAAATATCGATATTTGTAGCATATAAACAATTCCTACAACCCAATGAATCAATGAGCTGGCTAATGGAGATGCTGCAAAGAATTCAACTCTTTGAGCCATAGACTTGCCAAACATTCTTATAGTACAAACATCTAACCACCATCCACACATCAGAGGGAAAACCCCTAGCTCAATGACTAACAGGAAGGCAACCTTTATCATAGTCATTAGATGTCTCATTGCTGCCACGAACTGCCTAAAGAGTGAAGGAATTGTCTCAGCTATAGAAACAATACCATAGAGCCTTCCCATGGTCAAAGGCTCTCCTTTGGTGTACCTAATTACCGCAATAGCTCCAAAGTAGAAGATAACAATTGAGAAAATGAACATATAGCCGACAGCAAGAGTTGTAACATCTGACAGCCATGATGCCCCAATGGCCACATTTTTCAGCATATCTGATGAAACAGGAACGGTGACATTGTTTGATGACTCAACAAGTCCAGTAGAATTCACCTTTAACATCTCTGCAACATGGCCGATGACATTGTTATCTGGGCTGCTGCTATCAGATGTCAAATTAGTGACCCCAGTCAGTGCATTCTTTAATGTAATATTGGCCAAGGCAAGTGCTTGCTCACTAAGCGGAACACCAGCTGAGAACATGGGAGTGGTGGCAGATGATAAAATCCATGACAGATGATAAAGTATGAATCGTCCAAGGTGGAAAGGAACAAGGATTACAACCCCAAGAAATATCATGTTGCTTGCAAGAACCTGTAGGTAATAGAAGGCCAACAGAGTTAAAATAGAAAGGGCATACACCGCTTAAAAGTTAAAACAAAATATAATATGGAAGATGCAGTCTGACCTTCCAAATAAACACTGAAATACAGACTTAAACACAAATTGTATCAGACAGAAGGTAATTAGACTAAAATTAGATTCGGATAGATGCAGGCCAATCAAGAAACAACATTTAAGTTGATATTGCTGATAAACATGTATCATATATCATAAGATGGTGACAGATACCACAATGGTACTGCGAAATTCAATACATGCTTATTAAATGTGATCCGAGTTGGACTACGTGCCTCATGGTTAAGCTTAATGTCACAATCCACTACTAAAGAATATGAACCTGTCCACATGTTATGCATTGCAACTACTTAATGAAGTTTTACTCGGTTAAAGCAGGCGGAATAAAAATCAAGAAAAAGTAATTGCATATATCATTAAAGAAAGACCATGGCGTACAGCAACAGCAATAGAAATTGCACTTACAGTAAATGCATTTTCCACTAGATGGAAAACAGGCCCCTGCATGCCAACAAGCTCATCAAAAGGAACATCCTCTGCACCATCCCCATCATCTAAACCATCAAACATCTGCTCAACATGTGCCTCAAGACGTGCTGCTTGCATCTCCCACCTGGCTGCAACATTTTCTGCATTCCTTCTGATCATCTGACCAGCTCCAGCAATCCCTTGTGCCCCACCAGCATCTTCACCATTCCCTTCACCAATAAGATTTCTGTTAGCTTGAGCAGGTTGCCTTCTCGGAACACGAGCACCATTTCTATCTCCTTCATCTTCTCTGTCACCCTCCTGCCCACCGATTTCTCTCAAATGTCGAAAATAATCCCTCAGAGATGTGGCCCCAAGAAAAATAAACACTATACTTGCAGAGAGCAAGAACCCATGAAGACAGTCTGTAAGAATAACTGTAGTGGAGATATGACTCAAGAACAGTCCCTGTGCTTCACCATAATTCCTAACGAATGAGAAACGCCATATCCAGAAGGTAATAAATGGTATGATCAGAAGCCAAACAGAAAGCACAAAACTGAGTCGTAGAATGAACTGCAACACATGATATGCTTTCATTGCCATCCCAACTACAAACTCTTGAAAAGGAAGCCTTGCAGGTGCATTCTCAGCATACACAGGTGAGAATGAAAACGGGTGCTTGCAAACCTGAAATGCGTATTAAAAGCATCAGTGTAAAAGCACAAGCAGGAGCCACAAAATTCCACAAGCAATATTCTATCAAGTATATTAAAATAAAAATGTATTTATTTATATACATGCAACAAAAACATAAGCAGTAGTGAACAAAGTGACAGTGACACCATGAAGACAGGATAGAGAAAAGACAAATAATATCAAAAGTATCAACAATTGCACTGTGTGATGCACTTCACAAAACACAAGATTTATAGGCCAACGGCCAGGAGTTAGCTTGGAGCCCTCATACCATGTGAATATGATATAGAGAAGATGATGGCGAAAGGGACCAAAAAGCCTAAGGTGCCTAAGTATGGCGTAGGGACATAAGGTGGGGCTGTAAGCAACATAATAATTAACCCAGTGGTGAGTAATTCCCTCTTTTTTGTGCAAGATCATGGGTTCAATTCTATATTTTTAAAAACAAAAAGCTACCAATCCCTAAGCTAGATCTCCAAATAAGTAACAACTTAATGACAAATATGTTGAACCAATCTTGACATAAAACGATAGACAAGGGTCTGTTTCTTAGTTTAGTTTAACTCATTATCTGGTAAAAAAAAGGATAAGTTTATCAGGTAGTTTACAGCTTTATCTCAAAAGGATTGAGATAAGCTTTTGTGATTTAACTTTATCTTAAAAGGATTTGAGATAAAGCCTATTATGTAGGAATAGATTAACTTGATGGGCTAGGTTAATCAACTATAAATAGGAGATAATTTTTACTTATTCTTTGTAAGTTTTCTATCAATTAATTGGAGAAGGGGTTCCATAAATATTCTCTTGTTTTCTGTTTATTCTGCTGTTCATTCTTTGATTCTGGTACCAATCAACTCAAAATATAAATATTTACGATTACAATGCACTATAGCTGTAACATTATCCAAAACTAAGCAAGATTAAACTAATATAAGGAAATAATAAAATATGATCTCCTAAGAACACTGCTTCCTTATCTAATCGATGGCATATATGGAACTAAACTTAAACTAACTACCCTTACATTCCCTACAAGAGTTATCATTGAAGAGCATGTTCCATTAACAACAGTTTCAGTCAACAGAAAAAACAAATTTCTAAAAGTTGGCATTCTAGCATTCTTCCAACGAAAGAGGAATACCAAGTCGGGATTTTTTAAGTATGTAAAGTGTAAACAGCCAGCTCAATAAGAACTCTGGTTTATTGACCAATGAACACGCAACTAGAAAATGCCAAAACGGCACCATTCCTTCCAGTCCAAAACTAGAGATATCATTTTTCCATCTCACAGGATCCATAACAAATTTATTTATCTACATTCAAATTATTGTTTTAATTTAAGTGGGACCACAAACAAATGTTTAACCTTTGAAAAGAAAATTCTTAATTTGGAAGGAAGTCAGGAACATTATAAATTGCAAGTCAAAACTTCCTCTAAGCATTGACCATAGACAGTAATATAACAATAAAAACACAAAAGAAAGCTTGTATGAGCAACCTACACAAGTCAAACGACAAGACTTGTTTCTATGTTTAACAACTCTTCAACTAAATCCTACCTTTTACTTTGCAACTAGCGATGAATATGGAAATACCACCTACAACAGACGGTATAGTTCACTGCCACAAGAAAAACAAGACAACAAAACAAAAAAGTTTCGCACACTTTTACCCTAGGATAGAGCCTCAAAAGTCACATTCACCATCATTTTGTCAGTGACTGGTGAACTGTTAAAACAAACACATTGATATCTGCCTACATACAAACAATAACATTTCCCAGTTATCAGCATTTCACCAGGTTTGCAAGGTCAGCTAGTTAACCCTTAACACTTTTATCAAAACCAACTGCTATATCAGCTAGCTAAAAAGATAATGGTTGTATGTCATATTCCCTTAAAAACTTGCCAGGTACAAGGGATATCATATTTCATCAAAACCAACTGCTCTATCAGCTGGCTAAAAAAAAATGTTTGGACATCCTATTCCCTTAAAAACTGCCAGGAACAAGGGATATCCTTTCATCAAAACCAACTGGTCTATCAACTAGTATTCACCAGAGACACCCGAAATGCAAGTTTGTCATGACTCACAAAACATATTTGATATTTCAGACAGCTAGTGAAAGCAACCATGCCGATTTTATTGTGCAATGAAGTCTATATTGTACCAGATCCACCTTCTTTAATGTTTTATCTCACAAGACTGCCCTCAGCCCCTTAAGCCACCGAGCTAAAAGAAAACAACTATCTATCTTGTACCAAAACAGAACCGATCGAAGCACAATCTTCCACAAATAAGATGAAGCTCTCATTAGCACCCTACCCAATATAATCTAAAAATCTGTATGATAGTATGTTAAACGTATGATAAAATAGATATTCAAATGAACCTAAACAAAAAGGAGAGAGCTGAACCAAACCTCACACTGACGAGCGTTGCTGTGATTGAGCCACTGGAGAAGGCAGTCCTGGTGAACAAACTTAATACTACCGCTACAAGCACAAGGATACCGAAGCGGATTCTCAGCGTCTCCGGGATTCCGACAGATCCGGCAAACATCCTCCTCCTCATCATCGTCATCGTCAAACCTGTTACCGACAGACACACTCTCAGGCGACGAATTGGAATTCGAATCCTGTTCGTTAACGGAAGCGGCTTCTCCGATTCCGCTGTGTGCGGCCGCCGTCGCCGGAGCGATCTCCATAGATCGATAGAGTGGGATGTTAGGGTTCCGGTGAGATTTTCCGGTGGCGTTTGATCGGAGAATGTGAAAGCCCCTTTTCCGATGAGATGGGGGGTGATGTGAGGGTCGTTGGGGTTTGAATGAGAGGTTGCGAGAATGGAGATCGGAGGTGAAAGTGTGAGCGTGTGTGGGTCGTGATTATTATTAATATTATTATTATTATATTATTATTATATTATTATTATTGTTATTATATTATTATGATCAAGCCCGTTGTTTTGTGGTTTATTACGGGTTTCTACAATTTTGGTTTGTGTTGGTTTGACCTGTAAAGTTGTGGTTCTTATGTTGAAGGTTATATATGACGGACCAAATTTAGAACACAGTTAGGTCAAATTATATGTGTCATTACAAAAGTTAATCGATCTATCTATTTTATAAAAGAGTAATTTATTTTATTAACTTTTTTTATTTTTCTCTTCAATTAAATAATTATTTTAATTACTAATAATATTTATTTTACATATTTTTAGATTAAAATAGTTTTAATGAATTAAGAAAGAGATCTTTTTATTAATGTTATTTCTAATAAAATATTTTTTATAAAATAATAACTTTTTCTAAAACATCAAACTTTTTAAAAATATAAAATAATTTAAAATTAGTGCTTTTAAAATGTAAATTTTTTTAAAAACTAAAAATTATTAAATTTAAGAGTTATAGTAAAGAAATTTTAAAAATGACATTTTTACAAGGGTTGTTTTAGAAGAAAATGTTATTTTTTTAAAAAAAATAAAAAAATATTTTAAAAAATGTGATATCATTGTTTTATTACTTATGGTCATTACACATACGTAATTTCAGTTATATCATATTTTAGAATATTATTTTATAATTAATAAATTTTTATGATATTAATATTTTATTTTTTCAACCCGTTTAATATACAGATTTACTAAAGCTAGTGTATTATATGATAGTTCTTCATTTTACGTGAGTGTTTATCTTATATATAAGGATGGTTCTGAGTGATAATTCATGAGGTTGTATCGTGTTTTTTTATATTTTAGAAAATATGGTATAACCCTCATAAATTTATAAAATTTTAAAATGTGGTTGTGAGTGTAGCATAGAAAAATATAATGACAAAGATAGAGAAAATATCATTGAATTAAAAGATAGAGAGAAAAAAATAATATTTTAGTGTAAACTAGTATCAAGCCCCTCGCGTTGCAACGGGTGGTTAAAACCGTGCCAAGTAGCACCTATTTCACACCACCATTAGCGATCACTAACATCAGAAAAACTCTTATAGAAAAGAAATAAAGACGGAAAAAAATTAAACCAATCGGAAAGTAAACGTAAAAATGTTGAACCATGTACGTGAAATGTAAAACATATAACAATAATTAAGTTGATCTAACGCGCGTTCTGACGGGGCTATTAAACTGTTGATACATTGTACCTAGTTTATGTTCTTCAGTGTAAATGTCTTTCATTTCTTACACATATGTAATGAAAACGTTGAATGAAATATGACAATGCTTTGATGTTTAATTGTCTTTATTTATATCATATTCTTATTGTAATTGGTATTACTTATATTGATGAACTTAATATATAGGTTTGAGGTTGTTGTACATAATTCTGAGTCAATAATGATTCAGAAATGTGTTCAACTTAGTCAAGTGGTTATTCATGCTAATGGACCATACGCACGAATGAACCATACTTATGGACCAGTCGCACGACTGAACCAGGAGACTGGATCAGTCGTATGATTAAGTAAGACGTAAGATTGACTCAGTCGTACGACTGAACCTTCAGTCGTGCGTATGAGTCAGGCGCATGAGTCAGTCGCACGACTGAACCATGCTAATGGTTCAGTCGCACGACTGAACCATGCTAATGGTTCAGTCGCACGACTGAACCATGCTAATGGTTCAGTCGTACGAATGGATACTGAAAACCTATAAATACCACATAATTCGTGGAAAAACATGACACTTTGAATACTTTCATACCCTAGCCGTCCAGAGTGTCCAAAGTCGCCTATCCAAGTTCATAGTTCGTTTCGGATCGATTAAAACTCGTTCTTAACGTTTGTTTCATCATTAGATCGATCAGGTTGTTCGTTCTCACTGATTGGATCGCCAATCAAATAGAATTCCGTGCTATTTGATCTGGTCTCACGCAGAATCCGTTAGTACTCCGTACAAAATCGGTCCTAACAAGTGGTATCAGAGCTTTGGCTCGTGATTTTGCATGGATTCGATTAGTTTTGGTGTTAAAATTAACGTTTTCAATCAAAAGATCCACTTTTTTCTTTAGAAACGTGTTTTTGACGAGTGCAGGTGTTAAAGTTTTGATTTTTTCTACATACGGCATATTAGGGTTCGTGAAAATTCGTATTTTTGTGGCAAAGTGTTTAAAAATTCGACTTTTTCCCGCAACAGCAGCCTTAGTCGAACAATTAGCTCAATCGCACGACTGAATCCTATTCGCATAGTTCAATCACACGATTGAACTCATTCGCACAGTTCATTCGCATGGTTAAGCTATTCCAGTCGGTTGACCTCAATCGTACTCCTCATTCGCACGACTGAATCCAATCGCATGATTGAAGTCATTCGCATCCTTCAATCGCACGATTGATCTAGTCGCCTTGCTCAATCGCATAAGTGAATCTGTCCAGTATCAAGTTTGTTAAAGTTTAAGCAATGGAAGATCAGTTTGTTGTGTTTACTGTCGAAAAAGACTCACGTATCCAGAATCTTCTTCTTCTGGAGAATCACAACAAACCACCGAAGTTGTTAACGTTGGATGAGTATCCTCAGTGGAAACAACAGTTTGAGATCTACTTGAATGGAGTTGACCCTAATCTTTGGACATCTATTGAGATTGGTTATACTGTACCAGTCAGTGCTAATGGGGTGAAGTTGACCTTGGGGGAATGAATAAAGCTCAGAAAGTTCTACATAATGCTAAAAAGAAAGTGTATGCACTATTGACCCAATCGATACCTAAAGACATATTACATCAATTCTCTGAAAAAAAGCAGTCGAAGAGGCTGTGGGAGGCGTTAGAAAAGAGATATGATGGTAATACAACCCTAAAGGCGCTGAAGGCTAAAGCTCTCAAAAAGGAGTTTGATAATTTCTCACCAATTGGAAATGAGAGCTTAGATGATATCATTGATCGGTTCTGCATATTCATGTTGTGACCATATCTATGGAAGACAAAGTTTCTAGTTTTGCTGATGGTCTGCTAGACAAGTCGGATCCATTTATGTCTAATCTGAGACAAAATGACACTCTTGCTACATTAGACATAAATGATTCATCTTGAAGTTAAGGGAGGAAGAACTACAACTTAAATACAAGTCAAAGAAAGGATCCTATACATAGAATCCTTCACTGTATAATTTTGTTCCTACTCCAGCATCATTAGGCGCACCGCTACAAACAGCGTTTATGTCTAATTCATCTGCTCCTTCCCAAAGCAGTTCCTCAGGAAGTGAAACATAATGTTCATCTAGAACCCAATACATAGTTCTTGATTCCAATCCTATCAAGCTGAAAACCGAGAACCTTGATAATGTTACTGTGGAAGTTTCCAAAGACCACATGGATCTTTTAGCAGCAGTTGTGCAGTCTTATGATGGGTTAGTCACTGGGAAGATTGGAATTGTCATCTAGCCGATGAAGATTATGAGTAGGTAGATGAAACTGCGCTGCAAAAGGATGGATATCATGTGGGCCTTAGCCAGTGCTGTTAGAAGGGCTAAGAAGTTTGTGAAGAAAACTGGGCAGAACTTGGTTGCCACAAAAGACACTACATTTGGATTGATAAAACAAAGGTCACGTGCTTCAACCGTGGTGAAAAGGGGCACTTTACGGGAATGTTTAAAGCTGAAGAAGACAGGTAATGGAAACCTTTTTCCTTCATTCAATAGTCAGGATAAAGAGAAGATTGGGTCTTCATCAAACAAAGAATCAAAAGCTATGATAGCTCAAGACGATGAAGGACAAGACTAGTCATTCCGATTCCTATATGAGGGAGAGTCAAATATATCACAGGTTGATGATTTGGATAATGGATCTGCAAGCGAGGGAGACATCATAGCTGAGCATGCACGTTCAGATATTGAAGAAGCTATGGGATGTTGTAGATCATCTTATGGAAGAAGAGTTGAATGCTACAAACTTAGAATCTCTAGTTATTGAAGATTCTAACTCTGCTCTTATGGCTGATTCGTCCAGTTCCGCACAGTATACTCTAAAGACGAATTATTTGATAAACATGCTTGTGCTGAATGTGATAAATTTAGAGAAAGCATTAACTTAAAATTTTCTAGGTTATTAGAACACAATGATAATCTGGTAAATGATTTAAATTGTGCACTGAAGCAAACCACGTTTTAAAACAAAATGAGTGAGTTTTAAAGAAAAGATTGAACTGCTAGGGAAACAACTAAGGGAAACAGAGGTTGTTGCCCTAAACCAATCAAATGACATTAAGTTCTATCTAAATTCTTTAGAGGGAAACTAAAGAGAAAAAGCAGTGTTGCAAGTCAAAGTTGAATCATTAAAACAAAAACTGCATAGTGTAGCAAGTCCTCTTACATAGTTCAGAACTTAGTGAAAGAAAATGGTGGGGAAGGTCTGGGTTATAAAGTAGTACCACACCACATGCAATCCTTTTGAATACTAAATGTAAACTATTAATAATAACACAGTTAAGGATTATGTGGTGACCCTCCTCTGGTCAGTGATCAGAGTCCACATGTAAAATTGTGCGGTCTGTCACTGAGCAGAAGGATACTACTTCAGGATTGAAAGATAAAGGTAAAGTTTGAAAGGTAAGCTACGTTCAACAATTGCAAAACAACCTTCTCTCTGTATCCCAAATTTGTGATAAGGGCTTTAAGGTTGTGTTTGACAACAAGAACTGTTACATACTTAGAAGGAATATGTTATTCTGGAGGAGCAAGTTCTAATGTCGGCCTCAAGATATAACGATCTGTATGTCTTGGACATATCAAAAGCCTCCATAACTGAGTTAACTACTCAGTGTTTCTTATCAAAAGCAACTAAAAGGGATTTAGTTTCCTGGCATAGGAGAATAGGACAAATCAATCCCAGGAAAGGAGATGAATCATCTGGTTCAGAATGATCTGGTGGATAGAGTTACTGTCAAGAACTTCCAGCTTCCAAACTTATGCATAGCATGCAAGAAAGGCAAAAGAAGAAGTCTCACAAGTCAAAGAAAGTTCATTCTATCGAGATTCCTCTTGAGCTTCTACATATGGATCTATTTGGCCTGTCAGCATAAAGAGCATAGCTGATGATTGGTACTGTTTTATGGTGACGGATGATTACTCAAAATTCTCTTGGGTGATGTTTCTAAAAGTAAAGTCGGAGACATTTGAATCATTCAAACATCTAGTTACCATATTGAAGTCACTCTATAACTCAATGGTCAGGTAGAAGTATGTTGCAATGTTGATGTACAATATACACCACCCCCCTGCGGGAAAAGGACCTTCCTTTTTCTTTGACTATGATGGATTTTTTAAATCCTTCAATCTACCTTCTTCCCATTCTGATATGTGTTGGCTACTCACATGATGTACGATTTTCTTAACACTCCTACTCGAGACTCTACATCATCGATTCCATTAGAAGGTTCTACTAGCTCTTCAGGGGGAGAACTAGAGATAAGTGATTCCTCTGATGATGAAGATGTTGAACTGAAAATGTGAACCAGGAGGAACAGGTTCCCACTGCTGAAAGGATACATGCAGCTAATCATGAAGTAACTGGAACTTCTGCACCCAGTCCTTCAACAGCCACAGAAACTGAACTGTGATTCCAAACCCGGATGATGAAGTAGCAGTTCCCACCACTCCCGGAACTAGGATTAACGTGAATCAACCCTTGGACAACATCATTGGGGATATTCTCTCGGGAGTTCAGACAAGAAATCAGCTCTACTCAGCTGATTATGCTGCTGTCATGGAAAAGGGCTACATACACGATGGGGCATATCGATGTTTTGTGTCTCAAGTTAAGCACAAGTATGTAAGTGAGGCCTTAAAGGATGAGGCATGGGTAGCTACCATGCAATAATAACTCCTACAGTTCAAGAAGTTAGGTGTCTTGACACTAGTCAACAGACCAAAGGTGTAAAAGTGATTGGCACTAAGTGGGTTCTTCGGTGTAAGAAGGATGACCAAGGGGCCATAATCAGAAACAAGGCTAGGCTGGTGGTTCAAGGGTTCAAGCAAGTAGAAGGAGTTGACTACAATGAAGTGTTTGCACCAGTGGCAGGATGGAAGCAATTAGAATCTTCCTAGCCTATGCATCCTTTATGCAGATCAAAGTTTATCAATTGGATGTGAAAAGTGCATTTCTTCATGGTGAGATCTGTGAAACAATGTACGTCAGTCAACTCGAAGGATTGAGGATCCTTATCATCAGGATAGAGTTTACAAACTAGAAAAGGCATTGTACGGGCTCCATCAAGCTCCTCGAACATGGTATGAAAAACTCTCTACCCATCTGCTGAAACATGGCTTTGTAGAGGTGTAATTGACTGCACGTTGTTCATTAAGGAAAAGGACAGTGATTTACTACTGGTACAGATATACATTGATGACATAATCTTCGGTTCCAAGAACGAAGCATTATGTAAAGAATTCGAATCTGTGATGAAAGCTGAATTTGAAATGAGTGTCATGGGAGAGATGAAGTTCTTTCTTGGTTTACAGGTAGATCAGACACCAAATCGAATCTTCCTGCATCAGACCAAATATGCTGGAGATATCATGAGTCTGTTTGACTTGGAGAATGCAATGGTTGCAGGTACTCCACTTGCCCCGAACCATGATGTGGCACCCAACGAAAATGGTGATGGTTGATGCCACTATGTATCGAGGAATGATCGGATCTCTCATGTACCTCACAGCATCTCGTCCTGATATTTGTACACCATATGTCTCTGTTTCGGATATCAGGCAAAACCAAAAGTAAATCATTTGATTGGGGTAAAAAGGATTTTTTGTTATCTAAAGGGTACTCCAACGCTTGGGTTGTGGTATCCTCATGATGATGACTTTGAGCTAACAGCGCATAGTGACTCAAATTATGGTGGTTGCAAAATGAATTACAAGTCAACATCTGCGGGATGTCAGTTCTTTAGAAAACGATTAGTCACCTGGCAGTGTAAGAAGCAGATGTTTGTTACTCTGTCGACATGTGAAGCTGAATACGTTGCTGCAGTAAGTTGCTGTTCACAAATCATCTGGATTCAACAGCAAATGCGAGACTATGGTTTGAAATTCTCTAACACCCTATATTTGTTGATAATTTTGTTGTTATTGCTGACACCAAAAATCCGGTCCAACACCCCAAAACTAAACACATCGGTATTAAATATCACTTGATGCATAACTGTATTGAAAAACAATTAATTGATGTTGTTAAAATAAACACGGATTTCCAACACGCCGACCTTTACACAAAATCTTTTGATAAACCTCAATTTCATTATCTGTTAGAGGTCGATGACGGTAAAAAGAAAGATAATGTGATTCTAGACGAATCAAGTTCATAGTCCGTCTCTATGTTTTATTTTTTAATTTTTGATTTTATTTTTCTTTATTTATTTTATTTTTTCTGTCTTTAAAAATTTAAAAACACAAAAAGATTTTCGGTTTTAGAATTTTAGGGGGAGAATAGTTTTAGTTTCAGCAGTTATTATTTAAATTACTAAAAAAACGGGGGCGGGCAGATAAGCTGAAAAGCAAAGACATCACATCTGTGAAATCGATTCAAGTTAATGGAAAATGATAGTACACAGACATCGATTTGTTTGGGACACCAAAAGGATTTAAATATTCTAAAATGTTATATTCAAAGTTATAGAAATTTATAAGTCTAAGAAATCAAAGCTTAATGAGTTGAAAAATGATAGTAAGCTAGTCTGCTACTGTGGTTACATAGAGAAAGGAGATCTAGGGGCTGCTAATCCATCATATGATGTGTCGTTAGATTTAACACAATAGACTAGTAGACTTCATTGGTGACCAAATGTGAAACTAAATCATTCAACAGGCTGTGAGTTTCCATCTTATTTCTGGTTAACACAATCAACTTATTTCCAATAAGGGGTTGAAAAGCAAAATGAACGACACAAATATGTGCGGACGACATAAAAATGAGCAAAATGCATGAAAAGTTGTGAAATGCAATCAAACTAATGACAAATGTTGTTGGTGCGTTATCTGTAAAATATGATTGCTCGAACAAGAAGATAGGCTGTGCGCCTTTCTGCTGTGCGATGGCACTGACATGAGGATAGGCTCAATCTAATTATTCTAGAATTCATTGTTATTTGTGCCTTTTTACTGTGCGATGGCACTGACCTGAGGCTTGGAATCTCTTTGAAAGCTCTTAGAATAGTTTCTTCTTGTCAAAAACCCGTAGACCGCTCAAAAAATCTCCTGAGAAAAGTTGATTACCACATAAGTGTGGGATCCACAAATGCTCTGTTGAAATATATACCTAAATATCACCAATGTATGTCAAAAATCAGTGTAAAGATTATGCGGATCGGTATTATTCACTAACAAGTGGTTTTCTCTCAAACTCACCTAGAACAACACTCAGAACGAGTCTAACACAGAGTTGATCACATATACAATTAACAAATGAAAATCAACACAGGAAGTAAATTTTCAAGGTACTTTTATATATTGATTCTCAACTCAAAAGATTACAAGACTCTTGCAAGCACAATCTCTATCTAATGAGTTACAATGAGAACTATATATGTATACTACCTACAGCCGGATATACTTTGATACCAGCTGGAACCTATAACAAAAGCCTATACTACAAGACTATAGGTTAAGGTATCTCGGATTTTTATCTGAGATTTGGTAGTCAGGACATGTCCCTGACTTACCTTTTGTCGCTAACTAAGGTTGGTAACATGTACTATCATAAAAAGGTAAACAGTGGAATAAAGTATGGTCAACTACATAGCTCTTTAGAAAGAAGTCATGCTGTATCAGAAGTCTGCAGCGGAATGTCAGAGACCATACTTATGTCCACTGGTTTTATAGCAATGTCTTCCGAAGGATAAATTGCTTCGGAAAGATAACTTCTTCGAAGCCACTTATTCTTGGGAAGACTCTTCTTCCGAGACTTGGGAACTTCTTATTTGTTTTCGGAAGTAGAGTTTGTCTTCGGAAGTTGATCTTTCACTTGTCTTCCGGAAGAACTCTTCAACCTTTGGAAGTTCTCATACTTAGCTTCGGAAGCCTTTGAATATAGCACTAAAATTTGACTAAGTGAAATGGTTTTGGTTGCATCAGCCATTATCATGATCCAACAAACTCCCCTAGGCTGATGCTACCAAAACTTCACTTATCTCGGCTTCTCAAAACTTTCAGCACCAGGGAAAGAAGATACTTATCAGTTTCTTTGTTCTTCCCTGGTTGGTGCTGAGAAGTTTGTACAAATCCTTGTAGAGAGAAGATCCAGTCTGTTATCTTGGATTATATGTACCCTTTGCTGTAGCCCTCTGAAAAGAGTAGTTGATGGGAACTGTAATCATTCCCATCTATCTATAAGTTCCAAGTCTGGACCCTCCATCATCTGTAGAAAGGCAGTGCCTTGGTGGAAGATCTTTCCTTGTCTTCCTTTCTTCTTAACTTCAACTCTTCTTCAATTTTGGCTTTTGCAGTTAGCTCGGCTAGATGAAGACTGCTGATATGATTTCTGATTAATGCAGCAGCTTTCAGAGTTGGAGGGATTGGAAAATGGCTTCTCTGCTAACTCAGCAACATCAAATCTGCTGGAGTGTAGCAGAGAGGTTGCATTAAGTCTGTTGACTTCTCCACTTTCTCTTTCCATAATAAAGTTATGAGAAGTTTCATCGAACCTCCACTGGATTATTTTTTTTCTAGGCACAAGAGACTGACTGGGAATCTTGTCCTCTTTCCTTGTATCCAGCAGAGTCACCAGTTTCTTCTAAGTTTCTTCTTCATCATTTATGAATCCGAGTTGACGCCTAGAAGTCTTGCAGCCTGGTCCAATATTCCTCTAGGCAAGTCAAGAAATTGATTTCTTGTGAAGGAACATGAAGATCCTCAACATAGGTGATGTTGATAGAGTCCTCTTCACATGAGATCTCATTCAGGTTATGCAGTTTAAGCTTGGTCTTGATTGCTTGAATTCATTAAGAGAGAGAGGTTGAGAAGGCTGACGGGATGGTTTGGATGGAGGTTGTGTTGGTTGTGGTTTAGAGGTTCTGGGAAGTGTTTTGGGTTGAAGGATAGGAAGTTTAGTGGTTGGGGTGATGAAGTAGGTGTGGGTAGAGTTGTAGGTTCAGGGGTGAAGGGTTCATTAAGGCTCGATCTTGATGGGGAAGGGGAATGGGATTGGTTCTTTTGGTGTTGGTTGTGGTTGAGTGGTTAGGGTGAAGATCGTTCCCTGGTCTTCTTGTACATCTCTTTCTTCTTACCCATACGGATGTCAGCTTTGATTTCACTGACAATCCGCTGGAGTGTCTTTTCAGACATAGGACCACCTGCCTACCAGAGAAGCCATGTGCCTGGAGATAGTCTTTCATCCAGGTTATCACTAAGCTGTTGGTTGTAGAGATCCTTGTTTCTTCTTCTTCTTCTTCTTCTTCTCTTTGCTCTTTTCCCTTGCAGCCTTCTTCTTTTCTTTCTCCATTTGATCCTACTCTTGTTGTGGAGCTAGAGGATCGTATCATTATCATGTGGAGAGAAAGTTTTTAAAGTTGAAGCCTCTAGAAAGTAGGAATTTTATCCTAGCTTCCCTCAGCTGCAAGCCAGCTTTCCTCTGTTCCTCCTCTTCCCTCTCTAGGCTAACCTCGCTTCTTCTTCTTGTTTTAGCCTGGTTGTCCTCTCCAAAGTCACAACCTCCTCTAGTGGTAGCAGGAGTACTTCTTCATTTGCAGCTCCTAAGTTGATAAGCTGATCAATGAGTTCCTCTCTCTTTGTTGTTAATTGCCTCCTGATTGGCTGCAGCTGCCTTTGAACTAGCAGCCAGTAGCTTCTCAGCAGGGAATCTATCTTTCTTCTTTAGCTTTTCAATCCTTGAAGCTCTTCTAGCGTCTGCTTCCTTTTCCCCTTTGTCTTTTGACTAGTGACTGTGGTGGTTCTGGATGATGGGTTCATATTGAGAGAGAGTCATTGGTGATTTGGGATGGGCTGGTTTGGTGGCGAGGGTCCTCACTATCCACCTCAGATGCCATTTCAAGGATTGCATCTGTGATGATTAGGTCCTCGGACATCTGGAACAGTCCTTCCGCAGCTTCTATCTCAGCTTGAAGATTCAGCTTGTTCTTCCGAGGCTTTAGCTGGTTCTTTTGACGGCGCTTCCTTGTAGCTTCGGAAGTTGAAGGAGATACACATTCTGTCCCAATTGTTTCAGTGCTGGGCCCCAGTCCCCATTTCCCCTTCTAAGTGATCTTAGGTTCCATGTGGACCTTAGGTAACCAACTTCTTCCACAGTGGTAGAAGGTGCAGTGATCCTTTAAAGCTCTTCAGCTCCACAGTAGATCAGTGTAGGATCAGGCTTGGCTGATCAAGAGGATCTCCATACAAACTTGATAAAAGTGTGTAGAGATACTTAATCATCTGTGGGTCAATCTGAAGGATAGATTGGGATGACATGGGCCATAGAGATGATATAGGAAGTTGAAGCTTTGATCGGTGGTTCCTCATGTGTTTTGTCCTGAACATTCTTCCCCTTTTTGGTAGCATCATCTTGAGAGCTAGATGAGCTAGAGGAAGAAGTCAATGAGACTGAACTGAACTGGTACATCCTAATAGACCTCTCTGTCGTGTCTCGCAGCTAGTGAGCCTTGAGATTGTCAATCTCAAGTTGCTGAGTGCCTGACCTGGTCTCTAAGATCCTAACCTGAGATTCAAGGTTTGCGACCTTTGAGATCAAGTACTGAATGGTAAGTAGCATACTTCCCTCATCTTCATATGAAGAATCACGGGGAGATAGATAACATACCTAGTATGTTCAGTCTTACCACCAGATGGGGCTTCTTGGCACCCTGGATACCTTTGCTCAAAGTCATCTCTTTCAGAGACATCAATGGGCAAAGTTGCCATCGACTTAGTCTGATTAATGTTACCACTGTCCTGAGAGCTCAATAAGAAATCTGAGTAGTGGTAGCTGAGCCTACATGAGTCCCCTCCACATCAGTAGGACTCACCTCAGTTAAGGTTTGCTGATGGGGGCTAGAGATAAAGGATGTCTCCAGGCTCTGTTGAGCGTGGAGAGGGTGTGTGATAGATCAACTTCATTTCCATGGAGATGTTTATCTTTTCATCAGTTTAAGGAGGAGATCAGTGAAGGATAGGGAGGCTAAACCTACTGATCCGGGACCTGATCAATGTCTATAGGCATTGAGCCTCTGGTGGGCTGTCCCTAATTGGCTGCATAGGGGAGTGTATACTCACCCTGTGGGCTAAAGGCTTGGGTGTCGGGCTCTTGGGTTTGAGAATGAGGAAGCTCAAGACCCAAATTAAGGTCAAAAGTGAAGTATGGTGTGACCTCAGACTGAGTGGGAGCCTATTGTTCCACTCTAGTTCTTTTGGATTAAACAGGATGAGCTTGTTCAATCAGAGTAGATTGAACAAGGGTTCGTTTGGGGCGTCTTTGATATGTGATTATGATGGGTGGAGAAGGTAATATGAGATTTGTGGTGAAGGTTGCTGGTGTGGTTCATCACCTGTGGGGTTAACAAGGATGTCACCAGGAGCTATGCGCTCAATCATACCTGGAGGTAGATCAGTGTGTCCTTCTAGTGAAGTTGGTGGACCCTTTCATAGTCTTGAAGATTGCAGGGCTCATGTGAGGGACAGTCAGAGCAGCTGCATAGATAAGCTGACTCTGGTCCAACTCACAAATTGATGATGTGCGAAGAAATCTAGGATACATGAAGAATGTTTCCTTTGAAGATCTCTTTAGAGGTTAGTCCGCACAAACCTTAAGTAGTTGAAGCGTAGGCTCTCTACCACAATCCATGAACTAAGCATCCTAGTTCATAGGGATTTTGATCCCATCCCCCTGACTTATTGGACAGACAGTGGAGAAACAATGTGCAAGAGAACTTCCAGTTGTAGGAGAAGTTAAACTTGTACACAGTGACCTGCTTACATCTCCTCCATCATATCCCATTAGAGTGTAAGTGCTGTCTGTCATCCTTGGGAAACTCCGTAGGAGCTCCTTCATCCTGGAGCTCTAGATGCTCCCTGATGAGTTGTTTCAGTAAGAATCAGCTCCTGTCCACAAATGTTGTTCCTTAGTATACGAACCCCATTTAGGGTTTCTGCTCGACCATTTCCCCAAAATTCGGCCATTGGTTTGTGTGGTAAACAGTGGGGTTAACGGTAAGGCTGTGAAGTAGTTGATTCAGAGAGAAAGGTGATGATTTTAAAGAAGTCATCATCTATTGAGGAATCAAGTAATGCGACTTGGTTATGCTGAGGGTTTAGTGCCATTTGTGAAAGGTGAATGAAGATCAGTTTGAACTGGGTGAATTGGAAGTGAAGAAACTTTTAGGGCAGTAAATTGGTAAAAGTTAAACAAGTCTGGTTCTTTAACAGTGGGGGATGACTGTGGGGAGTAACTGTGGGTGGTTATGGTGGTTTTTGACGGTTATGATGGTTTACGGTTATGAAATGACAAATGCGGCAAGGTGGTAAGTTTAAATAATCTGACAATCATTAGCAAAATTAGGGCTCATGTGAGGGACAGTCAGAGCAGCTGCATAGATAAGCTGACTCTGGTCCAACTCACAATTGATGATGTGCTGAAGAAATCTAGGATACATGAAGAATGTTTCCCTTTGAAGATCCTTATGAGGTTAGTCAGCACAAACCTTAAGTAGTTGAAGCGTAGGCCTCTCACCAATCCATGAACTAAGCATCCTAGTTCATAGGGATTTTGATCCCATCCCCTGACTTATTGGACAGACAGTGGAGAACAATGTGCAAGAGAAACTTCCAGTTGTAGGAGAAGTTAAACTTGTACACAGTTGACCTGCTTACATCTCCTCCATATCCCATTAGAGTGTAAGTGCTGTCTGAGTCATCCTTGGGAAACTCAGTAGGAGCTCCTTCATCCTGGAGCTCTAGATGCTCCCTGATGAGTTGTTCAGTAAGAATCAGCTCCTGTCCACAAATGTTGTTCCTTAGTATACGAACCCCATTTAGGGTTTCTGCTCGACCATTTCCCCAAAATTCGGCCATTTGGTTTGAGTAAACAGTGGGGTTAACGGTAAGGGCTGTGAAGTAGGTTGATTCAGAGAGAAAGGTGATGATTTTAAAGAAGTCATCATCTATTGAGGAATCAAGTAATGCGACTTGGTTATGCTGAGGGTTTAGTGCCATTTGTGAAAGGTGAATGAAGATCAGTTTGAACTTGGGTGAATTGGAAGTGAAGAAACTTTTAGGGCAGTAAATTGGTAAAAGTTAAACAAGTCTGGATTATTTTAACAGTGGGGGATGACTGTGGGGAGTAACTGTGGGTGGTTATGGTGGTTTTGACGGTTATGATGGTTTACGGTTATGAAATGACAATGGCGGCAAGGGGTAAGTTTAAATAATCTGACAATCATTAGCAAAATCTTTACCTTTTACAGAGTGGGGCCCAAAAAGATATCCGTTACACAGTAAAATCTCTCTTTCCGAGTGTGAACATTTCCGAAGGTAATTGTTTCCGAAGGCAATTCCTTCTTCTGAAGCAAAGCATTGCTTTCGAAGGCAAGAACTGTTTTCCGAATGAAGATTTTTATAAGCTTATGAAGTAGATCTGATGTGAAATCAATCGCTTCTTCCGAGGCTAAAAACTCTTCTGAGAAGAAAATTTCCATGGAGGAATTTGGCTTCGGAAGATATTAAGGAATATCTTCCGAGAGTTAATTCCTCTTCGGAAGAAATTTACACTGGGAATATTTCAAAGAGATCTTTGTAACAGGGCTTAGATTGCATTGACACAAGACATTACACATTAAGAGCTTTCAGAAGAGGTAGTTTAATCAATGTTTATCATCCCAATAGCTGATATGAGATATTTAAACCTTTGTTCATTAAAAGCTTTGGTGAACAAATCAGATATTGTTCATTTGAGTCAACTTTGATTAGCTTGATCAGATTTTTCTCATGAATATCTCTAATGAAATGATACCTGATATCAATGTGCTTTGTCTTGGAGTGCTTCACTGGATTTTCGGTGATGGAGATAACACTATTGTTGTCAATATGGATAGGAAGCTCATGAAGTTGAATCCATAGTCTAGCATCTGGTTCTGAATTCACAGCAGCTGAGTACAGCAGCTAGCAGCAGCAATATATTCAGCTTCAGCAGTTGATGTAGATACACAGGATTGTTTCTTGCATTGCCATGAGATAATCCTTCCACCAAGAAATTGACATCCTCCTAATGTTGATTTCTTGTCAATGTTGCAGCCACCATAGTCACTGTCAGAGTATCCATAGAGATTGAAATCACTATTTCTTGGATACCAGAGACCTAGTTTAGGTGCTCCTTTGAGGTATCTGAGGATTCTCTTTGCAGCAGCTAGGTGAGACACCTTTGGAGCAGCCTCATATCTTGCACAAATGCAAGTATCAAACATGATATCAGGTCTACTAGCAGTAAGGTATCAGAGAACCAATAATTGCTCTATACTGATGTTGATCAGTATCCTCCCCCTCAAGGTCAGAGCAGAGATTATGGTTTCTGGGTATGGGTGTCTTGGATGGCTTACAGTCCTTCATCTCAAATCTTTCTAAGATGTCATTGACATACTTGGATTGATTAATGAAGAATCCTTTCTTCAATTGCTTCACCTAAATTCCAAGAAAGAAGTCCATTCTTCCCATGGAACTCATTTCAAACTTCTTTTTCATGATGCTTTCAAAGTCTTTGCACATTTGGTTTTTGAATAACCAAATATGATGTCATCAACATAGACTTGAATAAGCAACATATCCTCTCCATACTTTCTAATGAAGAGAGTCTTGTCAATGGTACCTCTGGTGTAGCCACTTTTCAGAAGAAATTGAGATAGAGTCTCATACCACAACCTAGGTGCTTGGTGCAGCCCATATAGAGCTTTGTCCAGTTTGTACACATAGTTGGGATGCTATGGGTCTTCAAATCCTGGAGGCTGGCATACATAGATTTCCCTATCTATATCCCATATAGAAAAGCACACTTGACATCAAGTTGGTAGACAGTAAAGTTCTTGGATGCCACATAAGCAAGGAAGATCCTAACTGCCTCAAGTCTTGCAACAGGTGCAAAGACATCAGTATAATCAATTCATTCCTCTTGGGTGTATCCTTGAACTACTAGTCTTGCTTTGTTCTTGATAATCAAGCCTCTATCATCTTTCTTGTTTCTGAAAACCCATTTAGTGCCTATAGGTACTTGACCAGATGGTAGTGGGCATAAATTCCAGACATTTTGTCTTCTGAATTGAAGCAGCTCCTCTTGCATCGATTCAACCCAACTACTATCTTTCAAGCATCTTCTACCTTCTTGGGTTCCATCTGGGATAGAAAACATGAGTACAGACAGACATTCCCATGATGTGTTTGTCCTCTTGTTCTTACACCGTCAGTGACATCCCCTATGATGTTCTCAGTGGAGGAGTGTTGTGAATCCTAAGACGAGGAATCACTTCCAATTGCAGAGATAGGTCCAGGTTGGACATATTCTGATCAGGAACTAGAACACTCTGTCCAGCTGTTGTTTCAAAGTCATTTAATGAGGACTGATTGAATGACTGAGAAACATCATCAATGGTTGGCTGTGAAGTAGTATTAACAGTTGCCTGTTCCTTCAAAATACTACTTCCTTCAACTTGGTGTTGTAATGGATCACCTGAAGAGTTTTGAGGTTCATCAGGTGATTCACTTATTGAAGCTTCACTATTCCTTGAGATAGTTACACTATCTGATCTGTGAATGGTTGAATCTTGTTGTCTTTCAGCTCTTGGAGAATTTGTAAGACGTCTGGGTAGCTCAAATAGTTGATTAGCATCAGCATCAGCATCAGCATCGCCTTGAGCACCTGTTCCAGCTGAAACATTCTCAAAAGATGGTTTAGAATAGTTTGAAAATAATTCTAAGTCAAAGAAATAATCAGGTCCATCCCCCTGACACAAGGAGTGTGCTCATTAACAACTATATGGATGACTCCTCAAATTGTTGATTCTTGATATTGTATACTCTATAAGCATTAGAGCTAGAAAAGTATCCAACAAAGATAGCATCATCTGACTTCTCAGCAAACTTTGCTAACTTGTCTTTTGTGTTAAGTATGGTACACCTTCTGCCAAAGGACCTTAGAAAACCAATGAACGGTGATCTCTTGTTCCATAACTCATAAGGGGTTTTTCCATGGGGCTTAACTACAAGAACTCTGTTCTGCACATAGCATGCAGTGCTGACTGCCTCTGCCCAGAATGTTAGAGGAAGTTTTGAATCAGCTAACATAGTTCGAGCAGCCTCAATAAGTGTTCTGTTCCTCCTCTCAGCAACACCGTTTTGTTGAGGAGTTCTGGGAGCACTATATTATCTAGCAATCCCTTTTGAGTCATAGAATGAGTCAAGAACAAAGTTCTTAAACTCAGTCCCTTGATCACTTCTAATAATTTTAACCTTATGATCAATTTGATTTTCTATTTTAAGAATAAAAGATTTCAAAGTTTCAGCAGTTTCATCTTTAGTTCTTAAAAATAATACCCATGTGAATCTTGTAAAATCATCAACTATCACAAGACAGTATGATTTCCTTCCAATGCTCATTATACTTGTGGGACCAAAGAGATCCATGTGCAATAAGTGTAATGGAGTAGTGATAGAATTAACACATTTAGATTTGTGAGATGTCCTATGCTGTTTTCCTTTCAGGCAAGCAACACAGTTATCTTTGCAGAAAAACTCCTTTTTAGGCAAACCATGTACCAAGTTATTTTTAGCCAATTTATTCATTGTCTTAAAATTTACATGACACATACGTTTATGCCATAGTGTTGATTCATCACTATCAGCTTTGGAAAGAAAACATGATACTTCACCCACAGGAGAAGCATTGTTCATATCTAGCTTGTACATATCCCCTTTCATGGAGATCTAAGAAGCACCAATTCTGGAGGAATTGTCATCCCTGGTTTGAGGATAATGCACTCATGTTCAGTGAAAAGCATTTGATGCTTTTGGTCACAGAACTGAGAAACACTTAACAGATTATGTTCAAGCTGTTTGACAAAGTGAACTTTGTCAATGTTTAATCTACCATTGGATATACTTCCTCTGCCAGAAATATATCCTCCGGCCTCACCTCCAAATTGGACAGGCCCTCCATCATAGTTCTGGAATTGTTGAAGGAGAGATCTGTTCCCTGTCATGTGCCTGGAGCATCCACTATCTACAATCCAGACATTGTTGTTCTTGTCAAATGGATGTCCCTGCACATAAGATGAGATTGTTAGTTTTGTTTGGAAGCCCAAGCCTTGCTGGTCTTGGGCTCTTCCAAAGATGATGACATAATTGAACCAAAAGATATGCATTGGGGTTCAATAGAGGTCGTTGAAGAAGAGGTTTGGGCTGCAGCATCTTCCTTGATCTTCCAATCCATCCCTTGGTTGATCTTTCAGGATGAGCTTGTTGAGGCTATTGCAGCATGGACTTCTTCCGAAGCTTCTTTCTTTTCGGAAGAAGCCTTCACCACCTTTTCTTCCGAAGTAGTCTTCTTCTGGGTTGGTTTCAGGGAAGCTTTCTTGTTCTTCCGAACCTTTAAAGCTTTGGCTTCTGAAGCCATTTTTCCTTCGGAAGAAGTACTTTCTTCCGAAAGTAACTTGGCTTCCGAGACCAACTTTCCCTTTTTCATCACTTGGACCATTTAAAAAGGTCCAAATGTGAAACCTTCCCTGACTCCTTCTTTTCTAACATTTTTTGCATAATGTGTGCTTGCTGGATTGTAATAACAATATTTTGCCATGTGGTTGTGCAGACCACACATTATGCATACGATGTTAATCTTTTGGGAATTTAAGGGTTGCTGTTTCTTGGGCTTCTTTTCTTCATTAGCAACTTTTCCTTTTAACTTCTGATCCTTTGATAGGGCAGGAGTGCTGGCATTACACTCCTTTCCTGAATCAGAGGTACCTAACACTTGAAATCCAGCTGAGATAAAGACACCTTTCTGCTTTAGGTCAATCTTTAGCTTAGACGCAGCAACCTTCTTAGCAGTCTTTCTAGCAGCTTTAGCTCTGCTTCTTCTTGCCTTGGTGGTTAGGATTTGATCTTCAAAGGAGGAGATAGGTGCATTTACCTGTTTCTTCCCTATGGTGGCCACTATTGTTGCATCCTCCTTCAACTCTAGTGAAGAAGGGTCAGCAGTTGGAACCTCTTGCTCCTCAGTACCACATCTAGGTTGTCTAATAGACTCATAAGAATGTGGTGGAGCGATTTCATTGGTTCCCAACCCTCATTTGTTTTGATAAAACATTTTGGAATGAGAGGATAATGTAAGAATAGCTTGGAAGTTTTGCTTAGCAATAACTTGCTTCCTGGCCTGAGCCTCAACAGTGACAAGCTGGGCTTAAGCTTCAGACAGCTTGGATATCAGATCTTTGATTTGAGTCTTATAGTTGGTTTGTTCATGTTTTAAAAGAGACACAGTTTTCTCTAACTTCTTAATTTTCTTTTGATAGTCAGATTCAGCTCTTTTAAAGTCAGATTTTAAGATATTTAAAGACTCAACATCAGATCTGATTTCCATATTGTAATCCTTGTAAAGTTTAACTTTAGCAATACAGGCTGGAGTACAAAGATATTCATATACCTGAGCATCATCTGTTCCGCCCATGAGTGCTTGAGCAGGAGTCACATCCTGTACCATGAAGCTCCAGTCAACATCTTGAGCTATTGCAGCTGTTTCAGTTGTCTTTTCTTCAGACTTCGAGGTTGAGGGATGTGTGGAGGTCTGTGGGGTTCCCGGGTTGTTCTTTGGAGCCTTGCATTCCCTAGCAAAGTGACCCAGTTGGTTGCAGTTGTAGCACTTTGCTTTAGTCTTGTCAAACCCAAACTTGCTGTTAGCAGGGTTTTAAGGGAATTGCCTTCCAGTTCTCTTGAAGAACTTCTTTGCTCCGTAAGTTAAAAGAGCCATCTGTTGGACAATGTCCATATACTCTACATCATCTGGACTGAAGCACTCAAGATCATCAAATCAATATTGAAAATCACCAGAGTATCCACTTCCAGAGACAAAGGCACAACTATCCTGAAAGGAGTTGTGTTGAGCCAGTTGAGACTTTGGAGTCTCAGGTAGAGTAATGTAGGGTCCATTTTGCGAGTTGTCAGGGTAGCATAGCAACTGATGTTGTGGCTCTATGCTTTCTCTTTCAATCACATGAAGGGCTGAACTCAGTTGGTTATTGGAGTTACCAGAGGAGTTTTGCATGTTCATCTCCATCTGGAATGCACTGAGGATACCATACAACTCTGTGAGAGTAAGAGTCTTAAGGTCTGAAGTTCTCTTGATCACAACACAATAGTATGTCCATAGTTTAGGAAGGGAAGACATGAACTTCCTTACTATGTCCCTGTTCTCAAGAGTTACTCCAATATCCACCAGAGTATCCACTATCTCAACATACCTGAAGTATTATTGAGTCAAGGTCTCACCAGCCTTGAAAGTGAAGTTTTCCAACTGCTGCTTTAAGAGATCCTTCTTGTTCTCTTTAGTTTCCTTGGATCCTTCATACATGAGCTTCAGTGCTTCCCATAAGTCTTTAGCTGTCTTGCACTTCTTGAAGCCTCTGTAGATGGAGTTTGGAAGAGAAGTTTGAAGAGAAGTCTAGCCCTTTGATCAAGCTCTATTCTTTCCTATCTTCTTCTGAGTAATCGTCCACATCTTTTGGAATGATACGATTACCAGTGGCAGAAGTAGTGCTTGGTATGAAAGGACCATTGACAACGGAGTCCCACATCCTTGAGTCTTGACACTTGATGAAGCCTTCCATTCTTGTGCACCATGTGTCAAAATCTTCACGGGTGATCAATGGGGACTTGGTCATGGTACCAGTTTCCATATCAGCTTTAGTGAGAGCGACCATTTGAGTGAGTGGGTTGTAGGGAGGAGTGAAAAACAAGTTGATTTGGATTGTTAGATCACGCAATCAAGAGCCTAAAAAGCTCTGATACCAATTGCAGGATCGGTATTAGTCACTTAGCAAGTGGTTTTTTCTCAAACTCACCTAGAACAACACTCAGAACGAGTCTAACAAGAGCTGATCATAATATAACAAGTAACAAATGATAATCAACATAGGAAGTAAATTTTCAAGGTACTTTTATATATTGATTCTCAACTCAAAGGATTACAAGACTCTTGCAAGCACAATCTCTATCTAATGAGTTACAATGGGAACTATATATATAATACTAACTACAGCCGGATATACTTTGATACCAGCTGGAAACCTATAACCAAAAGCCTATACTACAAGACTATAGGTTAAGGTATCTCGGATATTTTATCTGAGATTTGGTAGTCAGGACATGTCCCTGACTTACCTTTTGTCACCAACTAAGGTTGGTAACATGTACTATCATAAAAAGGTAAACAGTGGAATAAAGTATGGTCAACTACATGGCTCTTTAGGAAGAAGCCATGCTGTATCAGAAGTCTGCAGCGGAATGTCAGAGACCATACTTATGTCCACTGATTTATAGCAGTGTCTTCTGAAGGATAAATTGCTTCGGAAGAATAACTTCTTCCGAAGCCACTTATTCTTCGGAAGACTGCTTCTTCCAAGGCTTGGGAACTTCTTATTTGTCTTCGGAAGTAGAGTTTGTCTTCGGAAGTTGATCTTTCACTTGTCTTCGGAAGAACTCTTCAACCTTCAGAAGTTCTCATTTAAGGAAATGCTTTATGCTGTTCTGCTCAGGGGGAGAAATCGTTTAAGGAAAGTTAAAATGTTTTCAACCCACCTCGAATGAAAAATCCAAAAAGATTGTCTTAATTTAGTTTGTTTAAAGTTTTATTAGTTTTAGTTATGTTTTTATCGAGTCACTTTCGAACTATGTAACAAGAGGGGATCTGTGAATGTCATAAATTGAACCTAACATTAATCTGATAAAAGCTTGTTTCTGAAATGATAAAAGGATCACGTCTGAGGTGATCATAATGTTTTAAAATAAAAGGATCACATCCGATGTGATCACAAGGTTTTAAAGTTAAAAGGATCACGTCTGAGGTGATCGATTGGTTTTCAAGTAAAAGGATCACGTCTGAGGTGATCAAAAGTTTTCAAGTAAAAGGATCATGTCTAAGATGATCAATGGTCATAATGTCATATATAAAATTCAAGTTTTTGAATGGTTAGGAAAAGTGAAGTCAAACTCACAAGTATGAGCCAATCGCACGATTGGATCATAAGTATGGACCAATCGCACGATTGGACCATAAGTATGAACCAATCGCACGAATGGACCATGAGTATAAGCCAATCACACGATTGGACCATGAGTATGGGTCAAAGTATACGATTGGATCACAAGTATGAACCAAACGTACGATTGGCTGAGGAAGTCTAAATCAGTCGTATGACTGAACCTCAGTCGCACGAATGAATCATGCGTATGGGTCCAGTCGCATGACTGAAACACAAACCAGTATAAAAAGGGGCTCAGTCGGTCGTAACCTTCCACTTGATTTCAAACACACTCCATAACCGCCGATTACACACCCACCCTTTTTCAATTTTTTCTTCGTTATTGACCGATTCGTGCGCATTACTGACCAATTATTGTCCATCTACAGGTACTATGAGACTGAAATCGTGACTAATGAGAATGATTAATCGAACCAAACTGTTTGATTGGGTTCAAACAAGAACCGAGACTTAAAAACCTAATATAGAACACTTAAATGGACCTAAATGTGAATTTAAAAGACATTAAGTACACTATCGAGTCAAGGCGCATCTAATGAATCTAAACTTGAAGTTTAAATGACTGTTTCGATAAAGATTCAAAATTTTGACTCAAACAGTGCAGATGCGAAAGGACATGCCGATGAACATCAGTCGCATGATTGAGCCAGACGCACGATTCAATCGCACGATTGAATCAATCGGTGACTCAGTCGCACGACTGACTCAACCGCATGACATAGCATACGTCTAAGTTCAGTCGTAGGCTCAATCGTACGACTTAGCTCAGTCGTGTGGTTCAATTGTACGATTGAACCAGTAAGATATAATCTGTTCTAATTCAAATGTCCATCTTTATGAATGGATCTAGCGTATTTGTTACTTGTGTTGCAGCAACATGGCTAACAGATGGACCATGAGCACTAAGCACAATATATGTGTTTACCTTGACACTACGTCTAGGAACGCTTCTGTGATTAGCGGGATCATCGAGTTTCTTCTTCAATCACGAATTTACAGAGCTATTTCTACTCCGTGCACTCCTTATCATTCATTGCAGCAGGCATTCTAGGAGAATGCTGCTGTAGATCGTTCAGTGGAGCCATACAAGATCCGAAGTTTTATCTTCGGCTAAGACATCGACATTGGGGAAAATGACTTTCGGAGGGTCTTGGACTTAGGTGAGGACGGAACCTACCCAACCAATCTACATCCCTTGACTGTTCGGGGATGTTTCTTAAGGATCAAGTACGCTGGCGACATCAATGTCGGCGTGCTAAACAAGAGTAACATGTGCCCACAGAATGCATATAGGCGAAAGGGAAGGAGGGGTTCTTTATGTACCCAAAGTTTATTCAGATGATCATTGATGAGAAGCTTCCTCACTCCCAAGGAGAAGGATGATGCAGTGTCCTTGGAGGTTATGGACGACACCACATTGGGACGGATGAAGGTGTACCGGGGGAAGCAGGTGAAGCCCCCGGTTAGGATATTATTTGGCCACCTGGCCAACGTGGACTACGTGGCGCCCGCTCTAAAGAAGTGGCGTCACGATGACAGTGATTCTGATGTTGAGCCTATTGTGGTTCAGGATGACGAAGACGACAATGATGATGACCAAGATGATGGTCAGGGTGGTGAAGATGCTGGCTCAAGTCAACCATGAGCCACTAATACGTCTACTATCTCTCCACCACCTCAGTAGAGTGGTTCTTCAGCTGCCAGTGGATCTGAGCAGGCTGCCATCCACCGAGACTTCTTGGTAGATGAAGAGGAGGAGTCGGATGATGAGCCTCTCACTCGAAGAGTTGGTAGCCGAGTTGTGGCTACCGAGAAGAGGAAAAAGGCGGTTGGGGGACGCCAAGCTGGTTCTAAGGGTGGTGATGCTGATGTCATAGATCCCACATACACACCTGACCAGCCGATCAGCCCAGGGGGAGCCCCGATTGTCAAGGGCTCCAGGAGGAAGAGGATGTCCCAGCCTTATGGCAAGAAGGGAAAGAGGCAAAGGATTGGTTTGATCAGCTCTACCACCACCACAACCACTGCCACCATCACTGTTCCTCACCCTACCACCACCACTGCCACCACTACAGCCTCTACTACTCCCACCACCACTCATACATTCACACCTACCTCACCCACGATACCCACATCTGTTCTACCACAACCCACTTCCATCCCTACTCCCATATACACCACAACCACCACTTGTGATAACTGACAATTCCTGGTCAACTTTCATTAGTATACTAACATCTCTTACATGAAGCATGTGCATAATTTTAGTTTATTAGGTTAGCTCATGCAGTAGCAAACGTTGGTAAAAATTATATAAAATACAAGAATAAAACACTTCTTTTATATGTTACAGTGTCTGGAATATTACCAAAATTGATCAGCGTGTATTTAAAAGCAATCGGAAATTCTATCGCATACGATCGTAATCTATTAGCACAAAAATAGTAATAATAAAAATTTATTAGCACCTAAAAGATAGGTAGACTAGAGAGTTGATTTAAAAAAAAAAAAAAACAAAAAAAATACTTTAATATATAATAGTATTTTTTTCCTTTTAACACTAACACAAGATCTTTAACCAATTACTCATCACACCCATGCTTCCATCGTAGACCCCCTTTTCAAACTCTCCTCTCTTTCTTTGACTTTTAGTAACAAAATTCAGCCTCTTGTCAACTCATAATTGTATATATTAAAACCCACTCATTTAAAATACATCAAAAGAAAATAATAATAATTATAATAATAATAACTAGGTGGATTCCCCAGCGCGTTGCGCCGGGCTTTTGTGTTACAATTTTATACTCCTATATGAGTCAGACGTTCGCGTCTCGGTCAGACCCAAACAAACAGCCCCTTAGACTAAAGAGTTACCTGTTAACACAAACTGATCTGACCCGTTTTGACCCTTAGCAAAAATGACTCGTTAACCAACCCGCCTCTTTTGTCAAGGAACACTGAAATATCAGTAACTTACGCAGTGGTCAGAACATCAGGATGCAGGTTGTACTCCCGAGCAAACACAAAAGCAATCGCCATCTTTAATTGGTATGGCCTACATGAGTAAACATTGAAGTTATATAATTAATAACAAAATGATAAAAAGAACATTATTTTATCAAAAGGTAATAATATATACCTCCTTAAAGACAACATGTGCTTTGAGGTTGTTTCTATGATTGACATGAGGTCTTTCCAGTGATCATGAGTCAGCATTAAGGAAACAAAGAAGATTACAGAAATTTACAAAGAAAAACAACTTACAGTCAAGACATCCAATAATATCCATGATTAATTCATCACCAAAATTTTCTCAAAGATCTGAGGGCTGTTGAGTCTGATCCCTTTGACAATTTTGTATATCATGTGAAGGCCTTCCTTGTTTTCCAAATCTTCGCATACTCTAAACAAATCCATTAATTTCCGGAAGAAACTTTGCTGTTCACATCATTCATTTAAGCATTAAAATTGAGATAATAAATAAATAAATAAGAAAAACTACTATGAACTGTAACTGAAATTTATATAGACAATTCTGTATATTATTCTTGAGTAATAAATTAACAACTAATAAGAGTAGCATACATCATGCAGTATGAGCTCTGTCACACACAACTGATCTGTAACACTACTATCAACCACAACCTGCAACACAAAAACCAATCAACACCATCTTCACTAAACAGATCATATATTTGAATATATAGTTTTAAAAGCCCAAAAGAATGCATTTAACTCTGGACCTTAAGTATTTTAGGAAGTGTTGATAACTCTACTGCAGGTAACTCCCTTAACTCATTATTAGTCCCATGATACGTCTCATCTATATAAACAAACAAATAAACCCACATGTCATCATGAAGAATGATATCCACAATACATATAAAAATAAATTCATAAATACTTACTGCGGACAGTACTAAAATGCAGATTGCGCTGCACATTGCAAATATTGTCCCTGTGTAGAAAAATGATCAATTAATACAATAATCATATGACCTGACATGCAGCACAAACTCAAAGATTACAATTTGTACAAATTTAGCTACAAAAACACTATAATATGATGAACTAATATTTGCCCTCTACAAGATATAACAACCGAACAAATAAGCAAAGAAACTTACATGGGTCTAAACAGCAGTTACCTGGTCAGAGATTCATGAAATTAATAGCTTATTTCCATCATCATAAAATAAACCTCTTGATCCATCATCATAAAATAAACCTCTTGAAATTAATAGCTTATTTCCATCATCATAAATTAATAGCTTATTTCCATCATCATAAAATTAATAGCTTATTTCCATCATCATAAAAATAACATATGATGCTGTAATTAGAGGTGCAGTACAAGCTGAGATGCCTAAATTGCTTACTGTTATATTGCCCCAAAGTTTGAATGCAACTACTAAAGTCAAAAGAGAATAGGTAACAAACCTGCAACGCAACACAAAAGCTTGTCTCAAAAACAGAAGCACCTGTAATACAATTAAAAAACCAACTGTAAAACAATATAATTACAACCCAAATTTGTTAACCATTTTGACCCATAACCAATATGAATATTCTATTCATCAAGTAAGTAAGATAGCATCAAACTGGTCGGATCCAGCGGCCACAAAAACCAGACACATTTTCATGCTTTGTATCAGCAAAACTACAACAGCTCTTTTGCTCAACAAATAGTCTTGTTCCTTGGACATCGGATCAAGGCAGGGACGCGAGAATGGATTCCTCATCAACTCAGTTTAGGGGGTGTGAACACTCAATTCTCAGTGCAGGACCGCAGACTAAACCCCCCAAAAGACCACAACAAACCCTAATCTTCAACCAAAAACATCAACCTCAGGAACATACGAACCAAACTGGGTTTAGAAGCGCCGATTGTAATCACACGACAGCCAATCAAACACAAAAGGGGCTGAAATCCGAAATCAAACATGCATAAGAAACCTAAAAACACACCTGAATCGCAGCACCAGCAGAAACATTCGACCATGGATGAAGAAGACGACCGGAGGAAAAGCGAAATGCAGCGGGAGCAGCCTTTAGAAGGAACTCAAGAACACGTGAAAGCCACGTATCCATCAGCTTGTGACCCGAACTAAAGAATATATATAAAGAAAGAGAGTGAAGAAACAATATTATTAAGATAGTCAAAAAGATGTTTGGAAGTAATCAAAGCTCTGATAAGGTCAAAGGCATGGTGGATTAGGACTGTTGAAGACATATCATAATACAATATCAATAACACATGGTTTAACTAAGAAGTAAATGACAATAAGAGAAGCCTCTTTTGATCCCTACGCTTTTGCACAAGAAATCCCTGGCTTGAATTAGAACATAGACAATTTCACTGACTATTGTTTGATCAAAATCACCATTAGATCAAATGTTTATGAAGAACTAAAACAAATAACAACCATTTGGATAGCTCAAAACCCAAAAGCATTAATTTACAAATGAATTAATCAATAGACAAATAAAATACCCCATGACCAACCAAATGGCTACATTGCTATGAACCAAGCTTAATCAAGGAAAACAACATTGTTGGATGCCATGGAACCATTCATACAGTTGACATGAACAATTCTACTTACAGTGTGTATTATTCATATGTTGTCACAAGATACGATGTTAAGGGCTTTTTGTTTCTACCCTGGGGTCAATCATTGACGGGCAAACACACCCAATTTAGTCATATCCATCATTGAAAACATTTGTGAAATGCAAAAAAACTACAAAATTAACTTTCCTTTTCAAAATCAAATAAAGAAAATGAAATCCCATGAATCAAAAGCTAGTAAACAAACTTTAACGTTGCAAAAAGATAAAGAAATCTTAGACCCACACACTAAAAGGTCAAAATCAAGGTTAACAATCTAAACTTAGGGTACATATCATGAAAAATCCCTTACCCTTGATGTGAATACCGTCTCCATCAGTGGCAATACGCGTTAGCCGTCTGTGTCTTCTGCATTCACAACCTTCATCTTTGTGGTCTGGCTCAACAACCATACATCCTCTTTTTCGACCATCACTATCGATTTGAAACAAATGGGTCAAAAAATGGACATGCAAGGCTCACCTCTTGCTTGACCCTCACCGAAATTGAGCCACTACTACTGGAAAAGAACCACCAAACAAAACCCTAACAATGATTACTAACCTTCTGTTGTCTTGTGGATGCCAGAAGGGTTACCGTCAACACCACCACCGAAATCATCACCACCATCGCCATCGTCGGTTGCAACTCACTTTCTGATCTCTCCAGAGCCTATTTGTGTCTACGTATTCACCGCGGTGGAGGGGCGAGAGCACCTGTTGGTTCATCGTCATCCTCGATCGATCGACACCACACCATCACCGACACCAATCGACCACACCAAACTTCAAAATCGACCGACTCTTTGACCTTTGATTCCCGTGGCTTTGTTGCGTTTAGGAGAAATTAAAGCCACTATCACGACCGGGCGTCGAGGGGAGCCGGGGCTGTCGTCAAATCGCCGGCACTCGCCGGAATCGACCACCGGTGGCCGGTGGTTTGGCCGGATCGAAGGGAACAGGGGGGAGAAAGGGGGAGGTCGCGGCGCCTCTTTCTCTCTTCTCTGAATTCTTTTCTCCTCCCCTCTCTCTATTTCTTTGGCACACCCGGAAAAAAAAGAAAAAAAAAAATCCCTCCACCGACAATTGCGATTAATTAGAATAGAAATAATAATAATAATAATAATAATAATAATAATAATAATAATAATAATAATAATAATAATAATAATAATAATAATAATAATAATAATAAAATCACTCCTCACCATATACAAATCGCCCCTGCCCCCTCTTCCTCGTTGACTTTTACATCCGTCAATTTTATCAACCACCACCCATTTCCCATGCATTTGTCAATTCAAAGATTGTCCCCCATGCTTTGTATATCCTTAGGTTATTACCCATCTAATATCTCAACTTTGGATTATTAATTACAAGATAAACTTTCATCAGAAGCTCATCACTTATTGTTCTTAGTTCCATCTCTAGAAACTTACGGCTCATTTCTCTACACACTTCTATTTCTCAAACTAAGTTTAGGAATTTAGTAGCTCATCCAAGATCAAAGGATACTTTTGAGGTGTTCTAAAGTATTTCAAACTCCTACAACCACTCTACCTTGTCCTTGTTTGCTCTAAGTGAGATTCTTCCCTACTTAGTTCTTATTTATTTTATTACAATTTACTAAGTTGTTATGTAACACCTTCACCCATAAAAGTTTTCTTTGTTTAAAAGATTGAAGATTTGGTAAACTAAAACCTAAAGAAACGTGTGTGTGTATATATACACATACATTTGTTTGAAAACACTTAGGTGAAACAAAATGGTGGTCCCCAATCCTTGAATAAATATATGTGTCAGTGATTTTAAGTTCATGTTTGGTAATTTGGCTACTAGAAGCAAGGATTTTACGTAGACCTTGATCTGGTGCATCTTGTAACCAAAGTGGGTTTTGTACACAAACGTATTTGTAAGCCTTATAAGTACTAGATCTAGTATTATTTCACGGAGATCTACTCATTACTAACACCTATTGGTTCATGAAGAAAAAAAGGGTTTGAAACATAAAGTGGGAAAAATTGGGTTTTTAGGGACAAAATCATGGATATCCGGTCAAATCTTGAATGATTATTAGTTAAAGATTTTTTTTATATAAAATATGGGATTTTAAAACCCCATATGTTAAATTTATGAAAGACTACATATTTATGCAAGGCTACGTTATTTTTTTTGAAAGGTATGGTGAAACTTGGATATTTTGGTAAATATATGAATAAATGGTTTTATGCATAAAAAGTGAGAGTAAAAACTCTCAATTTTAATTTTATGATGAAAGGTTCATATTTTCATGTTGATAAACTTTACATGCCTTAACAACAAATATGATTTTTGAGATTTTAGACTTAAACACTCTAAAAACTTTATAAAATATACAGTTAGGTATTTTGTTTGTAAATACCACCAGTATAGAAAAATTTAAGCATTTTTGGATGATAAAATAATATATCTTAACATTTTACTTAAAAGCACAACACTTTGGGTTATCCTTATCTATAAATAAATATTATTTTATAACCAGAGTCAAAGTTGATGCAAGGAAATAAGAGTGATTAATACAATTTAAAACACACATAGTTATAGTCATTTTAAATAAATATATTCCTTAAAAAAACAAAATATATTGCCAACGGATCGTCGATTTGAACACTCGGGATGAAATAAATATTTAAAACAAGTTAAGTTGGGTGAAACAGTTACATGACCAAGTCACACATTAAAATTATTGATCTAGACCTTAAGGTGTCTTAGGTGCTGTTTGTTTTTTCTGCAGGAAAATGTCTGCAGTCTGCGGACCACATCTGCAGACATCTGTAACAGAAGAGGTGGACCAAACGTCTGCAGTTTGCAAGAAAAATACTGTTTGTTTTTTTAACATCTGCAGAATGCTAAAATATCCTGTAATTAAACTAAACCTATTTTTTAAACTTTAAAAAGTACTTTAACATTAATATTATATTAATATTTAATATTAATATATTATATTAATATATAATATATTACCATTAATATAATATCTCTTTGAGCCACTCTTTGGGTTCAATCTCTTGGGTCAATATGACAGAATCACATCTCCGGCCACTGGCCGCTGCCTCACCACCTCCGCCGCTACCGATTGATATGGCTTTCAGTCTCGCTTACATTTCCTTCCCCCACACCCTGCCGGAGCTACCATTTCGCCGCCGATGAGCATCACCAAGATTGCAGAATCAAAACAGTTGGTGTTGACGGTGGCAGCGGTATAGGTATGGTTGTTGCGGGTTTTCATTGGTCGCCAATGTTTGCGACCGACGATGGCTATGTTTGTGTCACGGAGTAGACGTCGATGACAACGAACTGTTGTCGCTCAAAGGGGGAGGCGGAGGGGGAGGCGCGCGGCGGAGGGGGAGGCGGAGGTGGGCTGCGGGCTTGGAGGTGGGCGGTGGTTTGTGGCTGCAGGAGGTGGGCTGAAGAGTTTGAAGGAGAAGTGAAGGTTTTTAGGGTTGGGGGATTAAAGGAGAAGTGAGAAGAGGTTAAGAAGTGGTAAGTCCACCTCTTCTCGACGCAGACGTCAGGAAGACGTTTTTTAATGAAACGTCTTTACAAAATCAAACAGCCTGCGCACTCCAAAGCTCTTCACGCGTCTGCGTGCACGCAGATGAAGAGGTGGGGAAGAGCTTTTGAAGAAAAACAAACAACACCTTAAACATTTTAGGACATAAGTGGGTCGGGAAACTCACGATCAGACTTTTCTACACACCAAACATTACACTTTAGCTTGTTTGAAACAGGTGAGTCTCATGGCCCCTAGTTTAAACTGTCTTTTAACTATTGGGGGAGAATACATGGGAAGACTTATTTGTTTAGACACAAGTACTTGAAATATTGTTACATGAGTAGACATATTATCGCATTAAGTCCCCGGTATCATGTAGCTGTTAATTTTGGGTAAACGTGAAAATTGTGGATAGATCTTTTGGGTTGACACCCCTGCCCGTGGTTGGTAGCTCCAACCATGTACTAACCGGACACATAATTGTTCATTTCATTACAATGTTTCGCGATAGAACATTGGGTTGGGGCGTAACTACAAACTTGTCAAGCATCGGTTATGGGAGCTCATGGTAACTTTGACTTGAGGCATTGTTTTAATTAACAATAGACACACTGAAATCTTGTGGTCCTAATGGAAACTATATTCTTTTTAATATTAAACCCATGAACTCACCAACATTTTGTTGACTTTTTAAGCATGCTATTCTCAGGAAAGTGAAGCACATCAAGTTCCTTATTTTTGTGAATCATTTTCATGGTGTCATATGCATACTAGAAGGCTTTGTAGTTTTCCTTTTATAGTCTACGTTGTAGGCCATAGCCATAAAACTCATATTTTGTGATGCAAACTTAATTTGTTATTAGGATAACAACTTGGTTCTTGCAACATGTAAACCTTGGGAACCTTTTTGTATAATTCATTTAGATGTCGTTCAATGTAAACAATGATTGTGAACCATGAATGTTACACCCTACGTTTCCGCCTTGGCGGGGTGTGACAGATTGATATAAGTGCCATTGGTTATAGCAAACTAGGATGCATTGGTAGACCTAGACTATTACTATAGGGTCATAACATGGTCTTTGCAATAAAGATACCATTATATGGTTCATATCATGCTTAGTATGTGAATATTATTATCACAGAGATGTCTTCAGCTTCATACCCGATCATCGTCTATGATTCAGATGAAGAGTATGCACCATTGACACCCTTATCACTTGTATCGTCATCTATAACACCACCCCTGTTACAGCCCTCGGTTACCGATGACGACAACATTTCAATCCCAGATGCTGAGGAGGATCCCGATGAGGACCAAGAGGAGGATCCCGATGAGGAGCCTGAGGCCCCGTGATGGAGGAGATTCCCGAGGAGATACCGAGACCCATTCCCCCTCCTTACCGGAAGACTCCTTATGGCAGACTTATTCGGCATACACCAAGGAAGAGGGTTAGAGTTGTTCGCCCGAGACCGGTTTCACCCACGCCCCTCGCACCAGAGGATGTTGAGCTTACGCCCAAGAGGCGTCGGGCAGACATTAGGAGATGGACATGGATGCCTCATGCTATTCGAGTATGGAGAGACGAAGAGGATTTATCTTCGACCTTTGAGATTGGAAAGTCATCACAAGCTCCGCGTTCACTACCACTCACGGGGGAACCCGTGGAGTGCACCATTCCCACTCTTGTGGCTCGTTGTGCTCAGTATGATCATTAGATTCATCAGCTTCAGACCGATGTGGATGACCTATAGGAGATCCGAGATTTGGAGGTTCTGATTGGACGTGTGGAGACACTCAAGGAGCAACATCACCTTGATGACCAGGCGCTTCATACCATGCATCACAGAATTTTTGGAGCTTGAGAGTCGGATGGCCGCTATGGAGCAGCGAGTTACAGAGACAGAGTAGAGGGCTGTGGTAGCCGAACAGCGGGCTATCGCATCTGAGGAGCATGCTACATCCGTGATGACGTTAGCCATGGCATGTGTTATGCTAGCTTTAGTGGTTGTGCAGATTGGAGCGTCCTCCCATTAGCTAGATAGGCCTATCGTGGGCGGGCTGTGCTCACGTAGTATATTAGGATGAAAATTGTATTGATGAGGCTATGTACCCTCATCCTTTGTAACCATTACAACTTATGTAACAAGTTAGTTCATCTATGTATTACGTGTTTCTCTTATCATGGTTGTTGTGGTGGTTGTAATTGTTGTGGTTGTTTACATTTCCTGTTCATGTGTTGACATTATTGTATATATTATCTTATTCTTTTATCAATTATGATTAGAAAAAACTCATGGCACTAATAGGAAGACCAAGACGTAACAACCGACAAAACTTGGAAGCAACACCGCCGATGAGTTCGGAAGCGATAGCGCAGTTAGTGTCATAATAAGTGGCAGCCGTGATCGCGCAATACGAAGCTAACCATACTGGAGGATCTGGCAACGGGGCTAGAGACAATGGTACCAGCGGAAGTGGTACTGGAGGATCCGGCAATAGGACTGGAGACACTGGTATCGGTGGTACTGGCACTCGATAACATGTTAACGGGACTGGAGGTACGATCAAATATAAGAGAAATCAAAGGAATAAAAAGTCTCAAGTATGAACATCACCATCATGACTAATTAATCCTAACGTAGTAACATTTACTATAAAGGGAGTGATGACACAATTAGAGGATGCTCTTACAAGGCCTTCTTGGCTTGTAAACCTCATAACTTCAATGGTTCGGAAGGAGCAGTTGGCCTCATACGCTGGATAGAGAAGATGGGGTCTGTCCTCAATATCAGCAATTGTGCAAATGATTGCAAGGTCAAGTATGCAACCTGCACCTTACAAAATAAAGCGCTTAGTTGGTGGAACTCGCAGGTTCAAACAATGGGTTTAGATGTTGCATATCAACTAACGTGGAGCGAATTGAAGGACATGATGAATGAGGAATACTGCCCTAGGAATGAGCTTCAAAAACTAGAAGTAGAATTCTGGAACTTGACCATGGTCGGGGTCGAGGTGGCAGCTTACACCACTCGATTCCATGAACTCGCACGTCTTGTGCCTCACATAATTACTCCAGAGTTCAAAAGAATCGAGAGGTACATCTGGGGCCTTGCAACCTAAATTCAAAGCATGGTAACATCATCCAAGCCGACAACCATCCAGAGTGCGATAAGACTAGCACATGATTTGACAGATCAGGCGGTCTGTAATGGATTATTGGAGAAGAAGGGTACTAATGTGAAAAACTTTGACCATAAAAGAAAGTGGAATCATAGCTTTGGAAAAAGTTCAGGGCAACCGACTAATAAAAAGCAAAACATGGTGAGGGCTTATGTTGCAAGCCTAGCGGAAAAGAAACAGTATGCAGGAAACCAACCGAGGTGTAACAAGTGTAGCCTTGACCACACGGGCACCTGTGAAGATTTTATGTGTCGTAAGTGTAAGAGACCAGGGCACACAGCAAGATACTGCAGAGCCCCCACACCAGTTGTAAACACAGGGGTTAACCGAGTTTGCTTTGAATGCGGCGTCGCTGGACACTTTTAGAAAGATTGCCCAAAGTTAAAGAATGAGGGTGCAAATAATGCTCGTGGGAGAGCATTCGTGATTGGAGCCGGAAACGCCCGACAAGACCCTAACACTGTTACGGGTACGTTCCTTGTCAATAATAACTATGCTTCTATACTATTTGATACGGGTGCCGATAGAAGTTTTGTGTTGGTCGACTTTAGCTCGTTAATGGGAATAAAACCAATTGCACTAGACAGTAAATATATAATAGAACTAGCTAATGCAAACTCATTGAAACGAATGAAATAATTCAAGGATGCACCTTATGTTTTGGGGATCATTCTTTTAGTATAGACCTACTACCCGTAGAACTTGGGAGTTTTGACATCGTTGTTGGTATGGACTGGCTATCGAAAAATCAAGCGGAAATTGTATGTCGAGAGAAGATCGTTCGTATTCCGCTTCCAAATGGAGAGATCCTGTCAATTCAGGGAGAAAAGAGTGGAGCTAAGCTACAAATCATTACTTGCATGAAGGCTCAAAAGTATTTACGTAAGGGATATCATGCGATATTAACACACATGACAGAAAAGAAGTCGGAAGAGAAACTACTCGGTGATGTACCAATTGTACGAGACAAACCTGAAGTTTTTCCTGAAGATCTTCCTGGACTCCCCCCACCTAGACAGGTTGAGTTTCGGATGGACTTAATACCCGGTGTTGCACCAATCGCATGGTCACCATATCGACTGGCAGTATTTGAGATGCAAGAGTTGTCTAACCAATTACAAGAACTACTAGACAAAGGATTCATTAGACTAAGTTTCTCACCATGGGGAGCTCCAGTCTTCTTCGTGAAGAAAAAAGACGGAACATTTAGGATGTGTATCGATTATCATGAATTAAACAAGTTAATCGTCAAGAACCGATAGCCACTCCTGAGAATAGATGATATGTTTGACCAACTACAAGGTTCCAGTTACTACTCTAAGATCGACCTACGATCAGGATATCATCAGTTGAGGATTCAAGAGGAAGATGTCCCGAAAACTGCATTCAGGACCCGTTACGGTCACTATGAATTTCTGGTTATGCCTTTTGGCTTAACAAATGCTCCAGCAGTGTTTATGACCTTATGAATAGGGTTTGTAGACCTTACTTGGACAAATTTATGATTGTATTTATTGATGACATTCTCATATACTCACAGAGTATTGAAGAACATGAGCAACATCTTAAGTTAATTTTGGAATTGCTTAGAAATAAGAAGCTATACACAAAGTTCTCTAAATGTGAATTTTGGATCAGGGAAGTGCATTTCCTTGGGCATGTAGTCAATAGCAAGGGCATCCATGTAGACCCAACGAAAATTAAGGCGATTAAAAATTAGGAAGCTCCAAAGACTCTGACTGAGGTGCGCCAATTCTTAGGACTAGCTGGTTACTACCAACGATTTATCGAGAACTTCTCTAAAATAGCTCAGCCTTTGACAACATTGACACAGAAGGACAAGAAGTTTGATTGGGGTGATAAACAGGAATCTGCATTTCAATTGTTGAAGCAAAAGTTGTGTTGTGCACCGATTTTATCCCTCCCGAAGGGAACAGATAATTTTATGGTCTGTTGTGATGCATCACGCCAAGGGCTTGGCTGCGTATTAATGCAAAAGGATAAGGTTATCGCTTATGCATCCTGGCAGCTCAAAGTGCATGAGAAAAACTATACCACTTATGACTTGGAGCTGGGAGCCGTAGTTTTTGCACTAAAAATATGGAGGCATTATCTATACGGTACAAAGTGCACTATTTTACTGATCATAAAATCCTACAACACATTTTTGACCAGAAGGAGTTAAACATGAGGCAACGGAGGTGGGTCGAGCTACTTAACGACTATGACTGTGAGATTCGCTACCATCCTGGCAAGGCAAACGTAGTAGCAGATGCCTTGAGTAGGAAGGAACGGGTTAGAGTGCGAGCCTTGGAATGATGATTCATACGAATCTCACTACTTAAATTCGTGATGCTCAACATGAAGCACTCAAGGAACAAAACGTGAAAGACGAGTCCTTGCAGGGCATGAACAAGCAGCTAGAAGTTAAATCAGATGAAACCCGTTACTTTATGGATAGAATCTGGGTGCCAAACTTTGGAGAGTTGAGGAAATTGATGATGGATGAAGCACACAAATCCAGATATTCAATTCACCCAGGGTCAGACAAGATCTATCAAGATCTTATGGAGCGGTATTGGTGGCCCAACATGAAGGCTGATATAGCCACTTATGTCAGTAAATGCTTGACTTGCTCTAAAGTCAAGGCAGAGTATCAAAAACCATCAGGATTGTTACACCAACCAGAGATACCCCAATGGAAGTGGGAACCGATTTCTATGGACTTCATCACGAAATTACCTAAGACATCAAGTGGTTATGACACAATATGGGTAATTGTCGATCGGTTGACGAAGTCGGCGCATTTTCTACCAATAAAAGAGACTGATAAGATGGAAAAGTTGACTAGGGTCTATATGAAAGAAGTTGTTTCACAACATGGAGTGCCAATGTCTATCATTAATGATAGGGATAGTCGATTCACTTCTAGATTTTGGCAAATATTACAGAAGTCATTAGGTACTCGGTTGGATATGAGTACTACATATCACCCGCAAACGGATAGCCAAAGTGAGAGAAGTATCCAGAACTTGGAGGACATGCTCAGAGCATGTGTGATAGACTTTGGAAACAAATAGGATATTCACCTACCTTTGGTTGAATTTTCATACAATAATAGTTATCACACTAGCATTAAAGCTGCACCGTTTGAGGCACTTTACGAACGTAAGTGTCGGTCACCCTTATGTTGGAAAGAAATCGGTGATAGTAAACTCACCGGCCCGGAAATCATCCAAGAAAGGACAGGCAAAATCTTTAAAATCCGAGATAGACTGAAAGCCGCTCGAGATCATCAAAAAAGCTATGCTGACGTGAGACGCAAACTCTTGGAATTTGAAGTGGGAGATAATGTTTTATTGAAAGTCTCCCCTTGGAAAGGAGTTATCAGATTTGGAATGCGTGGTAAGCTCAACCCTAGATACATTGGACCCTTTGAAATATTAGCAAGGATTGGTCCAGTTGCTTATCGACTCAAACTACCGCAAGAGCTCAGGGGTGTACACGACACATTCCATGTGTCAACTCTAAAGAAGTGCTTATCAGATGAAACCCTGGTGATACCCATTGAAGAAATTCAAATCGATAACAAACTCCATTTTGTGGAAGAACATATGGAGATCATGGATCGGGAGATCAAAAGGCTAAAAAAAAGTTGCATCCCAATAGTAAAAGTTAGGTGGAACTTAAGACGAGGATCAGAATTCAATTGGGAACGTGAAT
This sequence comes from Flaveria linearis, assembly GCA_024085815.1. Classification (NCBI taxonomy): domain Eukaryota; kingdom Viridiplantae; phylum Streptophyta; class Magnoliopsida; order Asterales; family Asteraceae; genus Flaveria; species Flaveria linearis. Next base: position 27,147,786 of record CM044018.1, read on the forward strand.
ACCAGATGAAATGCAAATACCCCCAGTTGTTCGAGAATGCTCCAATTACGAAAAACACGAGCTGAATTTCGGAACAAAATTCTTATAGCGGGGGAAGAATGTGACCACTGAAAATTCCATGTCAACTCTCATTCGTATACTAACCTCTCTTACATGAAGCATGTGCGTAATTTTAGTTTATTAGGTTAGCTCATGCAGTAGCAAAGTCCACTCATCGCACAACATGAAATAGTAATATTAGATATTACCGGACGGTCTAACCAGATAGTCAAACGATGGTAAAAATTATATAAAATACAAGAATAAAACACTTTTTTATGTGTTACAGTGCCTAGAATATTACCAAAATTGATCAGCGTGTATTTAAAAGTAACCGGGAATTCTATTGCATACGTTCGTAATCTAGTACGACACATTTTATTACTAAGTTAACTGGTAAGAATCAAATTAATTATTACAAAAATAATAATAATAACAATTTATTAGCACCTAAAAGATATGTAGACTAGAGAGTTATTTTTAAAAAAAACAAAAAAAAACAAAAAAACAAAAAATACTTTAATATATAATAGATCTTTAACCAATTACTCATCACACCCATGCTTCCATCGTACACCCCCTTTTCAAACTCTCTTCTCTTTCTTTGACTTTTAGTAGCAAAATTCAGCCTCTTGTCAATTCATAATTGTATATATTAAAACTCACTCATTTAAAATACATCAAAAGAAAATAATAATAATAATAATAATAACAATAATAATAATAATAATAATAATAATAATAATAATAATAATAAAACTTTTACTCCTCACCATATACAAAGGGTCCTAATGGAGACACCGCATGAGTTTTTGGGGGTGGGCCGGTTCAAACGGTCACGGTTAGGTCTTGCGGTCACATTTTGGCACCTAACCGTGACCGCATGGACTTGCTATCACGGTTTGGGGTGTTTGTCCCCGTGACAGTATGGTCTTGCTTTCACGGTTCGGGTGGTAGTCCCCGTGACCTCCTGACAACAAAACGACAAAATGACAAAATGGGCTGTTAAAGTTGAAAAGCGGTCACCAAACCGTCACATGGAGGCCAAACCGTGACCTCTAGGGTACACGGTCTCAGTTTAAGGTACGACGTAGACGTGATTTTGACAAAAGACCGGGATTCCCGGCACAAACCGTCACGTGGAGGCCAAACCGTGACGGTTTGTGCCCCAGAATTTCACCTTATATACATTTCACCTTCAAACAATCGGTATATCCATTTCCAAACTAAAAATTCGCAATTTCATAATCCACACTCGAGATTTTTCAGCCTTCGTCATTCCAAAAACGCGTTAATTCGAAAACAATGCCGGGTTCGGGAGATCATTATCAAAAGCCGAAGCTTCCAGATTTGAATGTCGTGATCTCGGTGATTCTGCTCTTGGGCTCGCAATCTCAAGCTACTTCTACTAAATGCGTCTCGAAATCTCAACGCCGCTTCAGGTTTTGTAAAGTTAACAAACGCGAACCCAGCTTTAGTTCGCCGACTACAAAACAACAACAAATTAAAAGTACTAAAGTACCTGGATTCTAGCACGACTAACATCCGCAATCTTTTTGCTTTGAAACAAATCCCAATGTTTTCCTTTAACCGACGTATGAAACTTCCAAGCTGCTTCAGATGTTGTAAAGTTCACAAACGCATATCCGGCATTCAAACCATGCCTGTACGTATATATCAACGTCAAAACTTAGCTTACAGTGAGTACGTTAATAAAACTCCGATCGAACGGTGTTTCCCGCCTTTTCATTCTCAAGTTTACAGTGATAAAATTACGGAAATAAAAATAAATGTTTAATACTGGCCCATCTAGTGCGGGCGGGTCTGGTCAGGGCAGCGATCCGGGGATGATGGATTAGACAGATCTTTTGTTTGTATTTTATTTCTTTTTGTATGTAAAAACTCGTTGTATATATATATATGTGCAGTTTCAGTTATGGTGATTTGTATATTTGGTTGTGTTTGTTTGGTTGTGTTTCTTTGTTTGTTTGCTTTATATTTGTAATGTTGATAATGTTAATTGTATATGTTTGATAACAACTGATTTTACGATTAGGTTAACCATGTGATAAAATAACAACCAACTTGTTTAAAATTACTTGTAATATGACCATGAATTGCAGCAGATTAGGTTAACCATGTGATAATGTTAATTGTATCTGCGCTGCGTTTTGTCTCCACAAAGATTAAAGTCAACGCGTTCTGAATCAAGATTAAAGATAACAGATTACAAAGACTAATTAAGCAGATTAGAAAAAAAGATGAACTGAATCGCACGTTTGTTAATGATTAAAACCATAAAATAGTGTTTGTTAATGATTTTAAAAGTATATAAACCTGAGGATAAATCGGTGCACCACCATATGCAACAGCAACTTTCACACCAGTTTCATAGCAGAATTTCTTAGCTTCTTCAAATATCTAACGAAATAATACAGATCATAAGAACAATAGTTATATTATATATTCACGAAAAGATAGAAATGATGTGACGGTGAAACTAGTAATCGATAATCAATCAAACTCCGATCGAACGGTGTTTCCCGCCTTTTCATTCTCAAGTTTACAGTGATAAAGTTACGAAAATAAAAATAAATGTTTAATGCTTAAGGAAGATACACGAAATCAAACTCCGATCGAACGGTGTTTCCCGCCTTTTCATTCTCAAGTTTACAGTGATAAAATTACGGAAATAAAAATAAATGTTTAATCCTTAAGGAAGATACACGAAATAAAAATAAATATTTAATGCTTAAAAGAATAAAAAAATAAAAGCAATATGCACGGTTTGCCCAAACCGTGACATATAGCCCCCCCGCGCACAATCAATACCCCCATAATTACATACCCAATCAATACCCCCATAATTACATACCTAATCAATACCCCATAATTACATACCAAATCAATACCCCCATAATTACATACCCAATCATTGAACCCAGATCTAACTATCACGGTTAGGGTAAACCGTGACAGCTAGATGTCACACCTGACCTAGCGGTCACGGGGAGACCTAACCATGACCGCTTGGGTCGGTTTTCTCCAGGAAAAGCACGGTGCGCCTAAAATTTCCGTATACAAATCGCCCCCCCCCCCTCCTCATTGAATTTTACATCCGTCAATTTTATCAACCACCACCCATTTCCCATGCATTTGTTAATTCAAAGATTGTCCCCCGTGCTTTGTATATCCTTAGGTTATTACCCATCTAATATCTCAACTTTAGATTATTAATTACAAGATAAACTTTCATCAGAAGCTCATCACTTATTGTTCTTAGTTCCCTCTCTAAAAACTTACGGCTCATTTCTCTGCACACTTCTATTTCTCAAACTAAGTTTAGGAATTTAGTAGCTCATCCAAGATCAAAGGATACTTTTGAGGTGTTCTAAAGTATTTCAAACTCCTACAACCACTCTACCTTCTCCTTGTTTGCTCTAAGTGAGATTCTTTCCTACTTAGTTCTTATTTATTTTATTACAATTTACTAAGTTGTTATGTAACACCTTCACCCATAAAAGTTTTCTTTGTTTAAAAGATTTAAGATTTGGTAAACTAAAACCTCAAGAAACGTGTGTGTGTGTGTGTATATACATACATTTGTTTGAAAACACTTAGGTGAAACAAAATGGTGGTCCCCAATCCTTGAATAAATATATGTGTCAGTGATTTTAAGTTCATGTTTGGTAATTTGGCTACTAGAAGCAAGGATTTTACGTAGACCTTGATCTGGTGCATCTTGTAACAAAAGTGGGTTTTGAACACAATTAACGTATTTGTAAGCCTTATAAGTACTAGATCTAGTATTATTTCATGGAGATCTACTCATTACTAACAACTATTGGTTCATGAAGAAAAAAAAAGGGTTTGAAACATAAAGTGGGAAAAATTGGGTTTTTGGGACAAAATCATGGATATCCGGTCAAATCTTTAATGATTATTAGTTAAAGATTTTTTTTATATAAAATATGGGATTTTAAAACCCCATATGTCAAATTGATGATAGACTACATATTTATGCAAGGCTACGTTATTTTTTTTTTGAAATGTATGGTGAAACTTGGATATTTTGGTAAATATATGAATAAAGGGTTTTATGCATAAAAAGTTAGAGTAAAAACTCTCAATTTTGATTTTATGATGAAAGGTTCAAATTTTCATGTTGATAAACTTTACATGCCTTAACCATAAATATGATTTTTGAGATTTTAGACTTAAACACTCTAAAAACTTTATAAAATATAAAGTTAGGTATTTTGTTTGTTTATACCACCTGTATAGAAAAATTTAAGCATTTTTGGATGATAAAATAATATATCTTAACATTTTACTTAAAACACAACATTTCGGGTTATCCTTATCTATAAATAAATATTGTTTTATAACCAGAGTCAAAGTTGATGCAAGGAAATAAGAGTGATTAATACAATTTAACACACATATAGTTATAGTCATTTTAAATAAATATATTTCTTAAAAAAACAAAATATATGCCAACGGATCGTTGATTCGAACACTCGGGATGAAATAAATATTTAAAACAAGTTAAGTTGGGTGAAACAGTTACATGACCAAGTCACACATTAAAATTATTGATCTAGACCTTAAGGTGTCTTAAACATTTTCGGACATAAGTGGGTCGGGAAACTCACGATCAGACTTTTCTACACACCCGACATTACACTTTAGATTTGTTTGAAACAGGTGAGTCTCATGGCCCCTACTTTAAACTGTCTTTTAACTATTGGGAAGAATACATGGGAAGACTTATTTGTTTGGACACAAGTACTTGAAATATTGTTACATGAGTAGACATATTATAGCATTAATTCCCCGGTATCATGTAGCTGTTAATTTTGGGTAAGCGTGAAAATTTTGGATAGATCTATTTGGGTTGACACCCCTGCCCGTGGTTGGTAGCTCCAACCATGTACTAACCGGGCGCATAATTGTTCATTTCATTACAATGTTTTTCGATAGAACATTGGGTTGGGGCATAACTACAGACTTGTCAAGCGTTGGTTATGGGAGCTCATGGTAACTTTGACTTGAGACATTGTTTTAATTAACAATAGACACTGAAATCTTGTGGTCCTAATGGAAACTGTATTCTTTTTAATACTAAGCCCATGAACTCACCAACATTTTGTCGACTTTTTTAAGCATGTTATCCTCAAGAAATTGAAGCACATCAAATTCCTCATTTTTGTGAAGCATTTTCATGGTATCATATGCAGACTAGAAGGCTTTTGGATTTTTCCTTTTATAGTCTACGTTGTAGGCCATAGCCGTAAAACTCATATTTTGTGATGCAAACTTAATTTGTTATTAGGATAACAGCTTGGTTCTTGCAACATGTAAATGGTTGTAAAGAAAGTACCACATAGTGACTCATGTATGTATCAGATAAGTACTCGCAAAAAAGTAACACGTTGATTCTAAGAATGTAAGTTGTATAACATGAAAATGGGTGAGCATACTTTTCCCCCATATTTGTAAATAATTGAAGTATTGAATAAACAAAAAAGGGGCCACGAAACTCACTTGTTAGGTGGTAAATATGAATGATCAAAGTTTCCAAATGTTGTATGTAGTAAACGATCAAACATTTATTGACAGTTATTGTCAAGCATTAATGATACGTATAAAGTAAATAATACGTTCGGTCAGTTCGGGTTGCATTGGTTCGGTCACGTGTAACGCACACACGCAGATATACGTATTAGATCTTATGTAGATCCAAGTACTAGAAATCGTTGCTATTGCCGATGATATTTGTATAAAAGTTTCATTGTTATCAGAGAAATACTTGGTAAATATTAGTGGTTACAAATCGGTTATTGATAATTGTAAAATGTTAAGATTTATTTGATTTGGAATAACATTAGTAAGTTTGATAGTGTTAACTTAAATATTGTCATTACCATCGGTAACCGTGTTGATGTCACCTTAACATCACACGACATACACACAACATGCACTAGAAGAAACTCACACAACAACTCCAGTCGCACGACTGGACCAGACGCACGACTCAATCAATCCTCCCGCACGAATCAACCTTCATTCGTACGAATCAGCTACATTCGTACGAATGGACCTCCATTCGTGCGATTCGGCCTTCAGTCGTACCACACAACACTCAATCGCACGAGTCTACATCCATACGCACGAATCAACCTTCATTCGTACGAATCAGCTTTATTCGTACGACTGAACCTCCATTCGTGCAACTAGGCATTCAGTCATGCGACACACGCACAATCGTACACATTCATCCGCATAGACTCAATCGCACGACAAGCATAGTCGTACGGCTCAGTCGTACGACACACCCAGTCACACGACTCAGTCGCACGACAGACTCAGCCACATGACCCAGTCGTACGACACAGCCAGTTGCACGACTCAGTCATATGACAGAACACAGACAGGACTCAGTCGCACGAGAAGGTCACAGGGGTGTCAGGGCGTTCACAGCAGCCTTCGGCCGTTGTAACCACTCAAATGGCACCACAGAATGTTTGGGTGTAAATTTCTAACATGTATTAGCAATTTGAGCACTCGAAGGACCCTCAATCGTGTTCGTTCGCTCGGGACACTCAAAACTACCCGAACCACCTCAAGAAGTAGAAATAAAAAGGAGTAGTAAGCTACGGTGGTTGTCTACCTGCGTGGGGTCGGCTTTGGGCGGTCGGTGGTGGCGATTTGGCCGAGTAACCGCAGATAAAATCGAAGAGCAGGGGGGAGTGGCGGTCGGTGGTTGTGGATTGGGTAAAGGATATAAGATGTAGAAAGGGGGTTTTTATACCCTTTCTGAGTTTTTAGGCTTTGTAACTTTAGTCCCTGTACTTTAATTCGCTTATTCCTCCTCCCATTTTGCCTAATTACACGTTGAATCTTAACTTTTTTAATTGCTTTACTAATAGCGTGTTAAGTGTTAGTATTAATGATGATGCTAGTAATGTTACTAACGACAGTTCTAATAATAATTATGCCAATAATAATGATAATGATAATGGTGGTTATGATTATGATAATAAATATTGTATTAATGCTACTAATAATAGTAAGTAATATTTGAGAAATATGGGGATATATTGGGCAAGGTTTATTAAGTATTGTAACGTTAAGGTCTTTATGTACTTTGGAATGATACACATAGCTAGAGAAACAAAATTTGAAACTAAGGCAACTTGGTTATGAGTTACTGTTGAGTATTCAAGAAAACTAACAAGCACTATGTTAATTGACGGAACTTTTGGTGACGGATGTCACAGTATCCCCCAGTTGAGAGAATTTCGTCCTGAAATTCAGCTGAGTTCGGTCCTAGAGTGTCATTCACGAACAGATGCGGGTACTTCAGTTTCATCTGGTCTTCCCTTTCCCATGTGAATTCTGGTCCTCGTTTGGAGTTCCATCTCACGCGGACAATCGGTATCTTGATGCACCTTAATCGTTTGACCTTTCGGTCCATGATCTCTATGGGTTCTTCGATAAAATGAAGCTTTTCGTCAATCTTGATTTCCTCAATTGGTACATGTAGAGTTTCATCCACCAAGCACTTCTCGAGGTTTGATGCATGAAACGTGTCGTGTACACCACTGCGTTCTGGTGGCAACCTCAATCGGTATGCCACTGGACCAATCCTTTCCGTAATTTCGAATGGTCCTACGTATCTTAGGGCTAACTTCCCTTTCTTTCCAAATCATACAATCCCTTTCTAGGGAGAGACTTTAAGTAGAACGCAATCTCCTACGTTGAATTCAAGAGGTTTCCGATGGTTGTCGGCGTAGCTCTTTTGGCGATCTCTGGCTGCTTTTAGTCTATCTTTGATCTGGATCTTATCTGTTGTTTCCTGAATGATCTCTGGGCCTGTCAACTGGCTTTCACCAATCTCTGCCCAACAAACTGGAGATCTACATTTCCTCCCATACAATGCTTCAAATAGAGCGCATCTAATGCTCGTATGGTAGCTGTTGTTGTAAGAGAACTCAATTAGTAGTAGATGAGTGTCCCAACTACCACCAAAGTCGATTACACAAGCCCTGAGCATGTCTTTCAATGTCTGTATTGTTTATTCGCTTTGACCATCTATTTGTGGGTGATAGGCGGTACTCATATCTAATCGAGTGCCTATCGCTTTCTGTAGTGTCTGCCAAAATCGTGAAGTAAATCAGCTGTCATGGTCGGATATGATCGACACCGGCACTCTGTGCCTTGTCACGACCTCCTTTATGTACAATCTTGCCAACTTATCCATCTTGTAATTCTCTTGGATGGGTTAGAAATGAGCTGACTTCGTAATGCGGTCCATTATAACCCATATCGAGTCATGCCCACTACCCGTTCTAGGAAGTTTGGTAATAAAATCCATGGCTATGTTTTCCCATTTCCATTCAGGAATTTCCAGTTGCTGCAGTAATCCTGATGGTTTTTGATGTTCAGCTTTAACTTTCGAGCACGTCATGCATTGGCTTACATACATAGCAATGTCTTTCTTCATGCCTAGCTACCAGTACAGATCTTTAAGATCGTGGTACATCTTGTCTACATCAGGATGAACAGAATATCACGTCTTGTGTGCTTCATCCATGATTAGGGTACGTACACCTCCCCATCTGGGTACCCATATACGATCCATGAAATACTGTAAGCCATCTTCCTTGCAGATCATCTATTTATTCAACACCCGAATTCTTCTCCTGCAATGTTTTCTTCTTTCAATGCCTCACTTTGTGAAATTAGGATCTGGGCTTCTAGATTCGTTTGAATAGTCAATCCTAATGCTCGAGTACGTAGCGGTTCACGCGTTCCTTGCGGCTTAAAGCATCAGCCACCACGTTCGCTTTCCCCGGATAATACCAGATTTCACAATCGTAGTCACTAAGTAGTTCTATCCAACGTCGCTGACGCATATTAAGTTACTTTTGATCCAGAATATGATGGAGGCTCTTATGATCGGTGCAGATGATACATTTGGTTCCATACAAGTAATGCCTTCATATCTTAAGTGCAAATACCACAGCGCCCAACTCCAGATCATGAGTTGTATAGTTCTTTTCGTGCACCTAACCTTATCCTTCTGCATTAGCACACATCCCAATCCTTGATGTGAAGCATCACAATACACCACAAAATCATCAGTTCCGTCTGGGAGGGACAATATCGGTGCATTGCACAACTTTTCTTTCAGTGTCTGGAACGCTTGCTCTTGTGCGTGTCCCCAATCAAACTTCTTGTCTTTCTGAGTCAGCAGTGCTAGTGGTCGAGCGATCTTTGAAAAATTCGCGATGAAGCGTCGATAGTATATGGCCAATCCTAAGAATTACCGTATTTCTGAAGGTGTCTGGGGTGCTTCCCATTTCTTCACTGCCTCGATTTTTCCGGGATCTACGTGAATCCCATTTTCGTTCACCACGAGTCCTAAAAATTTCACTTCTTGTAGCCAAAACTCACACTTTGAGAACTTAGTGAAAAGTTTCTCTTCTTGTAATAGACTCAGTATTGCCCGAAGGAACGTGATCCTCTTTCGATCGGGAGTAGATAAGTATATCGTCTATGAATACGATCACAAACTTATCCAAGTAAGGTTTGCACACTCGATTCATCAGATCCATGAGCGTTAGTCAATCCGAACGGCATGACCAAGAACTCATAGTGCCCATAACGAGTCCTAAATGATGTCTTCGGTATGTCATCCTCAAAAACCCTTAGTTGATGGTACCCCGAACGAAGGTCGATCTTGGAGAAATACGAGGCTCCTTGCAACTGATCAAATATATCGTCGATTCTGGGAAGAGGATATCGGTTCTTCACGGTCAATTTGTTCAGCTCGCGATAATCGATGCACATACGGAACGACCCGTCTTTCTTTTTGACAAATAATACCGGTGCTCCCCATGGTGAGTGACTCAGCCGAATAAAACCCTTCTCCAGTAGTTCCTGTAATTGACTAGATAACTCTTGCATTTCTGATGGTGCCAACTGATACGGTACTTTTGCTACCGGCGTAGCTCCAGGAACCAACTCTATACGAAATTCCACTTGACGTGGAGGAGGCAAACCAGACAAGTCATTAGGAAATACATCTGGGTAGTCCCGTACTACAGGAATAACTCCCAACTTGTTGTCCTCTTCTTTCTTTTCCACTACATGGGACAGAAACGCGTAACACTGCTTTTGTAAACATCGACGTGTCTTCATGCAAGAGATAAGCTTTAGGGTTCTTCTTGATCGTTCTCCTTGAATCCTGAGTACCTCCCCGTCTGTAAGGAATCCTAGAAGTCTGATGCAGCCAAAACACTCTTGTAACTATCTACTGATCATAACAACTGATGAAGACTTCAGCTGAAGACATCAGCTGAAGACATCAGCTGAAGGTAACAGCTAAAGACAGCTGAAGTCAACAGCTGAAGACATTAGCTGAAGACAACAGCTGAAGACATCAGCTGAAGACAACAGCTGAAGGTAACAGCTGAAGACATCAGCTGAAGACATCAGCTGAAGACATCAGCTGAAGACAACAGCTGAAGGTAACAGCTGAAGACATCAGCTGAAGACAACAGCTGAAGACAACAGCTGAAGGTAACAGCTGAAGACATCAGCTAAAGATATCAACTGAAGACAAAGTCTGAAGACAAAGTCTGAAGATAGTTTTCAGTAGTTGTCATAACTGAAGAAGTACTCTTCAGTAGTTGTGATGATCCTCCTTCAGTAGTTATCACAACAGCTGAAGAAGTATTCTTCAGTAGTTGTGATGATCCTCTTTCAGTAGTTATCACAACAGCTGAAGAAGTATTCCTCAGTAGTTATGACAGTTCTTCTTTCAGTAGTTCTATGAAATGATCAAGTCTTCCTGCATGCTGCACAGAACATGAAGTAGTATTGCTAAGGAAGTTTTACACCACTTTAGAAACATTCCAAGTGTAAAATCTTCCATAGCCAAGACTAATATCTTCTGAAGCCAAAAATGAAGTCTGTCTTAGCTTCAAGACAAAGTCTTCTGAAGCCAAGAAACCAAGACAGATTCTTCCGAAGACTTTTATCATACATGCTTTTATCTGATGTACTTTTTCTGAAAAGCTGAACCACTTTGCCACTGCCCACTCTGGTTGGTCACCAACTTATATGAGTTGGTGAAAAGGTCCATGCTTTAGGAAAACTGTACATTGAGGTCTTGGGTCAAACCTTTCTACTTTATGTACCTTTATCCTTTTTGTAATATATTAGGATGTGAGCTATGGCATGTCATAGTCACTAGCCAAAAGGCAAATATGCCTTTTGACTATACATGGATTGTGTTGTCTAGTTCATGTATCCAGCTGGCCTTCAAAGTATGGCCGTCTGTAGGTTGTAGTATATAGTATCTCAAAGTCTTGTAATGTATGTATGCTGAATACTTGTAACTTTGAATTTGAGAAGCAATATACAACATCCTTGAAAACCAACCACTTGTGTTGTTATCTTGTTCTTTCTTTCTGAGTTTACTTTTGTGTTCTTAGCATCATCATAACCGGTTCCCCATTTGATCTGTTAAGTGTTCTAATACACTCTCCTCATTGTGTTGTTGTGTTGTAAGTGCTAACCCTTCACCCGGTCCTGCATTTGGTATCAGAGCTTTCAGGCTCTTGATATAAGATCTCACCATCTTAAGATCCCTCACACACATAAAATACTTAGCAACTCAAATGGCAGCTCTTTCTAAAGCTGATATGGAAACTGGTACTATGACCAAGTCCCCCTGATCACTCCTGAAGATTTTGACACATGGTGCACAAGAATGGAAGGCTTCATCAAGTGTCAAGATTCAAGGATGTGGGACTCAGTTATCAATGGTCCTTTCATACCAAGCACTACTTCTGCTACTGGTAATCGTATCATCCCTAAAGATGTAGATGATTACTCAGAAGAAGACAGGAAGAGAATAGAGCTTGATCAAAGGGCCATGACTTGTCTTCAAACTGCTCTTCCAAACTCCATCTACAGAGGCTTCAAGAAGTGCAAGACAGCTAAAGATCTATGGGAAGCACTAAAGCTCATGTATGAAGGATCCAAAGAAACTAAAGAAAACAAGAAGGATCTCTTAAAGCAGCAGTTTGAAAACTTCACCTTCAAGGCTGGTGAGACACTGACTCAACAATACTTCAGGTATGTTGAGATAGTGGACACTCTAGTGGATATTGGAGTAACTCTTGAAAATAGGGACATAGTGAGGAAGTTCATGTCTTCTTTTCCTAAGCTATGGACACATTATTGTGTTGTGATCAAGAGAACTTCGGATCTTAAAACTCTTACTCTTACAGAGTTGTATGGTATCCTGAGTGCATTCCAGATGGAGATGAACATGCAAAATTCCTCTGGTAACTCCAATAACCAACTGAGTTCAGCTCTTCATGTGAACGAAAGGGAATGCATTGAACCACAACATCAGTTGTTATGCTACCCTGACAACTCACAAAAGGGGCCTTTCATCACTCTTCCAAAGACACCAAGAGAAAGCTACACTCAAGGAAGTCTCTTCCAAGAGACAAGTTCTTCTCATGCCTTTGTCTCAGCTGATGAAACCTCTGGCAATCTTCTCTTCACTCTTGAAGACTTAGACTGTATCCATCCAGATGATCTGGAGTATATGGAGATAGTTCAGCAAATGGCTCTTCTCACTCACAGGGCCAAGAAGTTCTACAAGAGGACTGGGAGAAGATGTCCAAGCAATACATCCAGTAGAAAGTTTGGGCTGGACAAAAGCAAGGTAAAGTGCTACAACTGTAACCAGATGGGGCACTTTGCAAGCGAGTGTAAGGCACCAAGAACAAATGGTGGCCAGACACAAACCAGACCAAACTACACTGAGAAAGTTCACCAGAATGAGAACCCAAAGCAACAGGCTGCAGTTGCTGTTGATGAGGGAGGCTTTGACTGGAGCATTCAGATAGAAGATGCATCTCCAAACCAAGCTCTCATGGCAAATCATGATGAAACCAAGGTATTGGAAAATCTTTGCTCTTCTGAATGCATTGCTAAAGTTAATAGATACAGGTCATATAACTTAGAGCTGAGATCTGACCTTGAGTCCTTAAACATCTTGAAAGCTGATTTTAAAAGAGCTGAAAATGACTATAAACTTAAAATAGAAGATTTAGAGAAAACTATTTCAACTCTTAAACATGAGCTAACAAATTACAGGACTCAGATCAAAGATCTCATAGCTAAGTTAACTGAATGCCAAGCTGAGCTTGTGATCAGCAAAGCTAAGGCAGAAAATTGTGTTCTTGAAGAAGATATCTTCAAGAACATAATATCCTCATCCTTGCATGCAAAAGTGTGTTATCAGAACAAGCAGGGAATGGGATCTAGTGAGATAGCTCCTTCACATACCATCTTGTCTGTAAGATCTCCCAGGTGTGGAACTTGTGAAGATGAGCTTCCCCTCATAGATCCTTTGACTGAAGAGGATGAAGAGGAGATGGTGAAGAATGACTTTGGTTTGAGTGAAGAAAAGCATTCTGAGAAGGGTCACCATTCCTCTGAGGAGAGTAAAACTGTTGGGATGACTAAGTCAAGAAGAAAGAACTTGATTAGGAAAGCCAAAAGAAAATCAAGGAAGGCTCAAGAGATCAAGGCTACTTTTGACTCCAAGCAGAAAAAAGTTTTCATCTCTGCAGGGTTTGAAGTAGTTAAGGCTGATGACATGAAATCTAGTTCATGTGCAACTCATCTCAATAACAAGAAGAAGACTGATCTGTTGTGTGTTACTGCTACACAACCTGGACCATCCAACTCCAAGAACAGTTCTCAACTCAAAAGAACTGTCTCAGCTCCTGCAAAGGTGAAGATGGAGAAGGGATGTGACCAAAGTCAGTGCTCTTCCATGAAGAAGACTCTTGGAAAGAAGAATCTGAAGTGTGTCATGTGTGAGAGTACTTCTCATTTGGCTAAGGGTTGCCCATACAATCCTAAGGGTACTCTTCACATGATAAACAAAGACACTTCCAATAATTCCAAGATGATGAAGAAGGCAAGTGGAAAACTGCCTTTGGAAGAAAATTTGGTCTCGGAAGAAAAGAATGCTTCTGAAGTACTGAAGCTTGCTGCAGTAAAGGCAAGATCTTCTGAAGGACCAGTCATCAAAACTTCTGAAGTCTCAAAGGCTTCTAAAGTATTGAAGGTCAAGTCTAAACTTCCAAAGGTGGTGTGGAAGTCAAAGAAAGACCAAAAGACTGAAGGTTCTTCATCAACAACAGCTTAAGATCCTCAAAGCACAACCATTGGATATATTACTGTTGCATTGTCTTCAACTGTTTTAAATGAGCCCAAGACCAATGAAGCTTGGGTTTCCAAATGTAACTACATATCTCTTTATGCAGGAACAGCTACAGACAAACAAAAATGTGTGGATCATTGACAGTGGTTGTTCCAGGCACATGATAGGCAATAGGTCACTACTCCAGAAGTTTGAAAGAATTGATGGAGGGCCAGTTGCTTTTGGAGGAGATGCAGGTGGTTACATTACTGGAAGGGGCAAGGTCACAAATGGTAAGCTCAGTATTGACAAGGTAAACTTTGTTAAGGAGCTTGGATACAATCTTTTAAGTGTATCTCAATTTATGATCAGAGTCATAACATGTTGTTTACTGAGCATGAGTGCATTGTTCTCAAGCCCGGGGTGGTCATTCCTCATGAGCACATCCTACTCAGAGCCCCCAGGAAAGGAAACATGTACAAGATGGATTTGCAAGAAACATCTCCCTCAGGAGAAGTTTCATGCTTTCTATCTAAAGCTAATAGTGATGAATCTTTCCTTTGGCATAAAAGAATGTGCCATGTAAACTTTAAGAACATGAATAAATGATTAAGAATGATTTGGTAACTGGAATACCAAAAAGAGAGTTTACAAGTGATGATCATTGTGTTGCATGCCTGAAAGGGAAGCAACACAAGGTATCTCACAAGCCTAGGAAAGAAATTCCATCACTACACCCCTACACTTGTTACATATGGATCTCTTTGGCCCCACCAATGTAATGAGTTTAGGAAGGACCTCTTACTGTTTGGTGATCACAGATGACTTTACAAGATTCACATGGGTATTCTTCCTTAGAACTAAGGATGAGACCCCTGACATTCTAAAGAATTTCATCTTAAAGATTGAGAATCAATGTGATCACATGGTCAAAACCATAAGATGTGATCAAGGAACTGAGTTCAAAAATCAAATACTTGATACATTTTGTGATGAAAAGGGTATTACAAGACAATATAGTGCTCCCAGGACCCCTTAGCAAAATGGAGTTGCTGAGAGGAGAAACAGGACACTAATTGAAGCTGCAAACTATGTTGTCTGACTCTAAACTGCCCATCACCTTCTGGGCAGAGGCAGTCAACACTGCCTGCTATGTGCAAAACAGAGTTTTAGTAGTTAAGACACATGGTAAGACTCCTTATGAACTTTGGCATAAGAGGAAACCTTTCATTGGTTTTCTTAGGTCTTTTGGATATCCTTGCACCATCTTGAATACCAAAGATCATATAGCCAAGTTTGCTGAGAAATCAGATGATGGACACTTCATTGGATACTCTTCTCAAGCTAAAGCTTATAGAGTATACAATCTCAGAACTAGAGTAGTTGAGGAGTCAGCCAATGTGACTTTCAATGAACACACACCCAGTGTGAAAGGTTCTGGTCCGGATTGGCTGTTTGATCTTGATTTAGTTACCAACTGTTTTAACAAATCTTGTGAGCATGTTTCAGGAACCACAGATATATTGCCTACAAGTGATCCTGATCCAAGAATTGAGCTGAGAAGATCTTCAAGCAACATATCTCCAGCTCCAGTGGTAACTAATCCTGCAGATGAAGCTTCTACCAGCACATCAATGACAAATCCTGCTGATATATCTGAGTTGCCTTCATCTTCCAGTTTTGAGGCACAAAACTCAAATGTAGAAACTTCAAATGTTGGAGAACATGGTGGTGGTGACAGTGACCAAGAATTTCTTGATGCTGAGAACCATCCCATTGAAGAAAATCTCAATGATGTCACACACTCATTGGATCAAGTTAATCTTGATAGGTGTGCTACTATAGAGGGTGAATCCTCCTTGCCAGATCAGAATTTCTCCAATTTGGATCTGTCTAAACAACTTGCTGTGATCCCTCAACTAAGGATCCACAAGTCTCACCCCTCTACAAACATCATTGGAGATGTTGGTACTGGTGTAAGAACAAGAGGACAGTCTCATAATGCAAATATCTGTCTTCACTCTTGTTTCTTATCCCAAATAGAGCCAAAGAAGATTGATGAAGCTCTAAAGGTTGGAAGTTGGGTTGAAGCTATGCAAGAGGAGTTGCTTCAATTCAAGAGACAAAAGGTTTGAAATCTATGTCCTCTTCCTTATGGGAAGACTACCATAGGTACAAAATGGGTTTTCAGGAATAAGAAGGATGATAGAGGACTTGTCATCAAGAACAAGGCTAGACTAGTTGTTCAAGGGTATACTCAAGAAGAAGGAATTGATTACACTGATGTCTTTGCTCCTGTAGCAAGACTTGAAGCTGTCAGGATATTCCTAGCTTTTGTTGCATCCAAGAACTTCAAGGTCTATCAACTTGATGTCAAGTGTGCTTTTCTTTATGGAGTGATTGATGAAGAGGTGTATGTCAAACAACCACCTGGCTTTGCAGATCCTGATCATCCTGATTATGTCTGCAAGCTTGACAAAGCTCTCTATGGGCTACATCAGGCACCAAGAAAGTGGTATGAGACCTATCTCAGTGTCTCTGTTAGCATGGCTACAAAAGGGGTACCATTGATGGAACTCTCTTCATCAAAGGAACAAGAAATGACATAATGCTAGTTCAAGTATATGTAGATGATATCATCTTTGGGTCAACTAATCCAAACCTCTGCAAAGACTTTAAGAAGCTGATGAAGGATAGATTTGAAATGAGTGCCATGGGATAACTCAATTTCTTTCTAGGGATTCAAGTGAAGCAAGTTGACAATGGTATCTTTATAAATCAGTCAAAGTATGTGCAAGACATACTTAAAAGGTTAAACATGACTGAATGTAAGGTTGCTAAGACACCCATAGCTAGAAACCATCCCTTGGACCTGATCTTGAGGGGAATGTGTTGATGAACATCTCTACAAGGCTATGATTGGGTCTCTTATGTATCTTACAGCTAGCAGGCCAGATATTATGTTTGCCACTTGCATCTGTGCGCAAGATATCAGGTCAACCCCAAGATGTCACACCTAATCACTGTCAAAAGAATTTTAAGATACCTTAAGGGAGCCCCATCTCTTGGCATTTGGTATCCTAAAAATTCTGACTTCAATCTGTATGCATATACAGATAGTGATTATGGTGGATGCAATATGACTGCAAAGTCTACATCAGGGGGATGTCAATTTCTTGGTGGAAGGATAGTCTCTTGGCAATGCAAGAAACAATCCTGTGTATCCGCATCAACTGTTGAGGCTGAATACATTACTGCTGCAAGCTGCTGTGCACAAGTGCTTTGGATTCAAAATCAGATGCTAGACTATGGATTTAACTTCAAAGAGACTCCCATTCACATAGACAACAACAGTGCTATCTCAATCACAGAAAATCCAGTACAGCACTCAAGAACTAAGCACATCAACATCAGGTATCATCTGATTAGAGATAATTTTATAAAAGGATTAATCAAACTAATCAAAGTTCATACAGATGAATAACATGCTGATCTGTTCATAAAAGCTTTTGATGAACAAAGATTTAAATATCTTATATCAGCTATTGGGATGATCAACTTTGAATAGCTTTTCTGAAAAACTTAATCATATTATTTCTAAAACTATGTGTGTTCTATGTTGTCTATTCTATCACCATAATAAGCCCTAGTTTCTCTTTGGAAGAAAAATTCTTTTAGGATATTCCTTAGATTTTTTAGAATTTTACACAAGTTGTAAAATTCTTCAAAATCTTTGAAATATTTTTGGAGGCAAAATTTGCCTTTGGAAGCTTTCTGGTTAAAACTTCCGAAGCAAAATACTCTTCATGGTCAAAACTTCTGAAGTTAAATTATCTTCGGAAGATTTCTTAGAATTCCAAGAAAACTACTTTTTGGGCGAAAAGCAAACTACTTTTCAGAGGTGGGACCAACACAATGGATTTCAAAGTTTATCCTTTTTCATTAACTTTGTCTCAAATCTAAATTCATACAAATATCCAACGGTTACACCTCTTTCCTCTACCTGCTCCAAAATTCACCCATACCTCAAACCTGATCTCTCTGAAACCACTTTTGCTTTTCACCTCTCTTCATCCTTAAGCTTTTCAAAATGGCCAACATTCCAAACAGAAACAACCCAAATTTCTCCATGCAATTACATAGGCAGCACAATCAAGTTGCCTTGTTGCACTCTGAGAAAGATGATAGTTTCTCAGAGGTTTGCCGTTTTCTTGCTCTATCCAACTACTACACCTCACTCACCATTGATCCTATTCTTTCTGAGGATCACTTGCTTGACTTTTGGAGGACATGTCAAGAGGTTATTATGGATGGGAAGAAGGCACTGTCTGCCACAGTGCAGGGGAGGACAGTCTTTATCACTCCAACCACCATCAACACCCATCCTCCGCTGGGTGATGAAGAAGGTGAACTGTCTTTCCCAAAGGAAGCTGTCAACTATTCCTTTGAGCAGATAGGCTATGAGGGAGATTTATCTGTAAAGACCTTTAGGAAAGGGAAGGTCTCATTCCAGTAGAAATACCTACTCCATGTAGTGATTCACAGCTTGTCCAACAAGCATGGTGGGTGGGACCAGATTCCTGAGGATCTCTCCTTTAAAGTTCATGGAATGGTACAAGGGGTCAAGTTCAGGTACTCACAATTTGTTTACACAAACTTGCTTGCTAACTTGGACTCCTTAGAATACTCTATGTTTCCTAGATATGTTCAACACATTCTCAACTGTGAACTTGGATCACAGTTGAGGGAAACAAATACTATTCTTAAATTAGGACAGATGAAGCCAGGCATCTTTAAGATTATGAAGAAGCCAACTGTAGGCTTCTCAGGGGTAGAAACAGCCCTGGTCCCCAAAATGTTAGAGCTCATTGCTCAAGGTGACAACCTAGCAACACAAGCTAGTGTTGAACCCACACCTTCTACATCTCAACCACTAAAACAGCCTCAAATCATCCTCACCTACCAAAGAAAATCCAAACAAACCCCTGCTCAAGCTATTGAGTCTGTGCAGGTCCCCATATACTCACCCATACAGGAAGAAGTGGATACTAGAGCTCCCACTTCTCCTAAGGAGCAAACCACTCCCATCTCTTCAAGAATCAGTGCTGATGTTCCTCATGATCAGCCTGATGAGCTCATAAGCCCAAATGCCTTAAGCCTTCACTCTGAGTCTCAACACTCAAGTGAAAAACCTTCAGGGGACAGTTACCATCCCCAGCCCTTGGACTTAAATACCCAAATTCCCAACCTTAAATTCTATACTGATGAGGACTTAGGCTTCAGTAAGCATCATGAATCTCTCTATCCCTCCCCTACTCAAAGAAAGAGGGGTGCTTCTGAATTTCCTATGTCTATCCCACATCAGTCACCCATTGCTGAGGTGGGTCCTTCTGAACCTGTTCAGGGATCCATATGGAAGAGGCTCTCACTTCTGCAAGTGATTACATCATTAAGACCTCAACCATGCAACTCAGCCCATTGACACTTCATCTGAGGCTGTCAATGAGCAGAGGAAATCCAGCAGCTAAGAACCCCACGCTGGTGATGAGAGTGAGGACTTAGGTCCAATTCTCTCATCCCCCCATGATTCTTCTGATGAAGATGAGGGGAATCTGAGACTAAAAGTGCAACAACTGACACAAACATGCACTTACTTAGTCTCAAAGGTTAGTCATCTTGAATTTCAAGTGACTACCTTATAAAATAGGGTTAATGATTAGCAACTTGAGATATCTTATCTTAAGGAAAAACTAGCTGGGAGACCTTAAGAAGAGCTCAACCAGGAACACAAGAACCTGAGGATGTGGCTGACCTAACTCCTAGCTCACCTATACAAGAAGGTGATGCTACCAAAAAGGGGGAGAAAGTCACTACAATCACAGAACCTGGGAGTTCTTCAAGGAGTATGGACATTGAGGACTCACCATCCTCTCTTGTAATTGTTCCTACTCAGCAACCTCCTCAAGTTCACATTGATGTGAACATCCTAGACTGCTTGTTTCAAAGTCTTTTTGGGGAGGGTGTATCAAGGCAAGAAGCTGAAGAAGATAGACCAAGGCAATCAGGTAATATCATTGGTTAACTGGATGTTGAGGCAGACCCTGAGATTAGCTTCAAAGGGAAAACCTTGACTGAAGGCCCAGTGATAGAGCCTGAAAGTCCTGTCTTACAGTCAACTAATGAAGTGACAGAAATTGAAACACCTGTCACCACAACAACTACTTCAGCAACTCAACCCCTCAGTGAAACACCTGCTGGTGAAGGTGTATCACAGTCTCTCTCTGGCTAGAGCTTGGATGCTACACCAACCAATGAAGGCCAAAGCTCTCTCCACCCTGTGTCACAAAGGTCTGTGGGTGATAAGGTGAAAAGGGTTCTAACCCCTGAGGAGATTGAGGAGGAGGAAAGAGAGAGAAAGAGGAAGCTAAGGGGAGTAAGTTCCACTGGGTCTTCAAGCTTTATGCAAGCTGCAATCAGGGCTGCTCACAGACCAAACACTCAAGATGATGAGTTGAGGGCAATCAGGATTACTTATCTACAGACCAGGAACTATAACATAGATGAGATTATCTCTCTCCCTTTAGAGGAATTAAATGATCTGGCTAACATGGAAATGTCAAGAGAAAGGAAGGAAGCTGAAGATGCAAGAATTCTTCTTGAGATCAAAGAGAAGAAAAGACAACAAAGATTATACAAGCATATTCCTACTCTCTCGCCAGTTCAAGAAAGTCCTGTGCAAGAGGCTGTGGCTGCTACACAAGAACCTCAGGTAGATAAAGAAACAGATAAACAAAGAATGATAGACTACCTGAGTGCCACAGGCTTCTACCAGGCAGAAGCACTTCTTCCTTTGTCCTTTGAGTACATTGAGTTTCAGTATCTCAAACAACTTGAACTTCAAGTACTCAAAGAGCAGAAGTTAACAAAGAAGAAAATAAGGGAAGAAGCTGCTAAGTCAAGAGCTCTCATTCAGAAGAACTAGAAAAAGTCTGATGATAGACAAAGAATGATGAGCTTCTTGAAGCTGTATGGATTCTCTGGAAGGAGACTTGGCCCTATGTCTCTATCTACTATGGATGAGCATATCAGGGTGATCAAGCAAAAGATCAAGAGTGGAGAGCTTGCTGACTTGCACACTCCTCCAAGTCAAGCTCTACCTTAAGTAGAGGTTAAGTTTGAACAACAAGAGACAACTCAAATTGAACCTCCAGCTTCATCTTCTGATCCACAGCAGGATCAAAGGCCAGCCTCTTCAACTATTGACCAACAGCAAGGTCAAAGGCCAGCCTCAACATTTGACCCACAATAGGGTCACACTCCCTCTCCTTCTGAACCTGTGAGGGAGGAACACCCAACTGAGGAAGACACAACTAATCTACAAGGTGTTGCCTTCTCAGTTAAAGACTGCAAAGAGGAAAAAGAGGATGGCTTCTAAATCTGATGCAAAAAAGAAGAAGAAGTCAAAATCAACCACATCTGATCCTCAGGATGAATCAGAACATCCTAAGGAAGTGCAAGAAGAGAGAGCCAAATCATCTCCAATTCAAATGGCTCCTCTTGCATCAGGAAGACCCATCTTATCCTGGACTTACTCAACTAATCCAGAGAGATGACATGTAGTCAGAGACCAAGGTGAAGTAAATATCTTCAAGTGTTTGGTAGCATCAGCCTAGGGGGAGTTTGTAAGGATTCCTAGAAGTCTAATGCAGCCAAAACACTCTTGTAACTATCTACTGATCATAACAACTGATGAAGAGTTCAGCTGAACATCAGCTGAAGACATTAGCTGAAGGTAACAGCTGAAGACAACTGAAGTCAACAGCTAAAGACATTAGCTGAAGAAAACAGCTAAAGACATCAGCTGAAGACAACAGCTGAAGGTAACAGCTGAAGACATCAGCTGAAGACATCAGCTGAAGACAACAGTTGAAGGTAACAGCTGAAGACATCAGCTGAAGACAACAGCTGAAGACAACAGCTGAAGGTAACAGCTGAAGACAACAGCTGAAGGTAACAGCTGAAGACATCAGCTGAAGATATCAACTGAAGACAAAGTCTGAAGACAAAGTCTGAAGACAGTTTTTAGTAGTTGTCACAACTGAAGAAGTACTCTTCAGTAGTTGTGATGATCCTCCTTTAGTAGTTATCACAACAGCTGAAGAAGTATTCTTCAGTAGTTGTGATGATCCTCTTTCAGTAGTTATCACAACAGCTGAAGAAGTATTCCTCAGTAGTTATGACAGTTCTTCTTTCAGTAGTTCTATGAAATGATCAAGTCTTCCTGCATGCTGCACATAACATGAAGTAGTATTGCTAAGGAAATTTTACACCACTTTAGAAACATTCCAAGTGTAAAATCTTCCATAGCCAAGACCAATGTCTTCTGAATCCAGAAATGAAGTCTTTCTTAGCTTCAAGACAAAGACTGCTAAAGCCAAGAAACCAAGACAGATTCTTCTGAAGACTTTTATCATACATGTTTTTATCTGATGTACTTTTTCTGAAAAGCTGAACCACTTTGACGCTACCCACTCTGGTTGGTCGCCAACTTATATGAGTTGGTGAAAAGGTCCATGCTTTTGGAAAACTGTACATTGAGGTCTTGGGTCAAACCTTTCTACTTTATGTACCTTTATCCTTTTTGTAATATATTAGGATGTGAGCTATGGCATGTCATAGTCACTAGCCAAAAGGTAAATCTGCCTTAATGGATTGTGTTGTCTAGTTCATGTATCCAGCTGGCCTTCAAAGTATGGCCGTCTGTAGGTTGTAGTATATAGTATCTCAAAGTCTTGTAATGTATGTATGCTGAATACTTGTAACTTTGAATTTGAGAAGCAATATACAACATCCTTGAAAACCAACCACTTGTGTTGTTATCTTGTTCTTTCTTTCTGAGTTTACTTTTGTGTTCTTAGTATCATCATAACCGGTTCCCCATTTGATCTGTTAAGTGTTCTAATACACTCTCCTCATTGTGTTGTTGTGTTGTAAGTGCTAACCCTTCACCCGGTCCTGTACCATCTAGCATGGGGATTCGTACTACTTTCTCCTGACAAACAATCTCAGCTTCGTGTTTTGACAACCAATCCATTCCCACAATCACATCAAAACTTCCCAGCTCAAAAGGTATTAAGTCTATATCGAAGGCATGGTCTTCCAATATCATCGAGCATTTTCTAATAATCTCATCGGCCTGTACCACTCTACCGTTAGCCATTTCTACGGAGTAGCTAGTTTCTAGTCTACTAGGGTTCAAGACAAGCATGTGAGCAAATTCAGAAGATATAAAACTATTGTCTGCTCCAGTATCAAACAATATAGATGCGAAGTGATTATTGAGTAAGTGCGTACCCGTAACGACAATCGGGTCCTGACGGGCGTTATTTGCTCCGATGACGAACGCACGTCCTCTAGCAGCATTTCCTTGATTTCCCTGGCCTTGATTACCAGCTATGGCCATCACTGGTGGTTGGTTGTTTCCTTGCTGACCTTACGTCCGCTTCAGTCTGGGGCATACGTTCCGGTAGTGACCCGGGCTTCCACACTCATAGCAAACCCTAGCATTCCCTGCGGGGTTAACCGCATTAACAGGCGCAACCAGATTCAGCGCTACTCTACAATCTTTCGCTAGGTGCCCCGGGCATCTACAGTTCACACACACCCGGCACTGCATCGCCAGGGGATGATGGAAGTTACACCTGTCACATTTGGGGTGCGGCCCGACGTATTCCCTCTTGCCTTGCGTCACGGCCATAAAATTTCTAGTTGTCTTGGCCCGTTTGTCAAACTTCCCAATACTCGACCTGCTTGCTTCTCCAACATCCTTCCTCTTATCTGCTCCTTTCTACGAACCCCAGTTCTCACCATCTCATCTGTTAAAGTACCAGCCTTTAGAATCGCACTATGAATAGTAGGAGGGGCTGCTGTTGTTACCATTGCCGGATTTGAGGCACAAGTCCCCAGATGTACCTTTCGATCCTCTTGGATTCCGGAGTCACCAGATGTGGAACCAGTGTTACCAACTCATGGAAACGATCAGTGTATGCTGCGTGTCCAGCTCCTACCATAGCATGATTCCAGAACTCCTGCTCCAACTTCTGCATCTCATTGAGTGGACAGTATTTTTCAGTGATCAATGCTTTAAACTCATCCCAAGTCATCTGCATTGCTGATTCTCTTCCCCTTGCTTGAATCTCTGTGTTCCACCAAGTTAGTGCTTTGCCTTGTAGTGAACACGTGGCATACTTAATCTTTTGGCTGTCTAGGCATTCACTGATATCAATGACGGCCTCTATCTTCTCAAGCCACCTAGTTAGGGCTATCGCTCCACCTTTCCCGTCAAATTCCTTCGGTTTGCAGGCCACAAACTCCTTGTACAAACATCCCCGTCTTGTATTAACAACCCCAGTTTTATTACCAGCTGTTCCACCATTCTCAGTATCTTCCCCTGTTCCTTGGTTATGCTCATTGTTAGTATCATTATCCCCGTGGAGATTATGATTCAGAAGAGTGTCGCTCACTTGGGTCACTATCGTAGGTATCAGTGCGGCTAGCTGCTGAGCGATCATGGCAGCTATGTCAGGGTTTTCAGTTCCCTGATTGTTGCCGGCGGGACCACCACCTGTTCTTGGTGGCCTACCTCTACCTCTGCCCCATGGGGTCTCACCTTCACGATTTGTACTACGGGTGACTTTTCGAGGCGGCATTTTCTAATCATAAAAGGAGTAAACATGTAAACTTTAGTCACTTTAAGATACACGTATAAATCCACTCATCAAGTTCCAACATTTCATGCTCCAGTCAATCAAGATCATTACATAGCCCAGTTCAAGCACATTCTTGGTATATCGATGATGCTTATATATATAGGGTTCCCCGCAGCGTTCCTACCACATCCACGATATACCGAGAACGATGCTTACACCGGTTACATGACATCCGATTTTCCTTAACATCATCCCAATAAACAACGTAATGCATGTGTAGAGAGTATCATCACTCTCCTACAACTCTTTGAAGTCCACATTCATTCTAAGCATTTAGTCAGTTCCATAGTTACTGAAATGTTAGGCAGACTAAGGTTTCATAGAGGGTAAGACTAATATCATAATTGAAATCCCATAAAGGCTCCAAGTAGAACAGGACTTAAGCAACAGTAGAGCTCATGAATGTTTTATCATCATTAACAAAGTGTTACTAGAATTATGATTCTAGTGTTCTACGGTATAGAATGGAAGGCTTATACTAACCATGATCGTTACCTCATGGTAATATTAGCCAGGCTTCACATGCACTGTAAATTGCAATTACGTGTGCACCCGTAATGGTAATTTGCCTTGCATGGTCCCCCTCAGCTTCACCTACCCAAGTTAACATCACAGTATTGACACCATTCATCATGCACAGATCATGTAAGTTCTTATGTCCATGAACCAATAGTATTCCAATAGTAGTCTGTCATAACAAATAGATTCCAAGCACATAATCTCAATTAGTATAACAAAAGTTGCCTATCCCTTCTTCTTTCAGGACCTCAGGCATAACTATCTCAGGGTCGAACTCAATATCCGAGATCAACGCTTCGCGTGATCTGTGAAGATCCCTTCAGGTTGGGTATCCAAACCTAATAGTATAATGTGGCGCGCATGGAAACGAAAGATTCTAGCCGAAGACATCTCGTGAGGAAAGAGTAAGAGTAATAATGCTTTCCTCAGAATGATCAGATAACAAGACATAGAGATAAAGAACAAGTATAGAGATAAAGAACAAGTATAGAGTAACATACATGTAATATCAGATGCAAGCCAATCCTAGCATGCATTCTACATGAAGGTTCCTAGGTTATAGTCTAGGTCAAATGATTTGCCTAATTCTCTATAACCAATGACTCTGATACCAGTCTGTCACACCCTCGCTAAAGCGGAAACACGGGGATGTAATGAGACGGGATCGTCATAACACATTGTTAACAATAGAGATGCAATATATGTAATTGATGATAAAGCGTGTCATGACGACACCCGACACGAAGGAGACTTGTGTCACGTTTAGTTAATATTCACGACAACATAGCCATAAGCATAAACTTGTAAATGATTCACATAACCAAGTATAGCATCATTGTATTGTAATTCCCACAACCCGATAACAAGTATCCAAAAGAATAATTGTATGTAATCAGACTACAATGTTTCAAAAGAATGTTTGTCAAGTATTGTATAGTCTCAAAATGCATCCTAGGGTCTCCACTAAGGCAGCACACCTAGATCTTCAATTAGCATTGTCACCTGAAAAGATATGCTCAAAATGGTCAACAAAAATTGTCGGTGAGCTCGCAGGTTTAAATAGTAAATAAATTGATGCTGCGTAATTGTTTTGTGGAATACCGTGTATACAGCTATAAGTAAGCAAATCAAATGACAATGAGCATTACAACCAACCCTATTGACGTACACACAGAAACTTGTTCGAATATATTCACCAAGGGCCATTCCTGGCCACTGTTGGTATCAACTAGGATACCAACAAACAAGGGTGGGGGTGTCAACCCAGTAGTACTACCAATACCTATCCGTCGGTTCCAACACCGAAATTAAATGGTTGTAAAGAAAGTACCACACAGCGACTCATGTATGTATCAGATAAGTACTCGCAAAACAGTAACACGTTGATTCCAAGAATGTAAGTTGTACAGCATGAAAATGGGTGAGCATACTTTTCCCCCATATTTATAAATAATTGACGTATTGAATAAACATGAAAAGGGGCTACGAAACTCACTTGTTAGGTGGTAAGTATGAATGATCAAAGTTTTCAAATGTTGTATGTAGTAAACGGTCAAACACCTATTGACAGTTATTGTTAAGCGTTAATGATACGTATAAAGTAAATAATAATATTCGGTCGGTCCGGGTTGCATTGGTTCGGTTGCGTGTAACGCACACAAGCAGACATACGTATTAGATCTTATGTCGATCCAAGTATTAGAAATCGTTGCCATTGCCGATGATATTTGTGTAAAAGTTTCATTATTATCAGCAAAATACTTAGTAAATATTAGTGGTTACAAATCGGTTGTTGATAATTATAAAATGTTAAGATTGATTTGATTTGGAATAACATTAGTAAGTTTGATAGTGTTAACTTAAATATTGTCATTAGCATCGGTAACCGTGTTAATGTCACCTTAACATAACACGACATACACACACCATGCACTAGAAGAAACTCACACAACAACTCCAGTCGCACGACTGGACCAGACGCACGACTCAATCACTCCTTCCGCACGAATCAACCTTCTTTCATTCGAATCAGCTACATGCGTACGAATGGACCTCCATTCGTGCGATTCGGCCTTCAATCGTACCACACAACACTCAATCACACGACTCTATATCCATACGCACGAATCAACCTTCATTCGTACGAATCAGCTTTATTCGTACGACTGAACCTCCATTCGTGCGACTAGGCATTCAGCCATGCGACACATGCATTATCGCACACATTCATCCGTATAGACTTAATCGCACGACACGCATAGTCGTACGGCTTAGTCGTACGACACACCCAGTCACACGACTCAGTCGCATGACAGACTCAGCCACATGACCCAGTCGTACGACACAGCCAGTCGCACGACTCAGTCATATGACAGAACACAGACATGACTCAGTCGCACGTGCAGGTCACAGGGGTGTCAGGGCGTTCACAGCAGCCTTCGGCCATTGTAACCACTCAAATGGCACCATAGAACGTTTGGGAGTCGATTTCTAACATGTATTAGCAATTTGAGCACTCGAAGGACCCTCATTCGTGTTCGTTCGCTCGGGACACTCAAAACTACCCGAACCACCTTAAGAAGGAGAAATAAAAGGGAGTAGTAAGCTACGGTGGTTGTCTACCTGCGTGGGGTCGGCTTTGGGCGGTCGGTGGTGGCGATTTGGCCGGGGAATCGCAGATAAAATCGAAGAGCAGGGGGGAGTGGCGGTCGGTGGTTGTGGATTGGGTAAAGGATATAAGATGTAGAAAGGGGGTTTTTATACCCTTTCTGAGTTTTTAGGTTTTGCAACTTTAGTCCCTGTACTTTAATTCGCTTATTCCCCCTCCCATTTTGCCTAATTACACGTTGAATCTTAACTTTGTTAATTGCTTTACTAATAGCGTGTTAAGTGTTAGTATTAATGATGATGCTAGTAATGTTACTAACGACAGTTCTAATAATAATTATGCCAATAATAATGATAATGGTGGTTATGATTATGATAATAAATATAGTATTTATGCTACTAATAATAGTAAGGGTAATGTTAATGGTAATGTCAGTAACATAACGTCTACATACTAGTATCTCCTTAACTATTTGAGAAATATGGGGATCTATATTGGGCAAGTTTTATTAAGTGTTGTAAAGTTAAGGTCTTTATGTACATTTAGAATGATACACATAGCTAGAGAAACAAAATTTGAAACTAAGGCAACTTGGTTATGAGTTACTGTTAAGTATTCAAGAAAACTAACAAGCACTATGTTAATTGACGGACCTTTTGGTGACAGATGTCACATGGTGGAGATGATGATGATGATGATTCTTCTGATGATGAATCAGATGAAGATGATGATGAGGCTGAAGCGAGAGGAAGTGGAAAAGGCAAAGAAGGTGATGATGAAGATAAGGATGATCAAGAAGGTCACCTTGCATCTGCATCAGTCTCAAATCCATCTGCTAAGGAGAGGAGCACTAAGCGAAATCAAGATCAAAGACCCTCGTCCTCAGCTCCTCAAGATAAAGAGACACCCAATCAAAACAAAATTAATGATTAAATGTTTATGTATTTTGAAACTTTTGTATTTAAAATGTGTAGTACATTAATGAAATTAATGAAATTCATGTTTAATGTCTTGATAAATGATTAATGTATACATTGTTGGTTGTGTAATTGAACAGATACAACTCAATAAACCGATGATTATGATATTGCTCCCCTTTAGCAAATCAAGACTCAACTCACAATGATTCCTGATTTGCAAGGGATAGTAAGACGGTCTGTGAGTTACACTCCAGAGGAGGGAGAAATCATCCACGATCTAACTGACGAGCAGCTCGTAGACATGTTCAGACTAAATCCAGACGAGCTAGTCAAAGATGCTCCTGAGGTCGATGTCGTTAGTGGCGAAGAGCTACAAGGCGTGGATGAGATCGAGATAGAAGATATCATAGTAGAGGATTATCCAGAGTACACTGACCCTGAAGGTAATGTTATCCCTGAACTGGGTGAAACATTTGCCAGTGATACTTTTGGAACTCTTAATGAGAAAGAGAAAGAGAAAGAAAATGAGGAAGATAAAGCCCAAGCCACAACGCTAATGTTGAGTTAAAGAAGGCTAAATGAGCAGCTTGCTTGAAAGAGATGAGAGCCCAACGTGAAACTCCAAAGCTAAACGCCTACACCAAACTGTACAAGGTCAAAAGACATCAAAAGGTGTCAGGAAAAATCATCAGTTGGGCCTATATTGAGGATTTGGAGGTATATATAGTGAAGAGGGAGAAGGGGATTGAGTAATTTAGATTTCCACACGATCTGAAGTCTCTTCCTGGTTTTGAGCTGAATAGGTTAGCCTGTTTAGACCTTTTGTATGCCAACCCGAGTAAGATGTCGGGCTGGTTCAAGATGGCACTAAAGAAAGAATACCACACTAGATGGGTGAACTTTAGACCTTAACAACCTAAGAGGTTTGTTCATAGGACTGAAGTTGACCCTAACACTAGGAAGCCGAAGGTAGTGCTGAAGTGGAGTCCCCCACGCATAATGTTTAAGATCCCATTACGGGAGATGACTCAGGACTTCACTCCACACTTCAAATGGTGGTATTACGACTGGAGGACAGGGGAAGCGGTCATAGTCCTAAACAGAGAGGGTAAAATAGAGACTATCCCAATGTGGCTCACCAACTTGTCTGCTGATGGTGTTTACACATTGTACAAGTGCCCACTGTTCTATGAGACGCAGGATGTTGTACAAGCTCTCCAATTTCAACACATCATAAGACTCTGCTTTGCTTTCGAGACACACGTAGGAGTCACAAAAGAGGAGAAGTACAAGAAATTCCAAGAATATGTGAAGAAGGATAGACAATAGGATAAACTAGGTCTAAGAGGGGGTTTGTTGATACATTGTACCTAGTTTATGTTCTTCAATGTAAATGTCTTTCATTTCTTACACATGTAATGAAACGTTGAATTAAATATGATAATGCTTTTGATGTTTAATTGTCTTTATTTATATCTTATTCATATTGTAATTGATATTACTTATATTGATGAACTTAATATATAGGTTTGAGGTTGTTGTACATAGTTCTGAGTCAATAATGATTCAGAAATATGTTCAACTTAGTCAAGTGGTTATTCATGCTAACGGACCATACTTATGGACCATACGCACGAATGAACCATACTTATGGACCAGTCGCACGACTGAACCAGGAGACTGGATTAGTCGTATAATTGAGACATAAGATTGACTCAGTCGTACGACTGAACCTTCAGTCGTGCGTATGAGTCAGGCGCATGAGTCAGTCGCACGACTGAACCATGCTAATGGTTTAGTCGTACGAATGGATACTGAAAACCTATTAATACCACATAATTCGTGGAAAAACATAACACTTTGAATACTTTCATACCCTAGCCGTCCAGAGCGTCCCAAGTCACCCATCCAAGTTCATAGTTCATTCCTGATCGATTCCAACTTGTTCTTAACGTTTGTTTCATCGTTAGATCGATCAGGTTGTTTGTTCTCACTGATTGGATCGCCAATCAAATAGAATTCCGCGCTATTTGATCTGGTCTCACGCAGAATCCGTTAGTACTCCGTATGAAATCGGTCCTAACATAAACAGAAAAGAATAAACGTAAAAACATTGAACCACGCGTGCACGTTATGGCGTGTTAACTCGTAAATTTTAAACTGAAACGTAGAATAAAAAATTTATAAAAGATGAAAATTATAGACAACCAAAGTTGAAAGTGAAAATTGTAGTGGTTAAGTTGTAAAAGATGTAAAATTATTGTGGTTAAAAGTAGAAAACATACAATAAAAAAAGGCCAAAAGTGAGTACAACCCACTAAATCTTATGTACAATCTAAATACACAATTAAGTTGGTAATTAATATTATATATAATACGAAGATGGAGATTGTGATGGGGATGGGGATTGTGATGGGAATGGGGATTCCGATGGGGATGGGGGTGCGGATGGGGATGAGGATGAGGATGTGAATGAGAATGTGAAAGCTATTGTGAGGGAAATACTACCTCGTCTTTTTTTCATTGTTTTTTGAAGGATGGGAATTTTCTATACAAAATTCTAGCAAGAAGCTATCATGTTTGCAGCATGGAGTTTTTACTACATTACACCCAAATTAGAGATGAACACCATGACTTTTATAGTTTTCTAACATAATAAACCAACGTCACATTAATTTTATTTTCATATTTTTAGTTTTTCATAATTTAAAGGTGTCCTCTAACTTTTCTTTATTTTCCTTACATTTTTTATAGTATGGATGTATGTGTGACATGGTGCAAATGATGACGCTTTTGTGGTGTCTAGTGAAAACCAGGGATTATTCTTTGGTTTAAGGGAAAGAAAATAAACCCTTGAATCTTAGGGTCCAGTTGACAAAAACTTAGGAGGCTTCAAGAAATGGTTTCCTCGCATACGACTTCGTGTGCTCTATAGGGTTTTTTGGTTTGCTAGAATCACTGAAATTCAATGGACTTGGATTATAAATTCTAATTTTAGTGTATTTGGTTCGATAGAAAAAAAATTGATTGAAATTAATTCGAACCAAATCCAACACTTGATGGGATTCAAAATCCTCTAATATTTTTAAAGATTTTACATGAACGTTTTTGAACAATAGTAATCACCCTAGCTTCTACCACCCATCGTCAATCAACATTGTCTCCCGCCACTGTTATCGATATATTGCCTCCAACCAAGGCAGTTGCCATAACTTTACTTGCCACCACCCATTGCCGCAACATTCGCCTCCTACCATCCACTAACACCGTCATTAGCGAATCCACTCGCAATCGCACATTGTAGACCTGTCATCGATCGTCGCCCACACCACCCGCCATCGCTCGCTTCCTGTCCCCCCTACCACAGATTGTTACCCACCCCCACATTCCATCAACTGTCACTTCTGCTACCACCGCCTGCCACCAACCACCATTAGCACCGCCCATGTTATCTCGTTATCTTTATCTTTTCAATATTTCAATATTTGTTGCAGTGGAGTTTCTTCATCTTCTCTGTAAAGTTAATTTTGTTTTGCATAGTTTGCATATGAGTTTGTATATGTGTTTTAGCATTATATGAATAATTGAGGTTTGTATAATATGTATATATAATTATACATTTCTATAAATATGATTATATGTTTCTATAATGTTGATACAATCATAACGTGAATAATCATCATTTGAGTGCATACTAAGGGTAATTTTCTTTATGTATTTATATCATTCCAATTATTTATAAATTCACCAACCAAATACATTTTGATTTTCAGATGATTCTTTTCAATTACAATTCAAGTTTATTTTCAATTTAAATTCCAATCCTATATCCAGAAATCAGAAATCAAATGGTAGGAAGAGGGTCGGGACGAGTTGGTGTCTGTGCCATTAAGAACACAACCACCTTACCCATGATACCAATGAGTTTGTAGGTTGTAGAAGCTGATAGGTTTTTGATGTGAGGAAAAGTTTGTGAAGTGAGAGCGTCAGTGGCTTTGGAATGACTTGGAGGGCCTTGGGAGGGTGAAGACACCGCTTCTCTCTTTTGGTGTTGAAGCAGCTTGACAAGTTTATGAGCAGGACTCCCTCCGTCCTTATAGAGTGGTACAAAACGGATGTATACAAAGCTATATACTAGCATATACAATATTAAAATGGTGTATACGAGTTTAAAACAAACACACACATACACACACACACACACACACACACACATATATATATATATATATATAGACACACATACATATACATATACATATACATATCTATACTATATATAAAGCATTTAGGAGGGATATTTTAACATACCCTAAAATTAAGAACATATACTTTACTCAATGCATAAGGTACAACTATTTTTTAAGGGTAAAATAGTAATTAAACCATTATGTGCGGATTACCCCCTTACATTAATTATAGAATAACCTTACACTTACTAACAATTACATAAAAGTTTAACAAATTTGAACATATTTTAAATTTGCATTAGTTTAGGAATTAAAAACCAATTATTTAACCATATCTATTATTTTAGATATTTAGTAACAAACTATTAAATGAAATTTAAATTATGAGGTAATAGTGAATAAAAAATAATTTGAAACCTTAATATTAACACTTACGTAAAATTTTAACAAATTTGAATTAGTTTTAAGTGAAGTTATTTTCTTTCTGTTAAATGAAGTTTAAATCATAAGATAATAATAAAAAAAAACATTTTTAAACTTTATACTAACCACTGCCGTAAAATTTTAATAAATTTGAATTATTAATAAGTAAAGTTATTTTCTTTCTACTAAATGAAGTTTAAATTATGAGGTAATATTAAATAAAAAACAACTTTAAATATTTATACTAAATGTACATATATATAGTATTGAATGATAAACAACTTTAAATATTTATACTAATTGTAATATATACTAACTTTAAAGGTGAAAGATATAACCATTGAATAATCTATTATATACAAAGCATATGAGAGTGATATTTTAAAATATCATAATTAAGAATAATTATTTTATTCAATGCACGATACATAATCACTTTTGAGGGTAAAATAACATTTATAACATTATTTATATATACCTCTTATAATTATTTACATAATAACCTGGCACTTACTAATAATTATATAAAATTTTATATTATCCACCAATAAAAAACTTAAGTTGTTTAAGATTTCAGCTATATCTTTTAATCTATCATGTTTAAAAACTTTTTAAAGCTATAATTGTAACCTTTGCTTTTTTAAATGTTTTAGTGTAAACTTTTTGCTAAACTGATCTGTATTTTATGAGTTACAATAAGTTAATGCGTAAGTGTAAAAGTAGTTATGCAAGGTGTTTTAAATTTTAGCTTAAAAACATAATAGACTTTTTAAAAATACTACAAAAATAAATAAATATTAAAAACACGTTCCGGATGTAAAATATCGTCCCGCCGCATTGCGCGGGCACCCTTCTAGTATATATATACACACATATACATATACATAAATATACACATACATATACACATATATATACACATACATATACATATATATACACATACATATACATATATATATATATACACACATACATATACATATATATACATATATATATATATATATATATATATATATATATATATACGTATATTAACTTATACGATTGTTTTAATATGTTATTTTTTAACTACATAACACTCAAATCAACAATAAGATATGTTTTGTAAGAGGACATTAACCAAATATTTTTATTATTATATTTAGATTATAAAAGATATCTAACTTTTGATCAAATCTTTGAATAAATATCTCCTATATTTGTGTATGAACCATTTTTTTTCAAAATGCCCATTTTTATGGCTACTATCATATCATGTATAAAGTTTTACTTCCTTATCATAAAAATGGCATTATACTCTACATGGCACTATATGCAAGCTTTAGTCTTGAATCTTTATGTGTGTACTAGCTACAAAACTGTCTAGTCTACACGACTTAATTCACATATAAAGATTAACTTTTGATAGCTTCTTTTACCTCTTTTTAAATCAGTGATTTTGAAGAAATGCGTTTACTCTTCTTAATAAAAGTTCGATGATGGTCTAAACACCGACTATGCATGTTATTTGGTCAATAAGCAAGAAGACTAAAGTCTAAACCATTATTCGGGACTAAGTACCTTTAGTGCTATAGTAGAGCTTTACTATGGCAATTCATAAAACTCATGTTTGAAAGTTTGTTCACCATTATCATATTTCTTGTTTTCATTCAATACTTCTAGGGGTCGTTTATTTCGCAGAATGTGTCGTAAAAAATAAGAAATGGAAATGAAATTGAACTTGGATGGAATCATGTTAAAATAGTTAAGGTGTTTGCTTAGTAAAATTTTAGTTGAATTTTGAACATTCCATAAGATTATTGAACACTACATTAGATTGTTGAACATTCCATGTGAATTCTCATAAATGTGCACATACAAGGGTTTGCTTGACATGATTTTGCGTATCATATATACCATTTTATGACATACATTGCGTGTCATTAAAGGTATATTTTCTACTAGTGGTGAGATTTTTTCAATTCCATTTTCTTCTAGTGACCAACCAAACAAAATTATAGATGGAAAATTCTCTAGTTCTAATTATAATTCTTAAGTATTCAGTGAGTGAAACCGGACCCTAGTATGTTACTATCAGCACTAATTTTTTCTTTTATATGTATGAGTTCTTACGGTTTGTTAACACTTTAACTTCTAAGAGGATGTCGTGAACTATGATATATGTGCATGTTTATTTATGTGGATAATGGTCATGAAGTCTTGTTAACATTCATTTATCGTTCTATCTTTTTATGTCATTTTTATAGCGGCATTCTCATATTGATAGGCAAAATTTAAACTTCATAAAATTGGTATAAGTGTTCTTTATTTCATTTAAGTTTAGAAAACAAAAAGTTGCGTTTGGTTTGTGTTTCCTTTGTACCATTGTTCTATACTTATCCAACAGGTTCGTTGACATGAACTTTGTGATGTTCTATAGCATTGTGTTAACGATCCACATGTGAAGTCTATCTTCATCTTGAATCTTTATCCAACTTTCGGTGGCTAGTGTTTTGTCAAGCGGTTATCCAAAGAGTATATGGTAAAGTTGACCGGAGTCTAATCCATTCTATTACATTAAGATAAATTTCATCATTATAAATTTCATCACTTAATCGTGATCGTCATTGGATAATTTGAGGTAGTTTTAGTATCATATCACTTTAGCTTTTCAAAAGATCATATGATAAAGATAGCCTTAATTATCCATATAACTGATCATCATGTTATCAAGTGGATTCAAACATAAGTGACAACGTTCATTGACAAGTGTGGATTTACAGGAGGGTCCGAAGAGTCCATTGACCCTCGGCTTGCTTAATTTTCTTAACAAGGATATCTGTTGTCTAATGTATTTTTGCACATTGACCCTCAAGATTGCTAATCAAAGCATAACTGAAGCAAAAAATACTTGAAGTAAAAGAAGAAAAAAAAATGAAAATTCTGTTCACCGGAGATTTTTTTCCAACTAGAGCGGGAGCTACAAAAATAAAATGACTATACGAAGAAGATGAGTCTTTAGAGTGGTGGGGGCATCCACACCATTCACACCACACTACACCACATATCTACCAATCACAATTTGTCACGTTACACTATACCACACTATATCACGTACTCAAATTTGATGATGGTGGTGTTGCCACACCATGTCACACTACACCACTATACCCAACTAGTGGTGTACAAATCAGTTTTTTTTTTAAACCGGTTTGGGGTCCAAACCGGAACCGGTTTGGGGTCGGAACCGTTTTGGGGTCTAAACCGGAACGTCCAAACCGGAACCGGTTTGGGGTCCAAACCGGAACGTCCAAACCGGAACCGGTTTGGGGTCCAAACCGGAACGTCCAAACCGGAACCGGTTTGGGGTCCAAACCGGAACGTCCAAACCGGAACCGGTTTGGGGTCCAAACCGGAACCGGTTTGGTGTCCAAACCGGAACCGGTTTGGTCAACCGTGGTCAAAACCGGTTTGGCATCAAACCGATTCGGGTTATAAACTGGTTTGGACTTAAAAAAACCAAAACCTATAAAACCGGTTTGGGTCGGTTTGATAACCGGTTCAGGCCCAAACCTGTTCGTTTTTTAAAGCGTTACAAATTTAATAAACAATTAATTGTAAAAATTAAATAAACTTATAAGACGAATGTTTCATATTAATTGTATAAATTAAATAAACCTATAAGATACATTTACATATTTTTATTTGTAAAAATTACAACAAAGAAAATTAGAAATATCACATAATTGTTTTTAAAAACAAAATACACAATTTCAAATTAAGTACATAATTTAAAATCAAAGTGAAGTGTATAATATATAAAACATAGAAATAATTCAAATGACATAAAATTTTAAATAATTGTTTGAAAGCCGGTTTGGAAACTTGTTTGGGTACCGGTTTGGAACCGGTTTGAAAGAGGAAACCTACGAATCAAACGAAAACCGTCAGGTTGGGCCAATTTGAAACCGATTTGGGCAGTTTTAAACCAGTTTGAGCCAGTTTGAAACCGGTTTGGGCCCCAAACCGGTTTTGGTTTTTTTCAGAACTGGTTGCCAAACCGGTTTTTTTGAACACCTTTGTACCCCCCACACGCAAACAACAAACAAGATGCATGCGACGAGAACATGCCATGGAAACGAAAAATGTAATATACTCTATGTTTGAGTTAGTATTAAAAGGTTGGCTAGTGTATACTGCTTGTTATCTTTTAGTATTTCTTTTAATATTTACCTTTTCTTTGTGAGGTTTATAAAATGTATCATTATTGTTTGTTTTTAAATTGACATTTCACACTTATTTTTGATAATAATGGCGGGTTATCTTAAATTTAAACACACTTTTACAACGTGCTTAAATTTTGTTGATTGAAGTTTTAATGATTTATTGGGGGATGTTGGGATTTCAATATGTACGAGTGTGTTCGTAAATGTGTTTACATAATGTTAATAGATCGCTACCAACGAAGTAGAAATGTTAATTATAATTGATTGTGAATTTTAGTAAAACTGATCTGACCCTCTAAAAAAATTTCTACTTCCACCATTATTCTTTGATAATAGTTCATCTATAATTTACTTGTATTCATTTAGTTCATAATATTCAATTTTATTACCACCCATCCAGTTTCTTATCATCTAAAGAATAAAAAAAGTAAACATTGAGAGATTTCGAATCTTTGAATTGATACTTAGCTCTTACCAAAATCATACCACAATATAATGCGTATACTTGCTTATTATATGTAGTTGGATTGACATAAGAATCATTTTATAAAATTAAAGCTTAATTTGTGTAAATATCATCATAAAAACATATACACATCATGATATAACATATACACATCATGATAAAACATATACACATGTATAGATATCAAAATTTTGACGTCATTACCTGGACTCGAAAATTCCAAGAAAAAACTGAGTTAACGACTTATTCATTTGTAAATATTTTTTTTATCTTTTACCCGTGATTATGTTAGTGTTACAACTCCTTGCATATTTCTCATGAATTATGTTTGATTTTTTTATATATTTCTCGTATGATTTGCATCCACTATAAGTTTTGTGTAAGGAGACCAAGGATCTATTCCGAAGTTTAGAAGCATTACAGGTCAAATCATCGAGCTTTATGCAAGTGATTCACTTTAAAGCTTACCTCATAGCATAATTTCGGGCATAGACAAGGAGCTCGTGAAATTGGTTCCTGATAAATTGTACATTAGGCAAGGCTTAGCGTGTACTGAATAAGTCAAAAGGCCGATAAACAAAATTTCATCTATTATACAAATAGAGTCTAAATACGATAAAATCATTAGTTTATTTAAACAAACATATAAGAACCTACCATTTGTCAATGTTCTTTCCCGGATGACAAGGCTTGTAAGTTGTAAAATTTCAAGCAGGATTAAAGAACTTTCACTTCTGATATTGGATGAAGAAAGCACATTGTTGTTTTGAAAACAAACTGTCATAAAAGACGATTTCTACTATTTCTTGTTTAATAGAAATCTCATGATTTAAGTACAGTACATTCTCGTTGGTCTCGACATTGGGATCAACTTTATGAGAAGTTGGATTTAGGAGAGTTCATACCCATCTAATTATTCGAGAGGCATGATGGAGGATATATTGGTGCAAACAAAGAATGTTACATTTCTATTGGACTTCGTTGTCTTGGATGAGGATATAGTACCCTTCATTACGGGTCATTCATTTTCAGCCATCTTTCAAGCTTTGATTAGATAGAAGAAGCGGTATATTTAGTGTGCATATAAACTCAAAAGAGATGGTGTTTGAGTTGCTAGAAATTCATGCAACATCATTCACCACATGATTATTCGTTTCATTCTATTGATTCTTGTAACACCCGTATTTTTGAAAGGAACAAAAAGAATAAAAGAAGAGAGAAAAAGGAGAATGGAAGTCAACCCCAAAGTTGAGGAACCAAAAGTGTTAAAAAGCACAAAAAGACAATAAGAGTTGGTAAAAAGGTGGCATGGCCGCCCATTACATCCTGCACAACATCTTCATTCGGTTTTTAGAGAGAGAAACAGCAGAGACTTCGATTTTTAGAGAGAGAAGGAAGAAGAATTCGAATTCAAGGTAAGAATTAGTGTTTTTAAGTTGTGTTTTGGCTAAGAAACCGAGAATGCATGTTCTTATGTGTGTGTTTTTGTGTTCGGGTGTGTTCATTTGGGTTTTATAGGTATTGAATTTGTAGCAAACGGGTTTTTGAGGAAGTCATACCCGAGAGACTGCTAAGGTTAGTTTCTAGACCCCGGTTTTTACTTGTTTTAAACTCTTTTGGGGCTGGAAATGTATTAAACGATTTTACTATGTTATTCTATTCATACCCGTATGTATTTTGGCATGGTTGATGATGTTTAATAGATGTTTATGCGTAGTTCATGCTTAGAAGGACCTTGGTAAGCTTAGAACATTTAGGCCTGATGTTTGGGTGTGGAAATATCATAGTAATAAGCTGGACAGAAGGTTGATGAGCCTACACAGTAGCCTCTTACGCCCAGAATTGCCTTAGAAATGTTCTAAGTAGGGTCATGAGTCCAAATAGTTCTCATATGCCCAAACAGTACCTAATACGCCTAAGGCTCATGAGCCTTAACAGTGCTCATGTGCTTGAAAATGACTTAGAAAAAGTTAAGTGTAAGGTGATATGCCCAAATAGGGCTGTTCATGAGCCGAGCCGAGCCAGGATGAGCTCGGACTCGGCTCGAATTATAAACCGAGCCAGCTCGGCTCGGCTCGGATTTACAACCGAGCTAAAAAGTAGAGCTCGAACTCGGCTTGGTTTTAAACCGAGCTGGCTCGGCTCGGTTTTGTTTGGCTCGGTTTTAAAAGAAAATTTAATACACATCTCTCAAACTTCAAAAGTCCAAATATAAACGCATAGTTCAAAAAACATACTAAAAATCAGTTCAACATCATAGATTACAAGCCCTAATCTAATTCAACCAACGATACACAAAAATAATTTAACAATTCAACGTTCATTAGCATATGAATTAACCCGCATAAACATTCTCTTGCACTTCTAAATACCTGCAAAAAATAATCAATGAAATAAATCAATATCAATTAACATGATGATACCATAGAGTTGAATAATGAGTTGTAAAGAAGATAATAATGAAAAGAAAGTAACTTCTCCAGGCTGCAATTGTTCCAATGATAGCCTGCATTGCAAAATGACATATAGTTAAGGTAAAAGAATTTGACTTCAGAATATCTGTGCACTATAAACCTGGGGTAACCTTTGAAACCGACTGAACCGAAGCAAAGTCAGCCAGTTTGAAATTTAAGTGATTCATTTCACGACCCAAATTGACGATTTTTCGGTTTACGGGCCAGTTAGACAGTTTGGAACTTGGAACGGCCAGCCATCAAAACCAAACCGGCAATTTAGCCTCCTTTTATTTATTGTTTTCAAATTTGGAATATTTAATTTTGTATATGTTTTGTACTCATTGACCATCTTTATCGTATTAAGGAGTTTAATACATACTAATGACTTTGAAAATAAAAACCAGTTCCAACTGCTAAAACCAACTTGTGCAGCGGAACCACCCAACCCGGAGAGTGCGCAGCAGCCGAGTGGAGGTGGAGGACTGGGGTTTGGGGAGTGGCGAGTGGGGACTTAGGGTTTTCAAACTTGGGTGTGAAATTGTGAATGCAGAGAGCCAACGAGCCAACCTAAAACATTTGATTTTTTAATGTTAGTGTTATTATAATATTATATATAAATATTATATATAAATATTATATATAAATATTATATATATATATTACATATTTAGTCGAGCCAGTAAACGAGCCAACGAGCGAGCCAACGAGCGAGCCAACGAGCGAGCCGCCCTTGGCTCGGACTCGGCTTGGTTTTAAACCGAGCCGGCTCGGCTTGGCTCGTTTTTAAACCGAGCCGATTCGAGCAAGCTTTTTTCGAGCTTTTTTCGAGCGAGCTCCGAGCGAGCCGCGAGCTATTTGAACAGCCCTATGCCCAAACAGGGCTCTTACGCCTGAAAAATAGGCTTAAAAGCCTAAGTGTAAGGTAATGAGTCTAAACAGTACTCTTGCGCCTAAAATAATGACTTAGAAAACTAAGTATAGGGTAATATGCCTGAATAGTACTGATACGCCTGAGATTTTTCTAAGTACAGGGTAATGAGCCTAAACAGTGCTCATGCGCCTGAATAGCTCATACGCCTAAGGTGAAAATGTTTCTAAGTGTAGGCTGGTGAGCCTACATAGTGGTGAAAAGCCTGAACAGGGCTCATGCGCCCAAACAGGGCTCTTACGCCCAGACACTTAAAAATTTTTAGAAAATTTTCTAGGAGTCTGTGCTTTAGGGTTTGACCGAGGTTAACTAAGGGCCTATTAATTATGGTGTTCCATGCATGATATGATTATTTATAATTGTTCCTTATTATAGTTATTGCTATTATTATTATTACTCATAGTATGTGACTTTACGTGGTATGTTATTATCGTAACGTAAAGAATATTATAATAATAAATAAAAAGAGCAATAAAGAAAAGAAGTGGAACATAAATAAAATGTTAATAAGTCTTGCAAGCACATAGGAGGGACACAACCGTGTTGTCGTTAGCTCAACTGTGTTGCGGGTTAGCTACCCTTTTATGCACACAGGGTCAATCGATTGAGATTGGCAGGACCTTTGTAGCGTGCCCTGGGTGATTGGGTCGGCCTTATACACAGTACACATAGCCCTTTCGAGGGATACAGTTGACACTTCGAGGAACATAGTTGGCCCTTTCGAGGGATACAGTTGACCCTTCGGGGAACATAGTTGGCCCTTTCAAGGGATA
Source organism: Flaveria linearis (assembly GCA_024085815.1). Taxonomy (NCBI): domain Eukaryota; kingdom Viridiplantae; phylum Streptophyta; class Magnoliopsida; order Asterales; family Asteraceae; genus Flaveria; species Flaveria linearis. The sequence goes on from CM044018.1 coordinate 27,190,333, forward strand.
CAGTTGACCCTTTCGAGGGAATATAGATGGCCCATCACCCGTTTTCCATCACGCACATAGTTGGGGCATTACGCACTGGTCCATATAGACAGTGGAACATAAAGTTAAAAAGTTTACAGACAAGGCATACAGTACAGAGAACGAACAATATTTGTTCATACAGTTAATGCGTGCTCGCATACACAGTACAGAGTTGTATTTTACAGAAAAGAGTATTTTTATATACAACATATAGAAAGTATTTTATTACGTATAAAACTAGAACTTACTCAGCAACGCTGACTTTTATACATTTTCAGTTGGCAGGTAAATATTGCTGAGGATGGCACGAGGACGAAGCTACTTGGCAAGACAAGGCTGACATCCATCCGTATTTTGATTCTATTGTTGTTTTGTAATGCAATTGAACAACCTTTTTGTAACTCATGAACAACATTGTATTGCTTAACAACAGTAGTTAAAAGTAAATGAAAGGTTTTATTACATGAAATTCTGCTGTGTATATTATGAAATGAATATTAATAGGTATCTATGATGCAATGAATGACCAACTGTGAGGTGCCCGGGATCGGGGCCTTACAATTCTCATTTGAGTTTTCATTTATAGGATATTCTCGGGTCTGAATTTTTAGATAAGCATTTGACTAGAGTAGAGTATTTGGACCTCGTCAATAAGTTGGCTTATACCTCTAAGTCAAGAGCCACACATTCACCCCGAGGTATTCAAGGTTAGGGATAGATGAACTGAACCGGTTGCAAACCAGTTTTTTTAACACCTCTGTACTCCACACACACAAACAACAAACACAAACAACAAACAAGATGCATGTGGCGAGAACATGCCATGAAAACAAAAATTTGCGGTGTGAAGGGGGGTGGAGACGGTGGTGCAGGGTGGCGCCGAGGCTGCTTGTAGCCTCATGACGCCTAAGCCCCCACCACCCTAAAAGAAAATTTGCGGTGTGAAGGAGGTAAGCTTGTGCTAAGTGACCGCAACTAGAATATACTTGTGAAAATAAGAAAAGGTTCTCATGAAGTCAATGACCTAAAAATCAAATATCTCACAAAATTAAATTACGAGATGAAATATTACCTATACTAGCAAGCATCAGTTGCTTGAACAAACTCACGTGCATCCATGAAAACGATAAACTAAAAGAAACTGAGTAAAAATTTCCATACAGTGTAATTAACTTTATGGTGTTCTCTTGTAGGTCCTTATGAAATAAACATTGTTGTTGAGACCGGATCGGACCGGTCGGTCCGACCGATTCGACCGCGAATCGGGGCCTGGTCCGGTCCGGTCAGGGGTGGTTCGTTTTGGTTGCTTTGAACCGGCCGGTTGAAACCGAACCGGCGGTTGGACCGGCGAACGGGCCGGTTCCGACCGGTTCCGATCGTCTCGCTATGACACCGCGGCACCACCGCACACCTCCGCTCATCCCCTTCCTCTTCACGTTCACTTCAGTAACACGAAGAAACGAAGCTTAACGGAGACGCTGCTGTGAGGTATGTCAGACCTACACCGTCAAATCGAGCGGCTGAAGAACTGCGAGCCACTCAAAGAGTCGGAAGTCAAGGCTCTCTGCTTGAAAGCCATGGAAATCCTCGTGGAAGAAAGCAACGTTCAGAGAGTCGATGCTCCGGTCACTGTAGGTTTACTTTTTTAGAATTTAACCTATTTTGTTGTAGATTCATATGCGCAGGTTTCTATGCAGTTTGATATATGTGATTTGTGTTGCTGGTGGTTTCATCTGGTTGTGTGGAGGTTTGGTAGCTGATTTTAGGGTTTGTGCGTGTTTTGGTTTGTGGAACGGTGAGAAGTTGGGTGGAGATTGTGAGTTTATTGATTATGTTAGCTGGAACTGTTGTTTTACATCATATACTGCTTGGTTATCTCGAGGACATCTATAATCTATAATTTTTTTTACTTTAGTGGGTAAAACGGGGTGTTAAACCATAAATTAGTACGTCGGATATACAAATATAGTTAAGTTTTATATATAACTATAAAATATACGTATAAATCATATATAAATTACTTATATTTAATTACATATATAAATACAATTAAAATATAGTTAAATCCGGTCCATCCGGTCCGACCACCAAACCAGTAAGGCGTCCGGTTCGACGTCCGATCCGGTTCTGAAAACATTGAAAATAAATGATCTTATCATAAAGAGTCAATTGCCATTTTCGTCCCTGTGATTTGGTGAAAATTGCCACTTTCATTTAATAGTTTATTTTTTTGCATCTGGGTCCCTGTGGTTTACAAATCTTGTCATATTCATCCAGTTCGTTAACTCCATCCAACATTCTCCGTTAAATGAAGGGTATATTGGTCATTTTACATATATGTTTTATTTTTCTATTTTTTTAAACCTCATTTAATATATTCCCTTTAAATAAATTGCAATTTTAGTCCCTGTGGTTTTGACATGTTTGCCAATTCAGTCCAAAAATCCCACCACCTTGGTATAAAACAACATATCACCACCACCCGTGATGGAACCACCATTTAGACGTAGGGTACAAATAACCCACACAAAACTGGATACCCGAACCCGAAAGCCCGACCTATGCGGGCGGGACGGGTAAGCCAGCAGGACACGTGCCCCGCATTTAATTACATCGGAATCACCCCAATCATAACCGATAATTCAGTAACGGTCGGAGAACATAAAAGGTAATGGATTTGCCAGGGAATAATCCCTGTAAATCAGCACACAATTACAGCAGACAAACACTATAAATACCACGTAAGCAGGATCGAGATCCTCACAAAAGAATACACACAAAAGCTCCCCTTAATTCTCCTTATCACATATTTCCATTCAACCAATACTTACTCTCACGCCGGAGGGTCGTTCCAGGGATATTTCCCCCTAGAATGCCTTCCTGGCGTTGTTTTCATTGTGCGTAGGTGTGAAGCTTCAGAAAGCATCGGTGGATCAAAGTTCAACAAGACCGGAACCATCCAGAGTTGGACCTCGTATTTACACACCACACCACCACCACGCCGCAAAACCACCACCCCATCGGAACCACCAAATCATCACCACCACCCTATCATAAAACCACCAACACCACACCAGACAGGCACCACCATCACACATTAGATCACCACCACACATTAGATCTTCGCCATCACACACTAGATCACCACCACCATGTGGACCCTAGAAACCAACCGTTAATCTCGAACTTATAACAAACCCCTTCGAAAACGTATATGGAACCCTTGAAAATAAGTATTGTAGAGGTATTAGTAGGGTTTGATATGCATTTTCGAAGTGGTATGTTACAAGTCCAATATTGATTGTCGATTTTTAGGGTTTATATGGTAGCGACGATCCGATGTGCGTGGTGGTGGTAGGCGCTCTGGTGTGGTGTTGGTGGCTTTGTGATGGGTGGTGGCGGTGGTTCGGTGGTTCCTGTGATTGGTAGTGGTATGGTGGTTATTTTGGACTAAATTGGCAAATACGCTCAAACCACAGGGACTAAAATAGCAATGTATTTAAAGAGTATATATTAAATCGGGTTTAAAAAAAATATAAACATATATGTAAAATGACCAATATACCCCTCATTTAACGGAAATTTTGGATGGAGTTAACGGAATGGATGAATATAACAAGATTTGTAAACCACAGGGACCCAGATGCGAAAAAAACAAACTATTGGATTAAAGTGACAATTTTTACCAAACCACAGGGATGAAAATGGCAATTTACTCTATCATAAATTTGCCTATATTGGCATCATTTGGCTAGATAAACTCAAAATCGTAGTGAATGTTTCCTTTGTTTGAGTATCTTTTCTATTTTTTTTAATTTTAATTTAAAAATACAAAAATACCAATCACATACCTTCGTTGGCTAAATAATGATAAAGATTTACCATCGGTCTATCTTGTCCTCAAATCGATAATTTCTTTTAAAAGCAATCTATACTATATAATAAAAGAGTAACTAGAATGCCGCATGGCACTCTCATGTTACTCCTAAAAAAATTTCCCGCCTAAACTATATATTATTTTAGTCAATTTTTTTATTTTAAGAAACTCAATTAATAGTAATAATTCATTTTGTTTTAAATTTAATTTTTTGTATCATCAACTTAATTGTGTAATCATATTGTTTTGAACTATACATATTTTTATAGCTAAAAAAGATTCAATTTAAAAAAACAAAAAAGAAAAAAATATTTATTGGTATATTTATTTATTTTATATTAGTGTAATTTTAACAGTTTTGATTTTAATGGGTCAACTATATATTATATTATTCATAAAAATATTTGAATATTTATAATTTATAAATCTAATTTTTTATTTTTTATTGTTATAATAATACGTAATTTAATCATACAAAATATTTATACAATTATGAATTATGTTGTTTTTATATTTTCAACCCGTGTATTACACGGGTTTGCTAAAACTAGTACTACTTATATAGGTATACTTACGAGTGTAGTTTAATTATGAGGTGAAAATCAATTCTATAAATTCTAAAACCAATTTATGAAAAAAGTTGATATTAAAAAAATAGAGTAAATTACGCTTTTCGTCCCTGTGGTTTGGTGGTTATAACTATTTACATCCAACAGTTTAAAAACGCCCGGTTTAACCATCGTGGTTTAAAATCGGTCACAATTAAGTCCAGGACACTAACCCACATCCATTTTTTCCGTTAAGTGTATGTAAAAATACTAAAATACCCTTGGACTTAAACTATTACTTCAATATCTCTATTCTCTCTCTCTCTCTCTCTCTAAAACCATAGCCACTTCCCACCCTAAGCACAACCTTACAACCATCACCAGATAGCCATCGCACCCACCGTCACACCACCGGAACCGCCCCACAGGCACCGCCATACACCACTTGAAAACCACCACCATCGCTATCTCTTTGAACTTTCATTCTCACCTACTGCAACAAACAAACATGAATCAAAATCCAAATTGGGGATGGAAGCTAACATCATCACCGGAGCCACCGTCGATGGTAAGATCTGGCTCCGCCTTCGAGCTCGTATACTGATAATGATACATGAGTAAGTAGATTGCTCTCTAAAACCATCACTAACCACAAGCAGTACAAACATTTCTCCATAACTAATTAGGTCACACTCAGCACAAAAACATGATCTCCAAAAGACCTAAATCACCTAATTGAATTGCAGTCCTGCAATAGCTAATCACTTCCACCCCTTTCCCCAATTCAACCAGAGTCAACAATTAGGACACTAACTTCTCTAAACCCGAAAAAAAGCCTAATTCAATTGAATCACACAACAGCAACTTACCAGAGACTCCAATCAAATTCACCAACAGTACGAACTTCAAACCCACACAGCACAGATCAATCCTCTGATCCGGCACAAGTCAATGCAAACCAGAACAAAAACCCCAAAATCCCAAACAATAAGCCCTAAAACCTCAATAAAGAAAGGAAAGATGTTACCTTTAAGAGTAAGACTCGTCGATCAATCGTCAAATCGGTAACTTTAAGTTAAGGTAATCAGGTATGATGAAAACCTTGAATGTAAAATCCGTGAAAGAAGTGTTAGTTGCAGCCAGCAGTGAAGACGACTTTAGGGAAATAAAGGTGACATATGGTGGACTGAAAGCGATGATGATGATGGTGATTATGATGATGATGGTGATTATGATGATGATGGTGGGCTTTGAAAGAGTGAGAGTAGATGAAAAGGGGCCGCTGTTAGATGGTGATTGTCGGCGAGTGGTGGGTGGTGGAGGTTGCAGGCGGGTGGTGGAGGTTGCAGGCGGGTGGTGGAGGTTGCCGACGAGTGGCGGTGGAGATGGTTGAGATGTGGTCAAATGAAGATTGCATCTCTATTATTATATTTTATTTTTTATAATATAATAACAATTTCAGTCAAGGGTATTTTGGTTATTTTAAAATAATTTAACGGAGAAATTGGATGGAGTTAACGGTTTGGACTTAATTGTGACAGATTTTAAACCACAGTGGTTAAACCGGACGTTTTTAAACTATTGAATGAAAATAGTTATAACCACCAAACCACAGGGACGAAAAGCGTAATTTACTCTAAAAATATATACACCTCCGCCTTTGACGCGAATCCTGATGTCAACGCCGGCGAACTTCGATCGGCCTATTGGGAGGATCAGTTCAAACGCTTTGAGGATCTCCGGCTGTAGGAGCTCCATCGGAGCGCCGTTGACCTTGATGAGACCACGGTCGGACTTGCAGTGTGTGACGGTGACGGCGATGGCGACGGCGGTCTTCTTCCGGTCAAAGCATTGGACGGAGGTTGGTGGTGGTGCAGCCATGGTGGTGTCGAAACCCTAGGTATGGTGATGAATTGTAGAAGAAAGGGGGTTTGTTTTAGGGTTTTTTAAATATTTAGAGGCTCACTTTACTTCTGGGCCAGTAGTACGTATTTGTTCTTGGCCCGTTTAACAAGTGGATCCGATCGTGTTTAAAAATTAAGGAAAGGTTTAAATAAAAACTCACTTAAACCTAAAAATTATAAAAGTTAATCTCAAACATCATCAATATTATAATATATATTAATCGTATATGTTCGTGGCTACAGTAGCCACCGTATAAGCCGTTGCTTCGACGGTGGCGTGCAGCGTGAGGTGGTAAGTGGTGATGGAGGTGAATTGTTAGAGTAAAGTTGAAAGACAGATGAAATGTTTTTTTTTTCAAGGAGGGAGAAAGGTTTTGTATTGATTATTGATGGATTGTCACGATAGTTAAAAGCATATTTCAATTTTTTTTCTAAACAGGGCATTTTGTTTCATTTTAATATTATCTAAGTATAAAATTCATTGTTAATGGTTAGAATTGATTTTAATGACGTAGTTAGAATTAGTAACGTGCTAATCACATTTTTTTCGTCCTAATCTGAGTGATGAAATATTGTTTATAACAAACCATGAAAATTAATAAATACTTCAAAATGTTTATTTTATTATTGTTTTATTTATTTAACTTTGTAAACAACGATGGTCACAAAGTTTACCAAATGAAAAATTAGAAGGTTTGGTTTGTTCTCAGTAGGGTGAGGGAATCCACCCCTCTTCAACCCCCACTCCTCTTCTTTGGGTTTTTTTTTTTTTTTCTTTACACCTAGCCTTTCTGTTTTTCAGAAGAAATAAATTCTTTTAGCAGTTTTTCTTTTTTACTAACTTTTCATTCCTTTAAATGATTTCGCTTACATTGATTTGTATTTATATTTACTATTGTTTTTCCACACGATTTTGTCTGAGACATTGACTATTTTGTTCGAAACAATTTTTTAATCCGCAACAACATATGTATCACAATTTTATAAAACAATCAAACTCAAGAGAGCCCGCTGCAACGCTCGGTCTCAAATTCTAGTTTTATATAAATGGCTAAAATGAAATTGTAAAAAAAAGTTTGTTAGAAGGATTTTCTAAATAACTATTTTTGTTGACTTTTTGTAAGTTCATCCCATTTTACTTTGTGTCTTGTTAGGTACGAAAATACGAAATAATAAAATGTAAAGTTGTTTATGATGGTGATGGATGGGAGCGGGTGGTGGCTCCTAGTGGCAGTGGTTGCCGGCAGCAGCGGCGACGATGGCCGGTGCTTGACGTTGCTGGTGGCTGGTGGTTGGGGGAGGCGTCGGCCGGTGGTTGGCGGCAATGGCTGCCAGTGATGTACTTAAAGCTTTACTTTTTCCTACCGGTGATGTACTTAAAAGCAAAACATGTGTTAAAAAATAAGATCCACAAATTTAAAAATCAATTAGCGGACTTTATAATCATCTTTACATGGCTTAAACTATGTGTTACAATAGTAACGTTTCAAACTTGAGTGACGTGTTTGAAATAAGATAAAATATTAAGGGTGGATATAGGAAAGCGTGACACATGAATAAACTATTAAACTCATTCTTCCACAGTACTACATGCATCGTCTTTCTCACTCACCTACCCCACCATGAAAGGTAAATAGTCTTATGGTTCCAACTACTCGCAAATACTATAATATTATTTTCATTGCGTCATGAAAAAAACCCTCCAGGAACGCATGTGAGCAAATACTAGTTAATATTAACCATTTCAAACTACTGGCGAGGTTACAATCAGTGGTGTGTAAAAAAATCAAAAACCGATCCATAATTGTAACCGAAAAATCAAGCCGAACATGAATTAGGTTTTCGGTTTGGTTCCTGACCGAAACCGAATTATGAAATCGGTTTTTGGTTACATGTAATGTTTGAATTTGGTTTGTTCGATTTATTCGGTTAACCGAAATAATCGAATTCAATATGTTATAATTTGTATATATTTTTGTAATTGTAAGTTTAGCCTAACGACGAAAGCCTAAGTTTTCTAAATTGGTTTATTTTATCCCAAAAACAAAAAAAATATATATGTTATATTGTTCATAAACATCAAAACTTAGTATCAAATCTTTACTCTCAAATAATTAAAGTCAACTAGTTATATTTTTAAGAAATAAAATTCTAAACATTTAGAAGTTTAATTATTTGATATGTACTTTTAAGAAATGATATGAATGGTGATTTTAATAAAAAATATTTAAATTCGGTAACATTTGAAATTAAAAAACAAAGGGTAAATTCGATTTTTTGGTCGAATTCGGTTTTTACCAAAACCAAACCGAATTGAATTCAGCTGAACTCGATTCGCTTAGCCATATTTCGAATTCGGTTCATGTTGGCTTTCGATTATGCCTGAAAAAATTTCAAAATTGAACAAAGCGATTAACGAACGATAAACAGTCGTAGTTACAATTTTCTTCCAACTGGACCACGTGCTTAAATACAATTTCACACGTGAAAATGATGGCTCAATTCTAAGTGGATAAAGTAGGATCTTTATATTTTTTCCTTTTTAACTCAACAACTTTTCCAAACTCAAATATTAGTTTAGTGAAATCGTTGTTTCGTAATTGATTTTTATTTAACTTTCGATATAAAATATAAATGATGTCATGATCTTAAAATATAAAAGCTAATATAATAATGCATTATTGTAAAAGTTAATCAATTGCAATAAATAACGCGTCTGAAAGATAATTATTCATTTAGTGATTTCTTATTATAATACGATTATTGCGAGCAACTTAGATTTCATACCTGGACTTCGAGTGAAGTTTAGATTTTTGTTTTCCGTATCTCGACTTATCAAATAATAAACAATTTTAAATAATTAAATATTTGAAATATATTTTTAATAATAATAATATATTAAAACTTACTAAATTATAAGAAGTTTTCAATTATATTTTAACTGAATATATAATTTTATAATTCTTAAAACTATTATTATTTATTATTTATAATTTTCTAAATCCTGATTATATATTATTTCATCAAATGACTGGTAACAGATACCACATAAATCTTCATAGAAATGACTAGTTCACAATTGGTTTCATTTATTCAACTTATGTAATGTATTAGTTTCTAACCTAGTGTGTTCGTTAATAATTCTATATTTTAACTGAATATATAATTTTATAATTCTTAAAACTATTATTATTTATTATTATAATTTTCTAAATCCTGATTATATATTATTTCATCAAATGACTGGTAACAGATACCACATAAATCTTCATAGAAATGACTAGTTCACAATTGGTTTCATTTATTCAACTTATGTAATGTATTAGTTTCTAACCTAGTGTGTTCGTTAATAATTCATATTTAATTGATAACTAGCTTATGTTTAGTTTTCAGATTTAACAGAATTAAATATGACACTTATTGTTGCATCAATTGCAAGATTATTATCTTCATAGAAATGACTTTACACTCTTGCGAATGCTTAATTTTAGACTTCACGAAACATATCGATTCAACATTCATCTCATGAACCTTCGTTTCTGATAAATACCTTGTATCTTTGCGTTGGTTGCTTCCATTGTCGGGTATAACACACAACAACGTCATGACACCACTCGTTGACACTTATCGACATGGTTGCTACCTGAATTAAGACACACATATTTGCAATCATGATGTCTTCTATCATCTAACAATATATTGTCTCCGCATTTGAACTCAAAACCATCATAAATTTTCGACCATCTTACCCTACCCTAGCTCAATCAATGGTAAAATTAACTACTATTTACTTAGCTTTTTCATCAGGTTCATGAATCTGAAATGAAAGCCATTAAGGGACTTGCAATGGTGTTCCCATGATCTCCTCTACTAACCAAGCTTGAACATGTGACTCCCCATACCATTCTAAATGGACTGGACCAAACATACAACATACCAACCATAAATTTGTCTCTATGTTTTAATCCAGCATAGCCTCCTACTAAAATTTCATCAAACATTGGATGATTATTGATACAACATAAAAGGTAGTTCTTTATAAGTCACTATATCTATTTACAATATAGTATGCAAACTAATATGCTAACTTTATTAACCAAATGAAGCTTAATTAAATTCAACCTCCTTTTATAAAATTACGAGACATTGTATTCTTGTTCTTTTACAAACATAATAGTTATTGCTACTTACAACAACCAAAAAAAGTGATTTTGAATCACATATTTGACCGTTAAACTACCATCGGATAATAGATCAAACACTATATATAGTTTCACTTCCAGTTGAATCACTATTCTTTTCCTCCACCCACCTTCATGATATACCCTTTCTAAACCTTCGAGGATAGTATTTTAATATTTTGGTCACTTGCTTCTTCTATGATCACCATTCCATGTGACAATACATTGAAAGAAAAGACTTACATATAGAGAGATAAATTGAGATGGATAGTATTTGATATTTTGGTCGTTAAAATTTTCGACAGAAATGTATGGTTGGGATCATGAGGAAGAAAGGGGATTGACTTTTAAATAGTTGTTTTTTCTTTTTTAATTAAGTTACTTTTTCTGTTTTTGTATACTTTAGTATGATTTTTCTTTTCTTTCTTATTAATTAGATAGTAAAAGCATTTGATTATTTACGCATATTTTCTAACTTATAGAGTTAACTAATTTAATCTACTAATTTTATAAAATTTTAGAAGAAAACTCATTAAAATCTATTAATTTAAGTCTAATGTTTAATACAAGAAACCCGACCTGAATAACCCGAAACCGATTAAACCGAATATTATTCGAGTTGGGTTTCGGGTAGAGTTTCAACGCTAAAAAATCTTAATAACCCGAACCGAGTAACCCGAAACCTGATTAACTAACCCGAATCAACACCCGAAACCCGATTAACTAACCCGATCAACACCCTACTATGCAAGCCATTGGCGTAATTAATTAAAAAAAGTGTGGCTATATATACCCTCGGTATACTTTTGTATTTACCCTTCCTTTTAAATTTTAAAGATAACTACAAATTTCTTTAATATTAAAATACGTTTTACGTCCCTGAGGTGTCATAAAAATTGTCATTTGAATTTAAAAGTTTAAAATGTTGTCATTTGAATCCAAATGTTTCACTAAAATTGCCATTTGAATCTATTTGATCACACCTAATTAACACGGTTAACTTTTCCGTTAAGTTTCCAACATGAGAGTTATTTTAAATTAATAATTACAAAATAAAAAACCAAATCACGTAAGGGTTTTTATATATTTAGCATCTTTATATAATTGTAGTTATGATTTGACTCTATAGTCGTATTTTATTATTTTATCTTGTTAATGTATTTTGATTTAGTAATTATGTTACTTACCCGTTTTATTAATTAAGCATAAATTTCTTTGTTTAAAGCTTAATTATGATTATAATGATTGATGTTTATGATTATTATTCATGGGTAGTTAATGTTATTCAATAAATCGTTTTATACTTTTATGATAATTTGTTTTTTATTGTTATAATTCAAATAATTTGTATTATATGACTTGTTTGTTTATTTATATATAGTTTTGTTCTGTATGTTTTATAAAATTAAAAATGAATCACTTTTAGTTAGTTATACTTATATTTTATTTTATATAATATGATGTTCAGAGATGATTTTCTTGATTAAATGAAAGAAATACCGACCATCATTCCTCGTAAATTAAAATCAAAATTGTGATTATCAAATGAGACTGAACGCTTAAAATTATCACCTAGAGCTGATTTTTTATTTTGTAATTATTTTGACTAAAAATACTTATAATTTAGGAAACTTAATGAAAACTTAACGACATTATTAGGAGTAGTTAAGTGGATTCAAATGACAATTTTATAAGATTTTTAAATACAAATGGCAAAATTTAAACTTTTGAATTCAAAGTGCAATTTATATGAAAACTCAGGGATGCAAAATGCATTTAACTCATATTTTTATTTAGATATCACCCTTAATATGTTAAATCAATAACTTTTAAGGTTTTCTTTAGATTTATTTTGTCGTCTAATTTTGTTTATTTTATTTTATATTATTTTTCACTTCTACTGATATTATTATATTAGTATTATTAATATATATATACATATAAACAAATATAAAATATAAAATTTATTAAGCTAATCAATAAATAAGATATATAAAGTGTTAGGGGTGTAAACAAATTAAGTTGTCTTGTGAGGTACTCGTGATCTACTAGCAAAACACTTAGATCTATTGAGCATAAATGTGTTCGAGCTTGAACTCAAGTTCAACGAGCTCGAGCTGGCTCGTGAGATTAAACGAGTTTGTTTTTAATGTAATAAAAAGTGTTTTTAAATTGTTAAAGAAAGTTTTTTTTTAATCTTTCAATTCATTTATTCTTTATAAAAAGTTGGATACGTTTTTTAAGAGAAAATGCTTTTGAACCCTTTTCCATATTACAAACAAATTTAAAATAAAGATTTGTTTCAAGATAAGATAGAATATGATATTTTAAAAATAGTTTTTGAAAGAATAAAGTATGATAAATAGTAAAAGAATTTATACATAGCTATGAACCTAGTAAAAAAAATAATATTAACCAGTTCAAACTACCGTACAAGGTTACAAATTCCTTACAAAAGAAACATGTGCTTGAATACAATTTTCACATGTGAAAATGATGTCTCATTCTAAGCCGGATAAAGTAGGGCCTTTACATTTTGTACTTTTTATAACTTACAAATTTTCCAAACTCGTATCATAGTTAGTGAACTCGTTGTTTTTGTGATTAATTCTTAATCCAACTGTTGATAAAACTTTTATATAAAAACGTCATGATCTAACATATTAAAGTTATTTCACTATATGTAAAAGTTAATGCATTGCAATAAATAACGCGTCTAAAAGATAACTACTCAGTTAGTGATTTTTATTATAATATTTAACTAAATTGGTTATTACACATTAACTTCAGATGAAGTATGGAGTTTATTTTTAGTATCATTTTCTATTAAATAAATAAAAAAATCTTTTTATTATGATAATTTATTAAAACTTGTAAAATATAAGTAGATTAATTTTAAATAGTATTCTAAATTCATATATAATTTTATAATTCTAAGGTTATTATTATATGTGTTTATAGTTTTCTTAAATCCTTATTATCTATTATCAATGATTGATTACATACGATATAGAAATTTTAGTTATTGGTTTACAACTATTTATTAACTCATGTAATACATAAATTTATAACCTAAAATGTTATAAACCGTTAAGAATGTATGTGTTAAAAGATATAATTCAATATCTTATTTCTTGTATTGGGCTTTCTACTGGTTTTCCTTGTTTTTTTTCAGGTTGCTGGGCTTGTTGCTGGCTGGGCCGCTTGGTTAATGGGCTTTAGGGTTCGTGTGGAGCAGTGTTATTATAAGCGCCCTTAGGGATCTTTCTTCATCATCAGATGATACGCTCCTCATTCTTTCTCTCTCGTTCGCAGCCTACTGATGCTTCTAGTTCTTGAGTGTAACAATAGCTCTGATCGTTCTCTTGTTCTTGGGTCATCACTTGATGATCTGAGTTGGTTGTATTCTATATTGATTCATTGTAAACTGGTTCGTAGTGTTCGAAGTTCTATATCTAGTTTTGTATTTCTGACATGGTATCAGAGCTTAGGCTCTGATCGATTGTTGTTCAATCTCTGGGATTATCTCGATCTCGCTGTATCTGTCGATTGAGTATTCTAGATCTGAAATCTAGGGTTTCACTATTAAACCCTTGTTCGCTATTTCGACTAAACCGACTGCTCTTATCGGTCTTCAGTCGGGGTTTGGCATTCGGGCACCCATTGGTGTCAAGTGGTGGTATCAATCTTCAAGAAGTTTCAGAAAGGCAAAAGGGAGAAAGCCCTCTTGAAGTTTCTGGTGTTTTTCTTCGTATGTTCTAGGTGGATCTGCTCTGCTCAAGATATTTCTTCTTTCTTCTAAGGTTGTAACCCTAAGTGAAGGTTACAACTCTTAGTCGCTCTTTTCTTCGTGTTTGAAGGACCGCTGTGAGGATTTCTTGTTCCCTATCTCTTTATTTCTCTTATTTGTTATCATATCATCTGCATCGTTGTGTCTAGGCACTCTTGTCCGGGTTAGGAGTACCGGAATTGTTCTGGAAAACAGGGAGAGCCATCCCCTGTCTGTTTGTTGCATTTATCTTATCTGTGCATCACTTGTGTGTAAGTCTTGTGTGTTTCTCTGCATAACAACCTTGGTTAATCCTTGATCTGCCAACGTGATTGGTGTGAAAACCTGGCTCTGACCTAGGTTGTTCTTTCTTGCGCTTGCTTGTGTGCTCTTCATACTCTTGTTGTTCACTTTTAAAATTAATCTAAAAATGGCTGATGAATCTGAAAACCTAGTAATACTCTTGTTGGGAAACTCGATCCCAGTAACCCATATACCTCCACCCGAGTGACTCATGTGTTCTTACAATTGTTAACATAAAACTTAAAGGAACAGAGAATTATACTGTTTGGGCTAATGCTATGAAACTTGCCTTACAAGTTAAAAATAAAATTGGTTTATAGACGTTTAAATATGAAAAACCCAAAACTGATGAGGTTTTAATGGGTCAGTGGGAAAGATGTAACTCAATTGTTCTTACATGGATCTTAAACTCCGTATCTGAGGAGTTATATGTGGGGCAAGTTTTCTCAAAACTTGCCTCTGATGTCTGGACTGAATTAAAAGAAACCTATGACAGAATTGACGGTTCAGTTATATTTAGCTTACATCAAAAATTAACTCACTTCAACAAAATGGGTCATCTGTGTCTGAATATTATCATAAACTTAATACAATGTGGAAACAAATGGATAATATGCTTCAATTACCATCTTGTACCTGTAAAGCGGCTAAAGAATTTAATGATTTAACCAATTAATAAAATTAATGCAGTTCTTATGGGTTTGGATGATGTCTACCAACCTGTAAGAACTAACCTCTTGACTAAAGATCCTTTACCAACTATCAAAACTGCTTTTCTATATCTCTAGAGAAGAATCACATCGAAACTCAAACACTTCCTCAAAACAATCTGGACTAAATGTTGGTTTTGTGTCAAAAACTAATCAATCTTTGATAATAAAAGGAAAAATACAAGAGGTCCAAATCCTAACCTTAAGTGCACTCACTGTAATAAAATTGGCCATACAATAGAAAGGTGTTTTGAAATTGTCGGTTACCCACAAGGAAACCGACAGAAGGGAGGTTCAGGATCTAGTCAAGGTCCTAAAACAAATCAAAATTCATCTGCTAATAAAACCAACTCTGTTTCTACTCCCACCATGACAGCTTTAACAGCTGATCAACTTAGCCAGCTTCTAGGTCTCCTAAGTAATAAACGGCGGACTTGCCTAATACCTCCAACATAGGAGGTATTCTCCCCATTCTCTTTCTCCTCTGGAAATTCTTTTACCTTTACTTCCTGTCTGAACTCTAGCTATCTCACACAATGGATTATTGATTCGGGAGCTAATCAACACATGGTCATGAGTGACAAGCACCTTCTAAATCCTATTGACGTTACTGAATTTAAAATTAAAGTTCATCACCCAAATGGAACAAGTGCCACTGTTACTAAAATTGGAAATATTAAAATCAATGACAAGGTCACCTTAACTGATGTCTTTCTTGTTCCCGAATATAATGTTAATCTAATTTCTGTTTTTAAACTTGCTCGTGATAACAAATGTGTGTCACATTTGATGAGCATAATTGTCATATCCAGGATTTACTCACAAAGAGAACCCTGGTGACTGGTAGTCAAATGGATGGGCTGTATGTCTTTGGTGACTCAACACAAGCTGCAAAGGTTTGTTTCCTTAGTGTTGAGCCCCTGATCTATGGCACACCAGACTTGGTCACCCGTCTGACCAAGTTCTAAATGTCTTAAAACAAAATCTAAATCTTAAGCACTCTAATTCGTCTAAACCCTGTGATGTATGTCATAAAGCCAAACAACATCGTGAACCCTTTCCTTTAAGTAATAACAAAACTCATCATATAGGTGACTAGTGCACCTAGATGTTTGGGGTCCATACAAACTTCAAAGTAAAGAGGGTTTTCGATATTTTTTAACTGTTGTGATGATTTTCTAGGGCTGTTTGGGTTTTCTTAATGAAACACAAAGATGAAGTCTTCACTAATATTGAAAGTTTTACCTATCTTCTTCATACTCAGTTCAATTCTAAGGTAAAAATGTTTAGAAGCGATAATGGTACCGAATTTATCAACACAAATTTGCTGAATTTAACGGTTAAATGGAATAATTCATCAAACTTCCTGCCCATATACTCCCCAACAAAATGGGGTGGCTGAGAGAAAACATAGGCATCTTCTCAATGTGGCTCGGTCACTTCTTTTTCAAAGTGGTGTCCCTTTATCTTTTGGTCTGAATGTGTGCTAACTGCTTCTTACCTAATTAACAGGACTCCCTCATCTGTGTTGAACGGTAAATCTCCCTACGAGCTGTTATTGGTTTTCCCCCTCCCTTGTTCATTTGAAATCTTTCGAGTGTTTGTGCTTTTGTACTATACTATAATACACATAAATTTGAAAGTCACGCTCAAAAATGTGTTTCATTGGATACTCTACTAATAAAAAGGTTATAAGGTTTGGAGTTTAGAAAAAAAACAGGTTTTGTTCTCACGAGACATAAAATTCTATGAAAACGTTTTTCCTTCAAAAGTTCAAACTATTCAAACGATTTGCATTCTCTTCCCTCTTCACAATTAAATAACCTCAATTTTTTGATTCCTTTGTCCAAACACACCCGAAAGCATTTCCTCGACAGGTGATCCCAATTGATGAAAGGGGGAATTTTAGTGATACACCTGATGTGGAACAGCAGCCAAATTGCAGTCCTAGTCCTGAAGGCGAGGCTAATCCTCAGCAGCCCTCAGATGGCAGTTCTGCCACAGAGGGCGTGGCTGTATCACAGCAGTCGTTCAGGACTAGTGGAGGTACAGGTGTGGCTGGTCCATCATCAGATGTTACTGATCACAGTCATACCTCTGAGGGAATCAACTCACCTTCTGAAACTACAGCTCCTAGGAGATCTACCAGACATAGCTCTGTCCCCAAAAAACTTGATGACTTCATTATTGAGGGGAAGGTTAAATATGGTATTGAAAAAAACCATAAATTACTCAAATCTTTCTTTTGAAAACAGATGCTTTGCATCTAGCCTTAACAAAAGCATTGAACCGCGTTCGTATAAAGAGGCCTCTCTTGATACAAATTGGGTCAATGCCATGACCGATGAAATGGATGCCCTAAACAGAAATCATACTTGGGACCTTGTCAACCTTCCCCAAATAGGAAAGCTATTGGTTGTAAATGGGTGTATAAAATAAAATATAAGTCCACGGGTGAGATAGATCGCTATAAAGCGGACTTGTAGCCAAAGGCTATAGTCAACGTGAGGGTATAGATTTCGATGAAACCTTCTCTCCCGTCGTTAAAATGGTCACAATTCGATGCATTATTTCTTGCAGTTCAACGTGACTGGCCTCTTTATCAACTTGACATCAATAATGCATTCCTATATGGCTCTCTCAATGAGGATGTCTACATGACTCCTCCCGAGGGATTCTTCTCCAAAACTGATAACAGGGTGTGCAAATTAAATAAGTCCCTATATGGCTTGAAACAGGCTCCTCGTATGTGGAATGAAAAACTTGTGGTGTGCTAACTAAACTGGTTTTCAACAGAGTAAAACAGATTATTCTATGTTTATAAAATCCACCACATCTGTGTTAATTATCTTGCTTGTGTATGTTGATGATATCATCATCACTGGAAATGATGAAGCTGAAATAAACTCTTAAAACAAAGTCTGCAATCTGCGTTTTGATTAAGGACTTAGGTCCCTAAAATATTTCTTAGGAATTGAGGTTGTTTCCACTAAACATGGTCTTTGCTTGTCTCAACGTAAATATTGTTTGGAGTTGCTCGCAGAGTTTGGCATGACAGGCTGTAAGCCTGTTAACACTCCGCTTGAGCAGCACCATCTTGTTGCAACTCCTTCAGTTTCTGATTCGTCTCCCCTTAAAAATGTTTCTGAATATCAGAAACTTATTGGGAAACTCATCTACTTGTCTCACACCAGACCTGATATATCTTATTCTGTTCAGTTTCTTAGTCAATACATGCATAACCTGCTGATTTTCATCTGAAGTTGGCCTTAAGACTGCTGAGATACTTAAAAAAGGCTCCTGGTCATGGACTTCTGTTCTCAAAATCTGACTCCTTTCATTAACTGCTTTCGCAGACTCTGATTGGGGAAAGTGTTTGGCATCTAGAAAGTCTGTAACTGGTTTTTTTGTATTTTTTTGGGTAACTCTCTGGTGTCCTGGAAGAGTAAAAAGCAAAACACAGTTTCGCGGTCCTCGGCGGAAGCCGAGTATCGTGCCATGTGTTCTGCCACATGTGAAGTCATGTGGCTTATAAATCTGTTTAAAGAACTGTCTATTTCTCTCCCTCTACCTGTGTCTTTACATTGTGACAACAGCGCAGCTTTATCTATTGCTGCGAATCCGGTCTTTCATGACCGAACTAAACATTTTGAACTTGACTTGTTTTTCTTACGGGAGAAAATCTCGTCTGGGGTTATTCATACTGTTCCGACAGTGTCTGAACAACAACCTGCTGACATTTTCACTAAAGGTCTTCTTCCTAAATCTCATGATTTTTTAATGTCCAAGCTCCACATGTTTAATGCTTTTGGATATTGAATTATGGGGGGGTGTTAAAAGATATAATTCAATATCTTATTTCTTGTATTGGGCTTTCTACTGGTTTTCCTTGTTTTATTTCAGGTTGCTGGGCTTGTTGCTGGCTGGGCCGCTTGGTTAATGGGCTTAGGGTTCGTGTGGAGCAGTGTTATTATAAGCGCCCTTAGGGATCTTTCTTCATCATCAGATGATACGCTCCTCATTCTTTCTCTCTCGTTCGCAGCCTACTGATGCTTCTAGTTCTTGAGTGTAACAATAGCTCTGATCGTTCTCTTGTTCTTGGGTCATCACTTTGATGATCTGAGTGGTTGTATTCTATTATGATTCATTGTAAACTGGTTCGTAGTGTTCGAAGTTCTATATCTAGTTTTGTATTTCTGACAGTATGTTTATAACATAATTAACTTATATATTGTTCTCATTTTCAATAGATCAAAAACTCACACTTATTATTGTGTCAGTTGCACGATGTATATTGTGTGTATGTATATTGCATTTGAATAGTTAAAAGAATGAAATGAGTTTCTCTCATATTATTCTTGTAACATTATCAACACGACTTTGATCTATTGTGTATTGCAAATTTTGGACTTCACAAAACATATCGATTCAACATTCATCTTATGAACATCTGTTTGTGATGAAATGCTTGTATCTTTGCACTAGTCGCTTCCATTGTCGGTACAACCACACAACAAAGTCATGACAACACTTGCTAACATTAATCGACATGGTTGCTACCATAATTTAGTGAAATATAATTATAATATGAGTTCTAGTGTCAATCAAAATGTCTTCTACCATCCAACAATATAATTCACCGCAATTAAGCTTAAAAACCACCATAAAGGTTGCAACACCATCTTACCCTAAACCACCCTAGCTCCATCGTAAAATCAGGGACTTTTTACTCGGTTTCCTCACAGGGTTCACAAACCCTAAATGGAAGCCACCGAACGACTTGCAATAGTGTTCCCGCAGTACCCGCTACTACACGAAGCTTGAACCCAAGAATGCCCAAACCACTCCAAACGAGCTGTTAAAGACCAAACATATATACCATGACGACCATACATTCTCTACATGTTTCAAAAAATAGCCCCTACCAAAATTCATTAAACATTAACCGATTTAAACCTAAAAGGGTAGTTTCGTTTTAGTCATTGCACAAGTAATTGTACATATTCGAAAATATAATATGCAATATGCAACCTTGAATAACCAACAAATAAGGCCTAATTAAATTCAACCTCCTTATACAAAATAAGGGGAAAATATATTTATGTCATTTTAGTCTCTTACAAACAAATACCGATTGCCATTACAACAATCAAAAAGTTATTCTAAATTACATAATCTGATCATTACATCCATCAAACTACCATTGGATAATGTATCAAAACTATAAATAGTTTCACTTCGAGTCGAATCATAAGAATCACCATTAAAATCCATCATCACCTTCATCAATTCTTCAACATCTTCTTCCCAATCCCTCCAAAACATCACCTCCCACAAACCTCCTTCTTCTCCACCACCGCTGCAGCCCCGCCCAATTCCGCCCTCCGCCGACCCCTCCCCGCCCTCGACAGCGCCACGGAGGACCAACCTCCGGCAATGACGCCGTCGTGTAATCCGAAAAAGCGAAGTTCAGCTTCGCTCGCGGCCCCTGAACTCAACGGCCGCCCGGTCGTAAGCCCGTGCAGCCGCCTCGGCCGTATCAAACGTCCCCAACCACACACGGGCCGCTTTACGGGGGTCCGTATTTCAGCGGCCCATTTCCCAGGGCCGCTTACGGACCCCCCTGTAATTCTTCTTCTTTCTCCTCACCGGACCACCGCCACCACCACCACCAACACCAACGCCGTGTAAATTCATGTCATCATGAAAGTAATTACACCCCAGACACCCATTAAGCTTACATACAGTACAAGTGTCAGAAACAGAGACCATCACAGGAAGATAACTTTCAGTGGTTATGGTGGTGGTGGTGGTGTGATCAGTTGATGATGGTGATGATAATCTTGAATAACATTGTTGTGGTGATTTATTATTATTTCTTGAATTGGGGGCTCCCATAATGACATTCCTCAAGGCGTTGACCATCACCGAACATTCTTCATCGTTGGTAAGTCGCCACGGCGGCGTCAGCGGTGGTTCCGGTGGCCGGCGGTGGTGGTTTGTTCGTTGGAGGTGTTTAATATTCTCTCACTATGCATGATTTCTAGAGAGAGAAAGTAATTTGATGTGGATTTGGGTTATGAGTTGTGAGCTTGAGTTTAAATTTGAAGAGGAAAGTCAAACTATATATATGAATTGGGTGTGCCGACGTGGATGCCAGATAAGACGCTGTCGGGACACGGTTTAGATGAATGAGCACGTGGGAATTGAGCGCGATTCTTTCCGAGTGAGGTAGTGAAGTGTTTAATAATTTATAGAGTAAATTACTATTTTAGTCCCTGTGGTTTGGTCATTTTAACCATTTGAGTCCAAAAACGAATTATCTAACAAATCAAGCCCTATGGTTTGTATTCTATAACTATTTCAGTCTAATATACTAACAGAGTTAGATTTTTCAGTTATTTTTTAATAAAATGACCAAACTGCCCTTGGACTGAAATGGTATTTTTTAATAACCTCAGGGACCAAAAATGTAATTTACTCTCTCACACAAACATATTATATATATATATATATATATATATATAAAAATATATATTATATATATATTATATTATTATTATTTTGTATTATATATATTATATATATATTATATTATATAAAAAATTATATTATATTATTTTGTATTATATATATTATATTATATATTATATTATATTATATATATATATAGATGCACGAAATGTTTTTATTTTTACTTTTTAAAGTTTTTTAAATATTAAGCTTAATTTTAAATCGCTCGGTTATAAAGTCGTATTTAAACATTCATCTTATCTAACGGAAAATTTAAAAGCGTTTGGCTTATTATACTTTATTTGAACGGTTAAACTTACTTAAACATCCTTGATCCTTTTAATCTTTTTTATTTATTTAAACCACAAAGTCTTTTAACTGTTTTTATTTAATATTTTTTTAATCGTTCAATTCTATAAGCTTCTTTTTTAATTTTTTTGTATTTATACATATTTTTAATTATTTGGCTCGTTTAAACGTAATTTATCGCTCTTTTATTTGAACGTATTTTTACTATTTGTTTATTAAAAAGCTTTCTTTTTCAAACCAACCTGTTAAAATTATTTAACCTGTCTGACTAATATATGTGTGTATATGTTAAAATATTTTTATTTTTTATTTTTTAAAGTTTGAAAAATATATTTTTAAACCGTTTGGATTTTAAACTGATAAGTTAATTACTAAAAAACATTTTTAAGTGTTTATAAACCATTTGGTTTTCAAACATCACTCTTTATACAATTGGTTTTTAAAATTTAAAAGGATGGTTTTTTAAACAATTTTTAAAATCACTAATCTTCAAATTGTTCGGCTTTAAAATCTTTCGGCTTTTTAAACATATTTTTTATAATCATTCGGCTTTTTAAATTTATTTTTTAATCGTTCATCTTACTTAAATGTTTTTTAAAATCTTTTCGCTTTTCAAATGTTTTATTTAAATAGCTTTTAAACCGTTCAACAAATAAACTTCGTTCTAAACTTGTTTGTCTTATTTGAACGTCTTTCAAATCGATTGTTATTCAAACGCAACGATGAACTTAAAAAGTTTAAATAAACTAAACACGTATAATTTTAATATCGTAAAAGCCCTAATTGTGATAATCAAACTCAAGTTAATCCTTAAAATAATACAAATGACATAAATTTATGACAAAGAATCAAAAAGAGAAAAAAAATGTTTTAATAAAATGAATTGTTGAAAAAGAAAGCATTTTAATAAACGAATAGTAAAAAGACGTTCAAATAAAAGAACATGATAAAATTACGTTTAAACTAGCCGAATAATGAAAAACATGTATAAATACAAAAAAAATAAAAGAAGCGTAATAGATTTGAGCGATTAAAAAAACACGTTTAAATAAAATACAATTAAAAAATAATTTGCGGTTTAATAAAACAAATAGATTAAAAGGACATTTAAGTAGCTTAACAATTTAAATAAAAAGTATAATAAGCCAAAAGATTTTAATTTTTCTGTTAGATAAAATGAATGGTTTAAATACGACGTTTAAAACCAAGCGATTTAAAATTAAAATGTAAAAAAATTTGAAAAATAAAAAATAAAAAATTCCATGTATATAACATATATATATATAATACGTTTGTGTGAGAGAGTAAATTTCGTTTTTGGTCCCTGAGGTTATTAAAAATAACCATTTCAGTCCAAGGGTATTTTTGTCATTTTATTAAAAACTAACTGAAAAATCTAACTCTGTTAGCGTATTGGACTGAAATAGTTATAGAATACAAACCATAGGACTTGATTTGTTAGAAAATTCATTTTTGGACTCAAAACGGTTAAAATGACCAAACCACAGGTACCAAAATAGTAATTTACTCTAATTTATAAGATATTGAGAGATTATATTTTAGGTTTACAAAAAGTAATTAAGATTGAGATCATATTGAGATCATATGAAAGTTTAACATAAAATCTATAAAGTTTACTTTTTTTATAACTTTACTTTACACACTCAACATATTATGTATAGTAAAACCTATACGATATAATCAAATAATAACCACATATATCACGTCTCATTATTCTAAACATTCTTATTATTATTTAAATAAAGCGGTATTATACTCATTTAATCACTCAAATCTTTCTCTTTTTTATAAATCCAAAATAATTAAGTTACATCTATTTAAACCTATGGTTTTTTGTTTCTGAAAAAAAAAATAATTCTGTAATAATCCTAACCACGCACGCACGCACGCACACACACACACATACACATATATGTATAACATATGTGTATATCATACATGTACGTAAAACGACTAAATATTACCAGCCTTAACTTATATTTATGTAAATCAATGGTTCATAATTTATATTTATGTAAATTAGTGGTTCTTTTGGTTCTGAAAATAAAAAGTGGTTCTGTAATGATCCTGACCCTATATATACATATACATACATATACATATACATATACGTATACATATACATATACATATACGTATACGTATACATATACATATACGTATACATATACGTACACGTATACGTATACGTATACATATACATATACGTATACATATACGTACAGTATACATATACGTATACATATACATATACATATACATATACGTATACATATACGTATACATATACATATACATATACATATACATATACATATACATATACCTATACATATACCTATACATATACCTATACCTATACCTATACCTATACCTATACCTATACCTATACTATACATATACATATACATATACAATACATATACATATACATATACATATACATATACATATACATATACATATACATATACATATACATATACATATACATATACATATACATATACATATACATATACATATACATATACATATACATATACATATACATATACATATACATATACATATACATATACATATACATAACATATACATATACAAATACATATACAAATACATATACATATACATATACATATGCATATACATATGCATATACATATGCATATGCGTACGCATATGCGTGCGTACGCCTATGCGTACGCCTATGCGTACGCCTATGCGTACGCCTATGCGTACGCCTATGCGTACGCCTATGCGTACGCCTATGCGTACCCATATCCGTACGCATATCCGTACGCCTATGCGTACCCATATCCGTACGCATATCCGTACGCATATCGTACGCATATCCGTACGCATATCCGTACGCATATCGTACGCATATCCGTACGCATATCCGTACGCATATCCGTACGCATATCCGTACGCATATCCGTACGCATATCCGTACGCATATCCGTACGCATATCCGTACGCATATCCGTACGCATATCCGTACGCATATCCGTACGCATATCCGTACGCATATCCGTACGCATATCCGTACGCATATCCGTACGCATATCCGTACGCATATCCGTACGCATATCCGTACGCATATCCGTACGCATATGCGTACGCATAGACGTACGCATAGGCGTACGCATAGGCGTACGCATAGGCGTACGCATAGGCGTACGCCTACGCGTACGCCTACGCATACGCCTACGCGTACGCCTACGCGTACGCATACGCGTACGCCTACGCGTACGCCTACGCGTACGCCTACGCGTACGCATACGCGTACGCACGCGTACGCCCACGCGTACGGCCACGCGTACGGCCACGCGTACGCCCACGCGTACGCCCACGCGTACGCCCACGCGTACGCCCACGCGTACGCCCACGCCCACGCCCACGCGTACGCCCGCGCCACGTACGCCCGCGCCCACGCGTACGCCCGCGCATACACATACGCGTACACATACGCGTACACATACGCGTACACATACGCGTACACATACGCGTACACATACGCGTACACATACGCGTACACATACGCATACACATACGCATACACATAGACATACACATACGCATATACATATGCATATACATATGCATATACATATACATATACATCTATACTATATTAATAAGCATCTGAGGAGGGCAATATTGTTTTTTCACCTAAAACTCTAAAATTAAGAGATGTACAAATTTATAAGCATAATGTACAATTACTAAAGCATAGCACATTCTCAAAACCCTGAAATTTGAATTCCGCTCATTGAAACCCTAAAGAAGCCCTCTGCGTTTACCCACCCACCGTGCTTTTTGAGTTTTTTCTCTTCCTCCCGCTCATTGACACACCGAGAAAACAGAAGCCCTCTGCGACCTCCACCAAGGCGACTCAGGACCTCAATCCAATCCACAATCATCAAACAGAACCTGCACTTGATTCCATCGCGGCAATTCTACCAACGTTAGGGTTCGAAAACGGGACCCGAGGATGGTCTGCTCCAACTTTCTCGCAGGTCAGGTCCCCTGCGCCTGTCTGGAGCTTGATGCGCAGCTTGTGGCCGTGGACGAAGCCGGGGCTCCGGGGAAGAAGAAGACCCGAACCGCGGTGAGTTGCAGGTGTCAGGTGCCTGGGTGTGAGAGGGATATTAGTAAGCTTAAAGGGTATCACCGCGGTGAGTTGCAGGTGTCGGTGCCTGAGTTACAGGTGTCAGGTGCCTGATTGAAGCTTTTGTTTATATTGTTTTAAACCTAATTTTTAATTTCTTTTGTTTCTATGGCTATGCAGAAGAATGGAAGCTTGTTTTGCTTCAATCGTTCGTGATTAATCTGTGAAAGTGTTTTGAGATACATGCATAGTGAGGTAACAAGTTTATTATGATCTGCAAGGGCTCTGTATGCTCTATTAAAAGCATATAATCATCTTCACTGTTACAGATCCACTTGCCTTGAGGTGTTTACCTAAGAATAGGAGACTCTAAGCCCCAATTTCTTAGGGTTTTGTTGATAAAAACATGAATTGATCGAATGTTCTTTTGGTGCCTTGAAAGCATGATCTGTTGATCTTGTGTTTAGAACGTTATTTGTTTTACTAGCGTTTTTGTTATGACTGCAAGTCGAAAATGTGGTTAAGAAGGACTCTACACCACCACCAGAATCGAAGTTTCGTGTGCATTATTTTTGCAAGACGTTGACTGCTTCAGATACCAGCACACATGGTGGATTTTCGGTTTTGAGGAGACATGCTGATGAATGCCTTCCTCCATAGTCCATTGGTTAGAGGTTTTGAGGAGACATGCTGATGAATGCTTCCTTTTTGGTTTAATTGAATTGTTGGTGATCGGTGTTTTCTTGTTCTATTTAGGCAGGACATGTCTAAGCAACCCCAACACAGGAGTTGGTGGCTAAGGATTTACACGGAAGTGAATGGCGTTTTAGGCACATATTCAGGGGCATGCTGAAATGATTATTGCTTGATCATATGAAAACTTGTTTAGTTTTAATGAAGCCGCATATATGACATTTGCCTCAACCTTTATGTATTTATAATTGTTTGTAAATGGCAGGTCAACCACGAAGGCACCTGCTTCAAAGTGGTTGGAGTGTTGTTGTTAGTTCCAAAAGACTTGTTGTTGGCGATGCTTTATCTAAGGTAATAAAAATTTCAGATATTATAATCCATGTATTTGTAAATTATATTATCTCTCTTCACCTTTAACAAGGAATAATATGCAGAGGCGAGAATGGGGACCTTTGAGTCGGGGGTAAGACGTGCGATGCGACAGCAAATAAACATTCCTTCATCGGTCATATCCAGTCACATCAGGCTGATGTTAAAGTTGTGAACTGGTATGATAAAGATTATTCGGTTGTTACAATTAGGTGTAAAGATAGGCTGAAACTTCTGTTTGATACAATTTGCACGTTGACGGATATGGAGTATGTGGTGTTTCATGGAAATGTAGATGCTGCAGGTTTGAGGGGAACTCTTTTGAAGGTCAATACCACCTTCATTTTCTAGACTGACCTCTTTGCAGGACTTGTAAGCCTGTAATATATTGCGATTCGTTGATCTATTAATTTGGAGTGGTTAATATGTAGCTGCTGTTGTTCTATAATGTTACAGGAGGTTAACTGGGTTTATCTAATGGAACTCTGGATTTTATCATGGATTTGAGGTCCTTAACTGTTCTATGAGAATATGTTTTGATCCTTCTAAAACCTACTTTCTTAGATCTATTTAAAATCCTGAAGATATTCATAATGAGATGCATGTCTTGCAGAAGCCTGAGGAACAATAGAACATCCATGATCACATTATATTGACTCATTTGGTGTTTTTTACAATTTATAGTTGCTAAATTTGTACATAATTTTTTACTGTTAATTGGTAAACAATAGAACATCCATGATCACATTATATTGACTCATTTGGTGTTTTTTACAATTTATAGTTGCTAAATTTGTACATAATTTTTACTGTTAATTGGTAACAAAAGCACATGCGTTAATTTGGGAAGTGAATTGTGATTGTTGGTTGTTTGATTTTTGCAAATTCTGTTTATGATGTTATTATTAAACGAGTGCTCAAATGTAATAACCATTTAATGTTTTTTACATTACGCGTTATATTCATATTGATGACAGCTGATATAAATTTGGTTTTGGGTCCATTTATGGGAAATTAAAGCATGATCCACACACCGAGAAAATTGGTATGTTCATCTATCCATCTAATCAAAATAGATGGATTATGACCCAAATCGACCCATTTATTGTTTCATTAATCCATGAGTCATATTGATGTGACCACTTAGTTTATGGATCTTGATGTGACCGGGGACCCAACTAATCCAAACAGATGTTGATTTCCCAGATCGAACAGTTAAATATTTAGATTGTTTACACGGTCAATCTTTCTGAGTGGCTTTTGGTTTAACTTTGTGCTATTTTCTTATGCAGGAATTATTACAATTAATTGAATCTATTGGCGTTGAAAATAGAGGAATATCAGAAGCCCGCATTTCACAGTTACCAACTTCAAAGTACCGGTCTAATTGTTCTCAAAGAACAAGAAAAAGGAAGACAAGTAAGTTTACTTCTTTAAATTTCTTTTGATCTTTCTTTTTATGTCTGGCCTTAAAGCACAAACCTTTAAGTAGATCAACTCATTATGCATAAATGATGTGTTTAATAATTTTGGATTGAACGGATTTCACGTTTATGATATGATTCTGATTGATTTGGTTAACTGTGTGTGTTTAGCTGTTTGACATGTCAAATGGATTTCAACTACGGTCAACGGTTGATCACACTGCCTTGTTTGCACCAGTATCATTCAAAATGCATTAGTAACTGGTTGAAGCTCAAGAAGGTATTAAGAATCTTCCACCCACTTTAATGTCAGTTTAGAAAGATAACCTTTTGATCTCATAAAATTTAAGTTATTGATGGTTTAATCTTCAAAATTTGATGTTTCTGTTGATAGTAAAGTTGTCCCATTCATGTTGGTATTTAATGGGAAAATTTGTTTTATTATTATTTAATGGGAAAATTTATTGTGATTTAACTTTCTTGAGTAGTTAATGAACATTGTGTTATTTATTGTTTGATTTTAGTTATACTCAACGTGTTTCAAAATCAAAAGCTGCAGTAAGATATATGTTCCATAATCCAGAAGATGTGAAATGGTTCAAGGTATGTGTTTCTTTTCTTCATGGTGATATTAATGGTTCACGGTATGTGTTTCTTTTCTTCATGGTGATAATAGATGGACTATTGGTTGCTTTAAATTAAATGTTTACTTACTCCATCTGGCTCATGATAAATGCAAAAATCTTCTTATCGTAAATCTGAAGCTAAGTTTACATGTTTACCCATGATAAATATGAAGCTTGAGAGAGTGGCAAACTAGAGGATGTAAAATGGTGGGTTGCACGACTGGTAAAAGTTAAAACAACTTATGGGTCAAACGAGTATTTTGTGTAGGTCAAACTAATTGGGCTGGTTGGCTGACCACTAACATTCTTTTTTCAGTTTTAACACAAGCCTACACATTATAGATAAACCCTTGACTCGTTAGAGATAATTCATAACACAAGCCCATGCATTTCAGATAAATGGTGAAACTGACACCTCTATCCTCTCTCTATTTTGGCGTATGCACCACATTCATTTATTTCATAAAGAAGGCACATCAAGTCTGTTAATTTGCTATAACCTTGATCATCAATCTCATGTGTTTTCATTTAATTTTGTATATATTTTTTTGTTGTACGTTATGTTCTGTGTCATTGCTTTTCCTTTGACCAACATTTGTTTTCAGTTTGGCAACTTTCATGAGAAAGTTACATGCTTGTAATTTTACTATTTAAGATAAATTTTTAAAAATCACGATATCTATGGTATTTTGATAATGTGCATATATGCACCCATATTATATTGCATATATGAACATTTTATAGTTTTTCTAAAAGAATTAGGGAGAGAGGTGATAAAATGAAAGAAACGATGAAAAAATAGAATTAAACCATCATCTTTTAGTATTGCCATTTTTATCGATGTGTTATGTACATTGCTTACGTGGTTTTAGTAGTTTTTAACATATTTGCGGTTCTCAATAGAATGCTTCCCTATATATACATATATATGTATATATATTATATACATATACATATACATATACTATATATATGTGTGTGTGTATACACACATATATATATATTATATACATATATATATAGATATACATATATATTAATATATGTTATATATATACATATATACATACAACATATATACACACACACACACACATACATACATATATATATATATGTATATGTATATATATATATATATATATGTATATATGTATATACATACACACACACATATATATACATATATTAGACATACATATATACATTAAATATATATATATATATATATATATATATGTGTGTGTTGTGTGTGTGTGTATGTGTGTATATGTGTGTGAATATATATATATATAAACATATTTAACATACATATATATATATACACACATACATACATACATACATACATACATATATAATATATGTTATGCATATATATATACACACACATATAATACATATATATATGCATAAACATATATATATATATATATATATATGCATATATACATACATACATATATATATATTATGTTTATGCATGTATATGTATATAAATATATATATATATATATGCATATACATATATATATTATTGTATATATATATATATATATATATATGTATATATGTATATATTATACATATATACATATATATGCATAAACATATATACAATATATATATATATACATTATATATATATGTAGTATGTATGTATATATATATATATATGTAGTATATATATATATATATATATATATATATATATATATATATATATAGATAGAGGACTTTCAATTGAAAACTAAAATTTTGTTAAAATTTGAAGAACTAGTTACAGCCACACAACTTTTTTCTTTATTTTGTTTATTAATTTATTATTGATTTATTATAGGGGCAATAAGGTAAATTGTTAAGTTAACTTATGGGTAGTGGGGACCGTTCCCAGTGTTTTACAAATTTTACAATGATTTTTGAAGATATTAAATTTGAGTTTTTAAAATTATTTATACAATTAGATTTCAACTTAGGTCGTTCTATTGTCGTATATATGATTTGACTTGATTGCAGTTTGTTTATGTATCTTCAATATTGTAACTTTTTTTTGCAACTATAATATTCGTACAAAGAGTGTTAATTTATCCTCATGGCATTAAGTTTGATTAAATATCACCTTATGTATATATGTCGACAAACGTCAACGTAATTTAATGTGTTTTTTTCTCTATTGATTCCGTAGAGTATATATTTTTAGTGTTTACACTAATATGCATGTTGGCATAGTTGTGTTATGAATGTTCTCAATACTAGGGACTATGTAGTTGTTATTTGCTTCATAATTGAAGCAAATACAATTATAAACACATGTGAATATGCATATATGCAATTATATGTAATTATGCATATATGCACCTATGTAATTATGCATATATGCATATGCAGTTTTTCATGTTTCTACTAAGTTTTAATATGCATTAGTGAAGGTATAAATTTGTTTAATTTTAAGTAAATGAATAATTTAAATGATCTAAAAGTTAAAGATGAAGCATCAATATTTGTTTAAGGTATAGACATTTTTATATTGAAAAATCTTCCTAAATTATATACTTTAAAAAGATAAAAATTAAGATATAAGAATCATATAAATTAACAAAATCTAAATGAAGATAGTGGTTGATAAAGTAATAATATATATGATAATTAAAAATATAGGAAAACAAAAACTAATACATGATATTTAAAGTAAGAAAGTAGATAATAAAAAGTATAAAAACTTATTTTCAAGAATAAAATCTACTATAGAGAGAAATAAGTTTTTGTTGAAAAAAAAGAAAAAAAATCAGTAGAAGCTAGGATAAAATTTAGTGTTATATATCTCTCTCTGGTGAAACAAAGATAAATAAAAATAAAAGAATTACAATAAAACATAATAAACTAGTAGGATGTTTTGTATTTAATTTCAGTTGAATGAAATGCGCCCAACGATCTAATATGGATTTTAAATATTTTTATACACGTCCAAATTTACCCTTATAGTTTAACGATAACTAGTTTTCAAAAATTTAGTTCCAGATTTTAATGCATTGCCAGTAAAAAAAGCTACGAGATAGACAATTTATTCTTAAATGTATGCAAGTTTGTATGTTTATAATTTAATTCCAGATTTTCATGCATGTATGTTCGTATAATGTTAAACAAGTAGTAGGTAAAAAATATTGCACTAAATGACAAACAAGAGGTTATTCTAAGAATCCACCCACGGTTAGTTTAAGTATATTTTGTAGTACCAATTTTACCCTTATCATGGATTATAATTAGCATCTAAAACTCAAAAATTACTATTTTGCCACTTTTAATTGCAACCCTTGATCTTGTTAATCTAAGGTTTAGATTGGTTCTTTTGGTTTTCAACAAAAACTTGGTTTTCAATTGAATGTGTCCCTATATATATATATATATATATATATATGTTTATGCATATATATATATATATACTAGAGGGCGGGCCTTGGCGCAGCGGTAAAAGCTGTTCCTAAGGGACCGAAGGTCTCAATTCGATCCGTGGAAACGGCCTCCCACAAAATGTGGGGGAAAGACCGCGTACATCTTCGCTTAAATGGGACGGACCCTCCCTGGACCCTACGAAAACGCGGGAGCTCTTTGCAGCACCAGGTACGCCATATATATATATATATTATGTGTGTGTATATATATGGTATAATATATATATATATATATATATATATATATATATATATATATAAAACATATATATACAGGGTGAAGTTCTATTGAGAACACATGTTTATTGTAAGAATCCTTTAACCAAATGTGGACTTTAATTAAACCTTATGGCATAAGATGATGACACGTGTCTTAACATTTTCTAATAGAAAAGGGTAATTTAGACATTTATATACCCTTCAAAATTCAAATAATTCAAATTTAATATGATGGTGACAAGTGTCACCACCTACCATCTTTTTGTTCATTCTATTTTTCAAGTTTTATAAAAAACATTTACCCCTTTTATTTTTATAATTTCTATAACTTTTTATAGATTGTTATATTTTTATAATAATCAGATCATTTATTTCGTCTATTTTTTTTAAATTCCAATATAGTCTTGAAAATTTTTAAAAAATTTTGTTTCGGACGTTACGTGTTACATTACAGTTATGTAACACAGTGCAACATACTTAGTTACAATTATTTACATTATGTTTATTTGAATATACAGTTAAGTACATTATATTATAATTTCTTATAGTGAATTACATAAATATATATATAAAAAACAACAAAAATAAAACCTTATAGAATGGGTTCAAATCCTTTTTCAAATGCAAATCAAAACTTTAAATAAATTTCGACGTGATGCATCATCATTACAATTAATTACATCATGTTTATTTGAATGAAAATCCTAATATTTACAGTAAATTACATCATACCGTAATTGCTTACAATAAATTGTATTAAAGTTGGATAACGATCTACTAGAACTTGCATCTTGGTGACCACCCAAAATAAATTCCTTTTGCACATTTCAGTTGCCGAATCAAAGCCATCACGAAAGAGTTCAGCATTTTTTACATGATTAAGGTTTGTTTACTTTCAAACAGTTACAAGTTTATATCAATAATAACTAAAAAACTAAACCAAAAGTCTATTTTATTTCATAAAACCTTTATAAGGTGTGAATTATGTCATAGTGTAATTCTTTACAGTGACTTGAATTGAAAAAAACATATATAAAAACTATCAAGAATAAAATTTAAATGAAACTTAATATGATGCATCATCATTACCGTCCCCCACCGTACAAAAAAACATAGAATTACTTTTCATAACACTTAGTTATAATGAATTACATCATGTTTATATGAATGTAAATTTTAATATCTATAGCGTTTTACATTATATTGCAAGTCCTTAGTGTGAATTACATCAAAGAACACCAGCTACTACTTAAGTAACAAATAAATAAATCATGGATGAAGCACATTAGTCTATTTGGCTAGCCTAAATGATTAGCAAGTTAAACATAATCTATAAATACAAAACATAATACTCAAAGAGAGAAAAAATTTTTCAATCATTTCATTATGCATCTTTTATTATATATTTTTATTTATCATATTTTAAAACCAAAAACTAATTTATTACACAAGGGGACTAAGTAATAGACTTTCATAAAAAATTGATTTATTACATAAGAGAGCTAAGAAACAAAAATAGATTTATTACATAAGAGAACTAAGAAACAAAAAAGTTGAATTATTCAAATCAGTTCACCGAATCATATTATTACTTCTCAAATAATCCTTATCTAAATTTTCTTAATCAGGTCTAAGCTAAAAAAAACCTGAAATTCGGACCAAAAACGACAAAGAAGTTTCCAAAAAAACATAAAAGTTCAAATCCATATCTAAACCAGGAAGAAATTGAATAAGAAAAAGGAAAAAAAGAAAAGTAAGAAAAAACCGGTAGAAACCGGTAGAACTCAGATCTGAAATGATATGATTTGCGATCAAGAAAGAGAGCCCAAATCTAAACCACGATGGTGGTGGTGGTGATAAAGATGTCATGATGGGGTGGCGTGCGATGGCAACGACGACGTGGTGGTGGTTTTGTCGGTGGAGTGAGGCGGTTCTGGTGGTGGTGTTGCGTGTGTGTGTGAGTCAATTATGATATTGTCGCCGTGGTGAGGAGCGTGTGTTGAGTGATGCTTATGTCTTTAAAGAGATAAGATTTGTAGAGAACTGTGAGATTTGTAAGATGAAGATGCAATGGGTATGTGTTATTGTGTTCTTGATGTAGAGAGAGAGGGAGATAATATTTGTATGATAAAGATGAGATGTGGTCAAAATACGGATGTGATCAAAATTTAAAACTAGGTGTCTGACATTTAAAAAGTACATAATTAAAAATTACCCATTATCTTTGAGGTCATCTAAACCAATGGTTTGTGTTGTATAATTTTTAATCATATATCAAGGCTGGTGGTGGGGTTATGGGTTTTTATAATTTAAATGGGTAGCACATGAACCAATTCCTATATATATATATATATACACTATATATATACATACATACATATATATATATATATATATATATACATATATACATATATATATATATATATATATATATATATATATATATATATATATTATATATATATATATATATATATATATATATATATATATATATATATAGATATATATATTATATATATATATGGGGAATGGTTCAAATGAGAACCAATCCTATATATTACAACTTTAAATATATGTGTTTTTTTTGCAAAACTTACACTAATGTAAAATATTTACACTTACGAATTTACACATATGCATAAAAGATCATAATCTTCTATATGTGTAATAATGTTATATAAGCAAAAAAAAATAATATTTATTGATCTTGATGGGTTTCGCAAGTTCTCGCAATAAAAGAGGGTTCTCGCTTAAACCTTTTCCAATATATAGGGAATGGTTCAAATAAGAACCCTGTGTTATTGCGAGAACTGGCGAGAAACCGTCAATATCAATAGAAATCACAATATTTTTTATTGCAATGACAATATTACACATATACAAGATTATGATATTTTATATATGAGTGTGAATTCGTAAATGTAAAAAAGTTTACATTGGTGTAAGTTTTACTTACAACTTTAAATATATGTGTTTTTTTGCAAACTTACACTAATGTAAACTCTTTTACACTTACGAATTTACACATATACATAAAAGATCATAATCTTCTATATGTGTAATAATGTTATATAAGCAAAAAAAATAATATTTATTGATCTTGATGGGTTTTCGCAAGTTCTCGCAATAAAAGAGGTTTCGCTTGAACCTTGTCCTATATATATATATATACAGATACACACACACCAATATATATATATATACTATAATATATATAATAATATATATCATATATATAATATATATATATATATATATATATATATGTATAGGGGAAAGATCAAATGAAAACTACATTTATAATTGAAAGCCAAAAAACCATTCTCAATCAATCATAGAATTTTGTTATTATTACATTTTTATTTATTTAAAAGGTTAAATAAGTAATTTTAACAGCTTATAATTTTGGCAGTTATCTTTTCTTATATAAATTCCTTAAAACTCTCTATCATTATAAGGCCCCGTTCCAGGGCATCTCACAGTTGATCAAATCATCGCGCATAAAAACATATATTTATACATTAACATTTAAAAAGAGTTGCAGCGGAATAAATTTTCATTCAATTTAAATGCTTTTACATGTTAATACAACATCATTTACAAAACATCGTTTGTTCGCATTATAATGCAAAAACATTATACAAAGAATGCCATCCAAAAGGAGTCGAGTAGTCGCCCCGTGTCATCCTCAGCAACATTACCTGCCAACTGAAAACACATAAAAAGTACGTTACTGAGTGAGTTGTAGTTTTTAAAGTAAAACATACTTTAATTTCGATAAAACTGTATTTTACATTATTACGCGATCAAACATCATACGTATACATAGATAATATCATTATTATCTTCATCATTCGTTCGTTAACTTTCGTTCATTTAACGTACATCATTACCATTCACATTCGTTACTTTCATTCACATTCATTCATAAATTCTTACTTTCATTACTTTCATTCGTACGTCCATTACTTCACTCTTACGTCCATTACTTTCACTCTTACGTCATTACTTCATTCGTACGTTCATTACTTTCATTCGTATGTTCATATTTTTATTCGTACGTCCATTACTTTTTTTCGTACGTTCATTACTTTCATTCGTACGTTTTCATACTTTCATTGTACGTTAATACTTTCATTCGTACATTCATTACTTTTATTCATACGTTCATTACTTTCGATGACATGTACAATACCCCGAACATTGTGCACGAAGCTGGTTACTGGGCCTGAGGTCTTTCATAGACCTCGAACATTGTACACAAAGCTGAATCCAGTACATAGGGCAAGTACATTCACCACTTATCTTTTCTCTTTCATTCCGGATCAATGCCATGTGCTATACCCGAACATTGTGCACGAAGCTGGTTACTGGGCCTAAGGTCTTTCATAGACCTAGAACATTATGCACGAAGCTGACTCCAGTACCTAGGGCAAGTGGCAAGGATCCCATACATATGGTCAATCACAAGGATTAGACCCCAGTGCGTATCCTTCTGGGATAGCTAACCCGCACACAGTTAAGCTAAACCCTGCATTGGGTGTGGAACCTCCATACACTTGCTTGCAAGCCTTTCTTACTTTCATTTATTCGTTCGTTAATGCATGCATTCTTTCATTACGTTCCTCTTTTCATTATCTTCCACTTTACGTTACATAATACTTTTCGTCATTCATAAACATTCAACGTAAAGCCACGGGGAAATAATCATACATATCAGGAACGTAAACATAAACATAACATACCAAGACATCACCATACAAGGCACCATCATACATGCATAACATACATCATACATACCATCTTACATAAACATCAATCATACATCATCATCATGACCATCATAACGTCTATGACCTCGAAAGTCACTCACACGAACCCTCGGGAACCTACAAAGTTAAGCTTACCTACTACACATCTCCCCGAGAGTCAGAAGGTTGAACTATGTTCTCTCGGGAACCCGAGCCCTATTTGGGCGTATGGACACCCTTCAGTCGCATGACCTCCTAGGCAACTAAATACTTAGGCGAATGGACATCAGGCGAATGGACCCTATGCGGATGGACCTATGTGGATGAATGCTATGGGCGAATGAACACTATACGACTGAGCACTCTGGCGTATGGACCTCAGTCGTATGACCCTCATGCAAACGAACTTCAGTCGCACGACTCACATGCGAATGGCCCTCAGTCTCCCGACTCACATGCGAATGACCCTCAGTCGTGTTTCTTTCGGTCGCATGACCTCCAGTCGCATGCCATTCGGTCGCCTAGCCCTAACTGATGCAGAATGCAGTTCTTCCTAACCCAATCTGCCATTTTCAGCCTCCAAGCCCTTCCAAACCTGTTCTAAGCTCAAATCAACCATCCTAAACCTTAGAACACATACCACCACACACACAAGCACACACAAGCTCGAAATCAACACCCAATCGTATCACACACTACACATACACGCGGGTCAACACACCACACACACACACTTCAAAAAAACGGGTTTACTATGTGTTCCAGCCCCAAATCAGTTGAAAAGATGTAAAAGAGGGGTCCTAGAACTCACACAAACAACATCGTCGATTAGAGCTTCAATCTAACCCACTTGACTTCGACCCTTGCACCTTGATTCGCAAGAAAACCCAGAGTTTTGGCTATTTTCTCATCTCTTCCCTCTTTGGCTGAATTTTGTGAGTGTGGGGGAGGGTGTGGGCTGCCCTCCCTCTTAATCCCCCACTCTTCCAAACTTTCTCTCATTTTGGCAAGTTTGGTCCCTCGACTTTGGGCTTTATTTTTTTTCTTTCTTCTTCTTTCTTTTCTTTCACTTTATTCTTTTATTTGAGTCTTCTAAAAATAACCGTGTGTTACAAGTCCACCCTCCTTATATAGGTTTCATCCCCAAAACCTGTTATTCCTCAAACAAGCATGGGTAATGCTGTCTCATCTCTTCTTCGGTCTCCCATGTAGACTCGGATCCCTTTCTATGCTTCCACTGTACGCGCACAAGTGGGGACCACTTTATTCCTCAACCTCTTCTCTTTTGCGGTTAATGATTGCCACCGGTTGCTCACATAATTGAGCCGTTCATCTACCTCGATATCTTCAAGTGGTACAACCATGTCCTCATCTGTCATACATTTCCTCAGATGAGATGCGTGGAATGTCGGATGATTCGGAAAGGCCCTATGTACCTTGGGCTCAACTTACCCTACTTTCTGAACCGAATGATACCCTTCCAAGGTGAGACTTTCAACATAACTCTGTCACCCACCTGAAACTCAATCGGTTACGTCGTTTATCAGCATACGACTTCTGTCTGTCTTTGGCTGCCTTCATGAAGGCTTTAATCCTTTCCAACTTCTCAGTCGTTGCCTCGACCACTTCGACGCTCCCTAACTCTTTATGGCCGATATCACCCCAACAAACGGGTGTTCTACATCTCCTACCGTATAGCATCTCATAAGGTGGCATACTAATACTGGCATGATAACTGTTGTTGTATGAGAACACAACTAATGGTAAGTAGTCATCCCAACTTCCTCCAAAATCAATAACACATGCCCGAAGAGAGCATATCCTGCAACGTCTGAATGGTCCTTTCTGACTGACCATTCGTCTGGGGATGATAAGCCGTGCTAACGTGTAACCTCATCCCCATCGCATCGTGGAATTTCTTCCAAAATTTGGATGTGAACCAGGTGTCACGATCGGACATGATTGACACCGGCACACCATGACGAGTCACGATCTCTTTAATGAATAGATCTTCCAACCTCTCGATGAATATGTCTCGTGAATTGGTAGGAAGTGAGCACTCTTCGTCAGACGATCAACAATCACCCATATAGCATCATACCCTTTTAGGGTACGCGGTAGCTTCGTAATGAAATCCATGGTGATGTGCTCCTACTTCCATTTGGTGGTATTTCAACGGTTGGATCTTTCCATATGGCTTTTGGTGCTCGGCCTTCACTTGTAAACAAGTAAGGCATTTACTCACATACTACATCACATCACGCTTCATACCCGTCCACCAATAGTCTTCTTCATGTCTTGATACATCTTTGTAGCACCGGATGAATAGAGTATTGAGTCTTATGTGCTTCAACCATAATTTTCATGCGTAGATCCCTAAAACGGGGAATCCACATCCGCCCGAATTCGGTTTTAACACCAAGAGTGTTTTCACCTAATTCCGCAACCAGATCTCTTTCCTTTCAGAGTTAAGATAATCATCTTTCAGTGCCTCACCCTGAAACTCTTTGACCTGCTTCATCACATCAGAGGTCATAATCAGCTAGTACGCCTTCACCCGAATCGGCTCAAGTCTTTCCTTTCGGCTAAGGGCATCTGCCACCATGTTGGCTTTGCCCGGATGGTAATGGATCTCACAATCATAATCCTTTATGAGCTCCAACCATCTCTGCCTCATGTTCAAGTCTTTCTGCTTGAAGAAATACTTCAAGCTCTTGTGGACAGTAATATGGTGCACTTCGTCCCATACAGGTAGATCACTGCTGCTAGCTCCAAATCATGAGTAGGGTAGTTAACCTCATGAACCTTCAACTGTCAGGATGCAATAGGCTATAACCCTTCCTCTTTGCATTAACACACACCCCAACCCAAGTTGGAAAGCATCAGAATAAACCACCAGACCTTCACTTCCATCGGGTAATGACAATACAGGAGCTTGAGTCAACCTCGCCTTCAATTCTTCAAATGCATTCTCTGAGCTTGATCCACACAAACTTTACATCTTTCCGGGTCAACTTGGTTAGTGGAGAAGTGATCTTAGAGAAGTCTTGAATAAACTTTCGGTAGTAGCCTGCCAAACCCAAGAAACTACGGATCTCGGACGGCGTCTTTGGAGACTTCCATTGCATCACTGCTTCCACCTTTACCGGATCCACCATAATCCCCTCCGGATTCACCACGTGACCCAAGAATTGAACCTCGTGCAACCAAAACGTGTATTTGGAGAACTTGGCGTACAACTTCTCCCTTCTCATTGTCTCAACACCTCTCGAATGTGACCGGCATGCTCTATCTCGCTCGTCGAATAAATTAGGATATCATCAATAAAAACAATCATTGATTTATCCAACATCGGCCGAAACACTCGGTTCATCAAGTCCATAAAAACAAGTGGCGTGTTGGTCAACCCAAATGACATAACGAGAAACACGTAGCGACCATAACGCGTGCGAAAAGCTGTTTTAAGAATATCCTTCTCTTTCACCTTTAGCTGATGGTAGCCAGATCGAAGATCTATCCTTGAAAACCAACTGGCACATTGAAGTTGGTCAAACAAATCATCAATCCTCGGTAACGCGTATCGATTCTTCACCATCAACTTGCTACCATCTTTCTTCTTTACGAATAAGACCGGGGCACCCCAAGGAGAGATACTCGGTCTAATAAACCCCTTATCAAGAAGCTCTTGCAATTGCTCCATCAACTCTTTCATCTCAGTTGGAGCCAACCGATACGGTGCCTTGGCAACGGGTTGGGCACCTGGTGTCAAATCAATCTGAAACTCGATCTCTCGGTCAGGTGACACTCCTGGAAAGTCTTCGGGAACACATTGGGAAAGTCACACACAAACCGGTACATCAGACAGTTGTGGTGTTGGCGTATCCACATCCTTTACATAGGCCAAGTAAGCACTACATCCACGCCTCATGCACTTTCCGGCCACCGCCATCGAAATCACCTTCGGAATTGTCATAACCCGATCACCATAAACCGTCACCAAATTCCGTCAGGCGCTGTTAGTCTAATCATCTTCTTGCGACATACAATGTTCGTCTCATAGTCCGCTAACCAATCCATTCTAAGGACTACGTCGAAACCGCCTAAGGTCATCATGAGTGGTCTAACGGAAACTTATGACCATCTAATTCAATATCTCGGCCTTCAATCACCTCAGAAATTCTGGTAGACTTACCTATTGCAGTTTCTACATCGAAGGGCTCATCAATACTTCTACTTCTAACGGGCAGCTTAGCACAAAAGGCAGCAGAAATGAAACTCCTACTAGCTCCGGAATCAAATAATACAGATGCAAGAGTTTGGTTTACTAGAAACGTACCTGACACCACGTCGGGGTCGGTTCTAGCATCCTCCCGAGTCATCATGAAAGCTCGGGCACTCGCCTTCTGCCCTTCCATTCCGGCCTTCTTCACCCCTGAACCTTCAGCCCTTGGCTTCTTGCAGTCTCTGCTCATGTGGCCATCCACGCCACAGTTAAAACATCTCCCCGCTTTGCACTCCCGTGCCATATGACCTGACTTCCTACATTTGAAGCACACATTCAATCCCCACCTACACTCGTCGGTATTCTCCTTCCTACACCTTTCATACCTCTTCACCCCCCAGATGTGACCACACGACGGTCATCCACCCGTGCCTTCTTATCACTCGTCAAGGCACCACCCCGACCAAATCTTTTCCCATTCCAATTCCGGTCACCTCCACTTTTCTTACTAGCTTTAGACACCACCAACGTTCGTTCATCATACAGTCTTCCCGCCAAATCAACCGCCGACCTAAACGTGCTCGGTCGGGCAGCGATCGTGTGCCTACAGACATCCGTTGGCAAGCCCTGAATATACCTCTTGATCTTTCATGACAGAGGCGCCACTTGATCCGGCACCAGCCATGCCATCTCATTGAATTTGGGTGTATTGTTGGTGCGTCATTGTTCCCGCCTCTAGCTACAGTAATTCCCTTTCTACTTTATCCATTTCCCTATGAGGACAGAACTCCTTAATTACCAACCTTTTCAGCTCTACCCACTTCATTCTTCCAATTGCCCGACTACCCTCAGCTTGGACAATATTGTCCCACCAAATAGAGCCGAGTCCACGAACGAGTGGGATGCAAACTTCATCTTCTGGTCTTCTCGGCACTCGTTGATATTTAGAACTTCCATTTCCCTCACCCATCAGTGAGAAGCAACAGCAGTGCCATTACCATCAAAAGTAAGGGGCTTACACCTTTGAAATGCCCCGTAGTTACAGCCTCGTGCCAGCTCCTGCACAGGCTCTTCCTCCTCCTCCTCATCATCGGAGAGAAATGTCTCAGTTTCGGTTGCTCCTGTCCTCTATAGGACCTGTTCCTTTCTTTCCGTTCTCCTTCCCGTAAAAACTTCATCACTTGGTCACCGCAGACAGTAAGATCGTCTATATGACCTGATGAACTTTTTCCATAACAGCCTCCTTTACTGAGGCTCTCAAATTGGCGCTCTCATCTCCACCCTCCGGATGAGGAGGTCTTGGGCTTCATGAACCACCTTTTCAACCTTGGGCCTTCCTTTTGTGGCCCGTGGTTTAGCACCATGTCCTCCATGCACTCCGCCTCGCGAAGCTTTAGATGATCTACCACGGCCATCCTCTAATACACACTGATAGATCCAAACACCAACACAGTCATTCAAGGGAGCAATCAGTTTATGTCAAATATAGTAAGTCCCTAATTACAGTGGCTAGCTGTGATTAGCCACTTACTTTACTCTTCATACCCCAAGCATTACCTGTCCTGACTACATCAGTATCTAAATCTACAAGCAGCACATAAAACATATAACATGCGCACATAATGCGGTTACTATTACAGAAAATACCTGATGGCACGTAGCTACTCAGACTGACATCCCTTCCCTTTCCGTCCCATTTTTAGTTTAAGTTTAGGTTTATTTAGAA
The DNA here is from genome assembly GCA_024085815.1 of Flaveria linearis. Classification (NCBI taxonomy): domain Eukaryota; kingdom Viridiplantae; phylum Streptophyta; class Magnoliopsida; order Asterales; family Asteraceae; genus Flaveria; species Flaveria linearis. The sequence goes on from CM044018.1 coordinate 27,234,091, forward strand.
AATTTACCCATTTCACTTAAACTTTAGCTTTGATACCAACTTGTAAGGCCCCGTTCCCGGCACCTCACAATTGGTCAAATCATCGCGCATAAAACATATATTATACAATAACATTTAAAAAGAGTTTGTAGCGGAATAACTTTTCATTCAATTTAAATGCTTTTGCAAGTTAATACAACATTCATTACAAAACATCGTTTGTTCGCATTACAATGCAAAAACATTATACAAAAGAATGTCATCCAAAAAGAGCCTAGTAACCGCCCCGTGCCATCCTCAGCAACATTACCTGCCAACTGGAAACACATAAAAAGTCAGCGTTGCTGAGTGAGTTCTAGTTTTTAAAGTAAAACATACTTTAATTTCGATTAAAACTGTATTTTACATTCTTACGCGATCAAGCATCATACGTATACATAGATAATATCATTATTATCTTCATCATTCGTTCGTTAACTTTCGTTCATTTAAGGTATATCATTACCATTCACATTCATTACTTTCATTCACATTAATTCATAAATTCTTACTTTCATTCGTACGTTCATTACTTTCATTCGTACGTCCATTACTTTCATTCGTACGTTCATTACTTTCATTCGTACGTTCATTACTTTCATTCGTACGTTCATTACTTTCATTCGTACGTCATCATTTTCATTCGTACGTCATTACTTTCATTCGTACGTTCATTAATTTCATTCGTACGTTCATTACTTTCATTCGTACGTTCATTACTTTCATTCGTACGTTCATTACTTTCGATGACATGTTCAATACTCCGAACATTGTGCACGAAGATGGTTACTGGGCCTGAGGTCTTTCATAGACCTCGAATGTAAATCCAGGATAAACAAACTTGAATCAATCATGAAGAATTAGATCAAAATATGATAATCACAATCAAAACCCTTTGATCTTCAACTAGATCGCCAATGATATCTTTACAAGTAAATCCCTCAATCAATTGGTCATGCAACCATTAACTAATTCTTGTACCTCTTGTACCCATTGATGTCTGCTTAAGCTCCTCTTGTACCTCTTCAGTTCCAGTTTCGGTAAACCGTCGGAATTGGTACAAGAATCTGGTCTCTCTTCTGGTTTCTCTTTGGAGTTTGAAGTGATCGTTGGATTGGATATGTCGCTTCATAGTACTCACAACGTTTGATATCCAACTCAATTGTTTTAGTTTGTTGACCACCTCCATCAGCTTGTAATCCTGAAACTTTCTATATCGTTTAATCGACTTGCCGTGTGGAACTCCATTCTGGTGGAAGGGAATCAAGCAATCTCAGAACTTGTTCATGATTTCCCAATTGAGCATCAAACTTCTTCAGATTGCTTGCCATCAACAGAAAACGATCAACAAAATCAGACATCCTTTCATTCTTTAAAGCTGCAAAATTATCAAACCAACATTGTGCAATTGTGAGATCATCAGATTCGAAGGATTTAATCAGTTCTGCAAAAGCCATTTTTATTTTTATTTGTTTAAACAATTAAACGCCCCAAAATATTTTTCCCAAAAATATTTAGAATAATTCTCCCCCGGTAAAAATATTTTTTATTTAAATGTCACACTAGAAATTCTTAGCAACTGGGGTCAAGCTGCCCAAGTATTATTTTTTAAAATCGATGAAATTTCTTCATCGGCCTCTTAACAATTCTAAACCCCAATACAAAACAAACTAACCCTAACACAAAAGAACACACCAGTCAAACACAACACAAGAGAGAAGAGAGAAAGAGGTGGATGAGGGGCAGTGAACCCTCTAGGGTTCGGCGAATGGCCGCTTTTCGGCGAGTTCTCTGGCGGTGCGTTCCGGTGACTGAAGGATGTCTCCAGATAACTCTCGAGCTTCAGATAATGATGGTGGTGATGATTTCACTCAAAAACACAGCAAGGGTGGCGGTTCAGCATGTCTCGAGACAGTGGTTGAGTGAAGGTGGTCGTGGTGACGATGGTGATGGTCTTGCCTGTGACCGAGGTGTTTGGCGGTGATAGGGAGTACAGGGGTTATGGTTGCTGGGTTCACGGTGGAGATGGTTGAGATGGTCATGATGGTAAGGGGATGGTGTGCGATGGGTTGAGGGTCACTGATGCGACCGCTGGTTAGGGTGGGGAGAAGTGCAGTGGTTGCGGTCAGGGTTCTTTTTCTACCTTTCTTCCTTTTTAGATCTGATGATGGTGACGGTGGTAGGCTATAAAAGATAAGGTTTTGGTCGCAGCGGTGGCAGCGGTGGGGTTGTGGTGTTAGGGCGGTGGAGATGGTGGCTACGATGGTTATGGTTGGGATTTTAGGTGGTTAGGTGGGTTAATGGTGGTGGTTGAAGTTGTACAGCAGCAGGAAGGTGGTGCGACGGGAGGGTGGCCGTGAATAAGGGTTGGTCGAGGTATGGAAGTCGACGTTATTGTTGCGGGTGGTGGTGTGAGGTTGTGGTTAGGGTGGTGGGGGTGTTGGTGGCTACGAGTAACTGGTGGCTGTGGGTGCGTTGGTCGAGGGTGGGATGGCTGTGGTGGATGTGGCGCCGGGGTTGATTTGTTCTGTTAGTTGTGGTCGTGTAATTTCACAGAGTTTTTTTATAATTTCGCTGAATTTTTTTTAATTTCGCAGGTCTATAGTTTTGCCAGAAAATATGCAATTTCGCCGGAATAATTTCGCCGGAGTTGCAGTTTCGCGGAATTACAGTTTCGCCGGAATTTCGCCGGAGTTTCGCTGGACAAAACTGTATTTCACCGGAACAGTTTAAACTTTCGTTCAAGGTCAGATCTAGTTTCGGCCCATGAAGATTTGAAGCTCTCAAGAACACCAAAACACACACACACTAGTGTGTGTAAGAGAAATTTCAGATCTAAAACTTTTCTTTCGATTTCTTGTATAAAATATGTTGTAGATCAGGATTTATGTTGTATATCTTCAAATTCGTAGTAGATTGTTGTAGATCTGATGAATTGATTGTGTTTGGGATGAAATTTGAATTTCAGATCTACTTTCTCTCTCTAAAACTCAGTTTCTCTCTCTAAAAATTGATGAACATCTTCAAAATCAGCAACAATTTCTTCAATTCTTCAATGCATTTGATCCAATAAGGCTCTGATACCAAATTATAAATCCAGGATAAACAAACTTGAATCAAATCATGAAGAATTAGATCAAAATATGATAATCACAATCAAACCCCTTTGATCTTCAATTAGATTACCAATGATATCTTTACGAGTAAATCCCTCAATTAATTGATCATGCAACCATTAACCTTCTAATTACAATTAGGCTATTTATAGTCTAGACTAACTTTCACTATTTACATTTAGCCCCCTAGATCTATTAAACTTGACTAAAACAAGACTAAAACAAGATAAAATATATTTTGTTCACACAAAATATATTTAATACAATAAAGTCTCAAACACAATATATCTTCAATATCTTCACTCGGTTCTTCGTCTCGAACTCAATGTTTGACTTTTTGTTGACTTTGACTGAGACGTTGACTTTTGTTGACTTTTACTATGTTGATAATATAGACTATCTTGTACAGCTCCAACATCGAACATTATGCACGAAGCTGACTCCAATACCTAGGGCAAGTGCATTCACCACTTATCTTTTATCTTTCATTCCGGATCAATGCCATGTGCTATACACCGAACATTATGCACGAAGCTGGTTACTGGGCCTGAGGTCCTTCATAGACCTCGAATATTGTGCACGAAGCTGACTCCAGTACCTAGGGCAAGCGGCAAGGATCCCATACATATGCTCAATCACAAGGATTAGACCCCAGTGTGCATCCTTCTGGGGTAGCTAACCCGCACACAGTTGAGCTAACACCCTTCATTTGGTGTGAACCTCCATACACTTGCTTGCAAGCCTTTCTTACTTTCATTCATTTGTTCGTTAATGCATGCATTCTTTCATTACGTTCCTCTTTTCATTATTTTCCCCTTTACGTTACATAATACTTTTTGTTCATTCATAAACATTCAACGTAAAGCGACGGGAAAATAATCATACATAACAGGAACTAAACATAAACATAAACATACCAAGACATCACCATACAAGGCACCATCATACATGCATAACTTACATCATACATACCATCTTACATAAACATCAATCATACATCATCAGCATGACCATCATAACGTCTATGACCTCGAAAGTCAACTCACACGAACCCTCGGGAACCTCCAAAGTTAAAGCTTACCTCTACACATCTCCCCGAGAGTCAGAAGGTTGAACTATGTTCTCTCGGCACTCGAGCCCTATTTGGGAGTATGGACACCCTTCAGTCGCATGACCTCCCAGGAAACTGAATACTTAGGCGAATGGATATCAGGAGAATGGACCCTATGCGGATGGACCAATGCGGATGAATGCTATGGGCGAATAAACACTATACGACTGAGCACTCAGGCGTATGGACCTCAGTCGTATGACCCTCATGTGAACGAACTTCAGTCGCACGACTCACATGCGAATGGCCCTCAATCGCACGACTCACATGCGAATGACCCTCAGTCACGTTTCTTTCAGTCCCATGACCTCCAGTCGCATGCCATTCGGTCACCTAGCCCTAACTGATGCAGAATGCAGTTCTTCCCGCACCCAATCTGCCATTTTCGGCCTCCAAGCCCTCCCAAACCTGTTCTAAGCTCAAATCAACCATCCTAAACCTTATAAACACATACCACCACACCACACAAGCACACACAAGCTCGAAATCACACCCAATTGTATCACACACTACATATACACGCGGGTCAACACACACACACTTCAAAAAATGGGTTTCACTATGTGTTCCATGTAACGTCCCGAAATTTCCGAAGCAAGCCATTTAATAATAATGGGCTTTTTAAGGGTTAATTAAATTAAATAAGGAAGATAGTGGGCTATGGACTAAATTAACCTTAATGGGCTATGTTTTGATGGGTTCAAGGGCCCTTAATCAGCCCTTAAACATGCATGATCAGCCTCCATCTCCCCATTTGCAACCTTAGCCCCAATCTTCTAGAGAGAGAAAGTAGAGTGGGAAAGTGAAGATTTTGAAGGATTTGGAGCTTGTTGCTTTGAAGATTGAAGATCTGGGTGTTGGAGCTTCAAACCACAAGAAAGGAGCAACAAATCAAGGTAAGAATCGTCATCCAAACATCCCTTTAGACAGATCCGGATTTCTAGGGTTTTGGGTTCAAAAGTTTCAAAGAAAACACATAAGGTAAAATTTTTACATATTAAAATGTGTAAAAAGGTTAGATATGGTTTCATGGATGGTAAACCAAGGATTTGGACGTAAAAAGTTAAGATTTTGGGTTAAAAACGGGCTGGTTCGTCATTTTTATGCATCCAGCGAAACTGTGAGCCCGATCAGCGAACTGTGGACTCATCCAGCGAAACTAAGAGAGTTTCCAGCGAAACTGTAGTTTTGCCCTAGCGGTACTACTGTGTTCGAAAAAACCATTAAGACTTAGCGAATCTAGGAAATTCCAACGAAAGTTAGGCGCTTATGGCAGCGAATCTGTCCAGCAAAACTGGCAGAAGTGCTGCCCAGCGAAACTGGCAGCGAAACTGCCAGCGAAACTGTCAGAGAAATTGTGAAGAAAATGACGTTTTTGTGTATTAACTTCCGTGCAGCTTGGGTATTCGGACTATAGCTTAAGTGACTTAGAATTGAAGCTATTTTGCTAAGTTCAGGTGAGTTCTAGACCCCTCCTTTACCCATTTTCAATGTTTTGGGGTGATATGCATACTAAAATACATACTTTCATGATGATGGTTTTTAAGACCTATTATTAAGAAAATAAATTTTCTAAAGTAAAATGTACCATTTAAATAGTTCAAAATAATTTTCGGGCGCGCTAACCTGGCAGCCTGGCCCCAGCCAGGGCGTTGCCCCTTGGACCCCACTAGGGGCTGCCGCCCCTAGGACCCTGCTATCAAGGGCTGCCGCCCCCGAACCCCCCGCTGCCCCGCGAAGGGTCGGTTATTTGGTTTATCTTTCATGGTTGATGAAATGTGAATGCATGGACTATGAGTTTACTTCTTATTATATGTTATGTGTATATGAAAACTAAAGATGTAAGTGAAACATAAAGAATTGTTATTGGGCCTATAACGTGTATCTTGATAAAGTAAAGCCTTGCAAGAAATTGATAAAGGAGGGTTGCATTTATTGTGCCCTCAAGATGATAAAGTAAAAGCTCGAACAGGCAGGTCAGTAAGGCCTGGATTGGAATGACAATAACAGCCTGTTTGGGTACGACAGTAAGGCCTGAATAGGCATGTTGGTAAAGTCCTGTGTTTATCATAGGCACCGATAGTAACTGGGAATTGACGGATAAAGAAGAGCGATAGTAAATAATTAATGGTAAAGTAGTAATAAAGCGATCATTTGTGAAATCAATATTCTGATAGATGATGATTGTTTTCAAATGTTAAAGTTACTACCTTTTACTAAAGTTGTTAATGATGTAAACCTAGAACTCACTCAGCGAAGCTGACTGTTTTTATGCATATTAGTTGACAGGTGAGCTTTTGGGCTTGTGGTATGGGAGTATGGAGCTAACGCTTCTTGGCATCTGAAGACTAGCATCCCTGATGAGAAGAATATTAAGAGAATTTTAAAGACTATTCGATGCTTAAAGACAATGTTTATATCTTAAATTTAATCAAGTTGTAATGAATTGCAATTGCTATGCGATGAATACATCTAAATGCACGTTTTAAATCTACGTTTTGCTGTGAATGACCAACAGTGAGGTTTCCTGGGATCAGGGCCTTACATTCCAGCCCCAAATCAGTTGAAAACAAGTAAAAGAGGGGTCCTAGAACTCACACAAACAACACCGTCAAGTAGAGCTTCAATCTAACCCACTTGACTTCGACCCTTGCACCTTGATTTGCAAGAAAACCCGGAGTTTTGGCTATTTTCTCCTCTCTTCCCTCTTTGGCTGAATTTTGAGAGTGTGGGGGAGGGTGTGGGCTGCCCTCTCCCTCTTAATCCCCCACTCTTCCAAACTTTCTCCCGTTTTGGCAAGTTTGGTCCCTTGACTTTGGCTTTATATTTTTTCTTTCTTCTTCTTTCTTTTTTTTTCACTTTATTATTTTGTTTGAGTCTTCTAAAAATAACCGAGTGTTGTAATCATTCAACGATTTTTCTCTCATATCCATCTAAATTATTGAATCAAAGGTTCATCATGTTTCTCTCATTCTCCTTTTAACCCTTAACCTTGAAACATGGGATTCCGAGACTAGGAGCGATGATGCTAGAAGGGTGTTCAACATGAGGTTTAGTTTGTTAAAATATTATATGAGTTGGGTGGGTTTTTTTAATCTTGAACCATCTTCACTTTTGTCGATGAATTAGTTTATGAAATCAAAGATTATTTAGGTGTTTTTTGTTAATTTTGTGTGTTTTAATGATTTCTTATCTGCTTTCTAAAATCATCTAGGGTTATTTTAACGAGTATAGGCTCATTTTCATATGAGAGAATTATATATTATATATATATATATATATATATATATATATATATATATCACTTTTCTTTTCTTTCAATCTTGGATGCAAAGATGGAACCGTATATTTTGGAGGTTCAATCGTAAAAACTTAAGTTCACATGTAGGTTGATTTGTTATTCTTAATATTGATCTCTAATTGGATGATAATTATGTTCAAAGTTAATTTTTTATGGCATGAAACTCAATGTTAATAAAAAGTTATAGTATATGTTAAATTTGGTACATGAAGCATGCTTAAGATTAGACTTACTGATTTGTTGATTGGTGCCTATACAAATAACCTAAATATTGTTTAAAATAATCGAACTTATACCTGCAACTGTTATTTTTTTAAATGATTTGCTTGGATGTTTAAATCAACCTTGACTCCTTTTATCTACACATATAAAACACCGTCTATATTCATCTTCTTTAGTATTGAGTTGAAATTGAAGATGATAAACTCAAAGATGATGACGGTGATGGATCGAAGAAGATAATACATCAAATATGATGATGGGTCGAGCGATTATCAATGTGTTTGGTTTTGACTAAAAACAATACGATGAACAAGACAGAGACAATTGTTACGTATACACACCACTATCGTTATGTATACATAGCACTATCGTTATGTATACGCACCACTGTTGTTATGTGTATGTTGCAATATCGTTATGTATACGTAACACTATCATTACATATACGTAACACCATCACCATCACCATCACTTCTCTGTTACATATATATTTACAAGATGAAGATAACAATGAATTGGATGAAAGGAGTATTCAGGTAAAAAGAAGATGAATTGAAGAAGACAATGATTAATTCAAAGCATGTGGGATACATATATGTAAGCATGACGAACAAAACGAACACCCAAACCTGATGAGAAAGACGAACACAAAGAACGTGATGATTTTTAATTTTATCATAACCATGTATATGTAACATTGTTGTTACATATACGTAACTCTATTTTTACATATATATACCTCTGTGCTGTTTTCGTATATGTAACTCTATTATTTTAATGTTTATATAACTTTACTATATGTAACTCTAGGTGGTTTCCATGGTTTTCAATTATAATATCGTTTTCATTGTAACTCTCCCCTATATATATATATATATATATATATATACCTATATATACATATATATACATAGATATATATACATATATATATACATATATATATGCATATATATATACATATATACATACATATACACATATATACATATATTAGATATACATATATATACATATATACATATTATACATATATATACATATATACATATATATCATATACATATACTGCATATATATATATATATATATATATATATATATACATGTACCTATGTGTATATACACATACTAGGTGTATATACACATACGTATGTGTTATCACACATACGCATGTGTATATACACATACGCATGTGTATATACACTACGCATGTGTATATACACATACATGTGTATATACACATACAGTATATACAATAGCATGTATATACACATACGCATGTGTATATAACATACCATGTATATACACAACCATGTGTATATACACATACGCATGTGTATATAACATACCATATACATACGCATGTGTATATACCATACGCATGTGTATATACACATACGCATGTTATATACACATACGCATGTGTATATACACATACGCATGTGTATATACACATACGCATGTGTATATAACTATACATTGTAACAATAGTGGTATATACCATAGATGTGTATATACATATAGATGAACCATGATGATACATATTTATATAACATACGCGTGATATACATATATTATACATACCAGGTATACACTATGTATAGACATATATATGACATGCATATCTATATATAGTATATATATAATAGTATAGTATCAAAAAATAATAGCTCACAGTTTGTAAGTTTAAATAATCCATTGAACATCCCACATACATCCACCACACTAAATTATTATCCACATTATAATGTAAATTAATATTTTTTTAGTGTTAGTGGATTGGGTTATAAATTTTAAGTATTTTATTATATATAGTATATAGATATATATATATATATAATTATATGTAATTAGTATCAAATGAACCACTTTGTAATATACCGTGACCATACTCCATTTATATATATATATATATATATAATATATATATATATATATATATATATAGGAGATGATCAAATGAAACCATGTTTATATTGAAAACCGTGAAAACCATCACTATCCAATCACATCAATTTAATTGATTTAATTTTTTAATTGTTTAAAATATATTTGAGTAAATTTAACTTTATTTTTTAAGTTTATTATTTATTTTTAATTTAAACTACAAGGTTGACGATGATAACAACGAGTTACGTATACGTAACTTGCATGAGTTAAATGTACATAACTTTAGTTGTACACTTGGTAACACATACTTACATATACATAACCATTACATATATATAACTCTTAGTTATACACTTTGTAATACGTACTTACATATATGTAACCCTGGGTTTTCTTAGTTTTCATTTATAACATGGTTTTCAAGGGATCACTCCCTATATATATATATATATATATGATTTAATTTTTAATTATCCAAAGTATATATGAGTAAACTTCAACCTCGATCTCGTGTAAGCAGGTCATCATAGTCAAATACATCGGAGAGTGACTCATTGACCTTCTAGGAACACGATGTCCCTCAACCTCTACCTCTCTGTCACTAGACTCCTCATCATCATGCTCACTACCTTTCGCTCATGTTTGTTGTGCCTGGCTGCCTTAACATGGATATCATTGTCAAATATCAGATGTGGTTAGAAAGCTTTATTTACTCCTTAGCCTCTTCTTCTTCTCTTCTCTTAGAAGATGTAAACTGTGTGCTGGTTAGTATACCTTCAGGTACCTCAAGGACTCTTGTATGGGTAACGCATGGTCTTCCAGGCTATCTTGTAAGTACCAGGCCTCCTCACCATCCCTCCATCACACACATCACCGGATAGGGTGATTTCTTTGACCTTGAAGCCAAAGGTGCCATTGTGTAATAATCTGTCATGTCTAGGTTCAACAAAATATCAAGCTACACACGAGTTCTATTCCTTCTTCTTGTCTACAGATCGTGACTTAGACGAAACTGATTTACTTCGCCTATAGAATCCTCTAAAAACAAGTTTTTCTTATTCTCTGGCATGTCTTGTAATATAAAATTCTCATTAGTAATTGATATATCAAAAATAGCAATGTGATGCTCATGCCATACGTACTTTGCCTTTTGTCACAAGGTTTGTACGTAAGTCCATATGACAAATAGCAATTAGCATGTTCACATAGAGATAACTTGATAACCACATATATTGGCATGTTTGTCTCATTATCTCTAGTGTGCACACTTACAACTACCTATCCTATAATGGTCATGAGCCTTTCGGGTAAAAGCTTAATTCGCTAAAACCTAGGGCTCTAATACCAACTCGTCACACCCGAAACCAGGGGCACGACTAATTGTAGAATTAATAATAACAAAAATACAGAGGGAGACTTATAATCAAGACCATAAGTCTAGACTAAATTAAAACTTAATAGTGCATACGTAATCTACGCAGCCCTTGATTTAATTAGTACAAAATAAAACTACACGCATTGCCTAGTAAGTCTTAACCCATTCACCATCTTCCACCCGAAGACTTTATTCATAATCGCTAAGTCTCCATGACCTAACTAATGCCTTCCAACACCTTCTGCTCCTGCATCACTGGCTAAAACTATGAATAACAACATTGGTGGTAAGTCATAACTAATGACTCTAAATAGTTAGACAATATTGTTGGTTTTGTAGATGTTTACCAAAGTCATATTAACCATTTAACATGTAAAACTCAGCGGAGTTTATATCAAAAACCCATTTTGATGTTAGTTAGTTTATGTATCATATACACTAGTTAAAACAAAACCCATGAACAAAGATCTTATATGGAAGAACATGCTTTCAAAAATAAACAACCATAGGATGTTTAGAATACAACCTTTCAAGCTCTTAGAAAACGAGTTTATGGAGATGCAAATGATGAACTTCGTGGCTGAATCTTCAAGCTAGAAGACCTCAAGATGGTGATACCCCAAGCCACCAACGAACACCTTTGAATGCTAGGATTCTTGACACCAACTTTCAGTAACAAAACACCTTTTGTTTGCTGAAAAATTCAGCCCTCTTCCCCTTCTTTGTTCCAAGAATTATGAGAGAAAGAAAGGAGAGAAAGCACTTGATTCTCTTGAAAGTGAGTGTGTATATCTTGTATGTGGGTTTGTCTATATTTTAAGCAGACCACCAACATTTGGTAGTGCTTCTTTTCATCCATGTTTTAAGCCTTTTGGTGGGAGGTGGGGCTTTCCTTTTTAAATCTTCCACCCAACTTAATTTGTAACAAGTTTAATTAAATCCTTTTAAACAAACTTGTATTTTAGAAAATAACAAGACATGTTATATTAACTTAATAATGTTATTTAACCTATTAAATAACAATATAAAGTACTCTCTCAAATAAATAAACCCATGTTATTTATTCATTTCTCAAGTGCATCTTTCATTTAGAAAACCATTTTCTAAATGTATATAGTGTTGATATTTATTAATTGATCAAATCAATAAACAAATATTGCAGGTGTTTGTCTAGCTTGTATTGGGTATGACCCGACTTGGATCATATCACCACTAGCCACATAATTTTATATGTGTCTTGGGCAGATCGAATCTTTCAATCTCCCACTTGCACAAGATTCATAGAAAATTGATGCAAGCACCAAATAACGCCTAGCAACGGTTTGCTACCCCTAATGTATATGACTAAGTGCCATTCAATACATCATCCTTTTTAATGTACCTTACTTGAATACGATTTAGGTGAATCAATCATTTATCCTTTTGTTACAGATGTCATGTTAAATCCAGAGACACAGAATTTCATTCTCCAATGATTTAACTTTAACAGGCCTTAGACATCTTACTCTCAAGAATAAGAGGAACAAATTCCATCTTGACTACATACGTCTCTCACAATCACCTTATATCATACCTGAACCTAGCCTTATGTACTGCCAATCTTTCAGAACAGCAAAAGTACTAAGTCAAAATACAACACTTGGTAATATCAAGACCCAATATGTATCTCAGGTCTGAGGATACATGATATTTCCTTTACTCAATATCTCTTAGGACTAATCACAAAGATTCCATGCAGAAATAATTAGAGAGCGGGTCGGTCCAATATCTATATCCCATAGATATTAATGAACCTTGGTAGCAACCTCTTGCTCTATATTCATACCTTATGAATATCAACCAATCCAAGTTCATTATAGTCTTACATTCATAGTTGTTCCCACAAGTATGATTGACTACGGACGTTTAGAATAACTTATTTATTTATGGATTTAAACATGCTAAATAGAAGAACAAATGAAAATTATAACCATATAATTAAGTCAGATAACATAAGTTCCAATATCTAATACAAAATTTGATCAAGTCCAATCACTAGAATATCGAAGTCCTAAGGCACAAGTATGACTTTCATGCTTTGACCTATCTAGGAGCTTCGTGAATGGATCCGCAATGTTTTGTGGTGTGAACTTTGCGAATACATATCTTTCCCTTTTCAACTTCATCCCTTATGCAGTTGAATCTCCGTTCAATGATGCCGAGCCTTTTGATGAGCACGAGGTTCCTTGATTTGAGCAATCGCACCCTCGTTGTCACAAAAGATCTCTAGGGGGTCTTGAATGTAGCAACAGCCCTTAGATCAGCAATGAACTTCCTAAGCCAGTAGCTTCTTGAGCTGCCAATGAAGCGGCGATGTATTCTGATTCTGTTGTAGATAGTGCCACTACATCTTGCTTTGAGCTCTTCCAAGAGACCGCTCCTCTATTCATATGAAGACATATCCCGACTGTGATTGAGAATCATCTCGATCAGTTGGAAACTCGCATCCATGTAACCCTTTACAACGAGCTCCTCCTCACCAGATCCATATATTAAGAACATATCCTTAGTGTTTCTAAGGTATTTCAAAATACTCTTAACAGCCATCCAATGACTATTACCAGGATTCTGTTGATATCTACTTGTCATGCTTAGAGCATATGACAGTCCGGCCTAGTACATATCATTACATACATAATGGATCCTATAGCAGATGCATATGGGACTCCATTCATTCTTTCTTATTCAACCTTTGAGACTAGGCATTGAAGATGAGCTCAATATAGTCCCCTTTGAATAGGTACCAAACCTCTCTTAGAATTCTCCATCTTGAACCTTTTCAAGATCTTTTCAATGTATGTACTTTGGTTTAAACCTATTAACCGCCTTAATCTATCCCTATAGATCTTTATTCCCAAATATAGGTGGCCTCACCAAGATCCTTAATGGAAAACACTTCCAAGCCAGGTTTTACACCTTCCAAGGTTGGAATGTCGTTTCAATTTAGAATGTCATCGACATATAATACAAGGAAAGTAATAATGCTCCCACTAGCTTCTTATATACACAAGCTTCATCAGCCGTTCTTGATAAAGCCAAATTTCTTTACTTCATCATCAAAACGGTGATTCCAACTTCTTGACGCTTGTTTCAATCCATAGATTGACTTCTTTAACTTGCATACCTTGTTAGGATGTTTGGATCGACAAAACCTTCAGGCTGTTTCATATGGACATCTTCCTTAAGATATCATTAAGGAAAGCGGTTTTGACATCCATTTGCCAAATCTCATAGTCATAATGCTGCTATGGCAAACATATCCTGATAGACTTTAGCATTGCCACAGGCGAGAAAGTTTCATCATAATCAACCCTTGAGTTTGAGTGAAACCTTTCGCTACAAGTCTAGCTTTATAAGTATCCAAGTTTCCCATGCATATCGGTTTTCTTCTTGAAAACCCACTTACTTCCAACTATCTTGGACTTAAGAGGTGGTGTAACCGATTCCCAAACTTGGTTATCATACATGGATTGCATCTCAACGTTCATGGCTTCTTGCCATTTGTCAAAATCAGGTTTTGACATTGCATCATGGTATGTGGTTGGTTCATCCGAATCTACCACATAGCATCCATCCATGAAAAATCCATATCTCTCAGAAGGAACACTAATTATTCTAAATATGCGAACGTTTTGGTATCTTGATCATCCATATGATCATTCTCAACATCCTCATGTTGATTGCTAGTATCAACCATTGTGTATCGTCTTGTGAATCTTGAAACTCTTCAAGTTCCACTGCTCTTCCACTAGTTTCTTCCGAAAGAAACTTAGTTTCCAAGAACTCTGCCTTTCGAGCAATAAACACTTTCTGCTCTGTCGGATCATAGAAATAATATCCAATACAATCTCTAGGATATCCAATGAAGATACACTTTGTGGATCGGGCTTCTAGTTTGTTTTGATTGTATTGCTTAGGATAGTAGCTCACACACCCCAAACTTTTAATATGTTAATGATGGAACCCTTCATGCCATACTTCGAAAGGTGTACTTTCTACTTTCTTGGTCTGGGGTCCATATTTAAATACGGGCCGCGGAGAGCAACGCAAAACCCCAAAATGATAGAGGTAGTGTTCTTCTAGCCATCATAGATCAAACCATATCCAATAGAGTCCAATTCCTCCTCTTAGACACACCATTATGTTGTGGTGTTCCAGGTGGAGTAAGTTGTGAGACAATCCCACAACTTCTAAGATACTCTTGAAATTCACTACTTAAGTATTCACCTCCTCTATCTGTACGAAGAATCTTGACCGTTTGTTGAGTTGATTTTCTACTTCATTCTTGAAAATTTTGAACATTTCAAAAGATCATGTTTGTGTCTTAACAAGTACATACCTATAATGACTATAGTCATCGGTAAGGTAATGAAGTATTTCACCATTCCTAGTTATTGGTTTAAAAGGTCCACATACATCTGAATGTATGATCCCTAATAAATCCTTTGCCCTTTCATTAGTCCCCTAAAAGGGGCCTTTGTCATTTTACCTTGTAAACAAACTCGCATACATCAAATGAATCATTTTCATTAGTTTTCAAAAGACCATTCTTTGGAGTTTTTGCATAGATTCTTGTTTATGTGACCAAGGCGACAATGCCAAAGATAGGAATTACTCAAATCTAATTTGAGCCTTTTGGTGGTTGCTTGGTACATTGAGCTATCATATGTTGTGTTTTCATGAACCAATTCATAAATACCATTACAAGGTGTAGCTTTAAAATAAAACATATGATTTAAAGAAACATGAATATCATTGTCAACAAACTTGAAAATCATAATCATATTGTCTAAACTTGAAACGGAAATAATGTTCCTAGTCAAACTAGGAGCATACAAAACATTCTTTAAAATAACTTCCAAACCACTTGGAAGCTTCAAAATGTAGTCTCCTTGGGCTTCCACGTGAACCTTTGCACCATTGCCCATGAAGAGACTAATTTCCCCTTTTGCATAATGCTCACTTCTTTTGAACCCCTGCAACAAATTGCAAATATGAGTTCCACATCCGGTATCCAATACCCATGTGTTAGAAGAAATAATATTTAGCTCAACATGTATCATAAAGATTGTACCTGAGGTTTGCCCCGCGTCCCTCTTCGATCTCAATGCTTTGAGATAGACCGGACAATTGCGTTTCCAATGGCCTACCTCACCACACTCAAAACACGGGTCATCATGAGCAACCTTTGCTTCTTTTCTTTCGGTTTGGCGGTTCCACTTTAGCTTTACCTTTTCCCTTCCCCTTGCGTGCCCATTCCCTTTTGCAACATTTTCCCCAGGGGCGGGGAGGTGCCTTTTCTTACTACCTCCTTCATTGATTGTAAGGACTGGTAGAACCTTTCTACCCATGCCCGCCTCAGTCGTTTTGAGCATTGAATGAAGCTCACCAATGCTCTTGTCCCATCCATTCATGTTATAGTTCATAACAAAGCTATCAAACTTCTTTGATAGGGAGTTGAGGATCAAATCCATTGCCAACTCGTTGGACACACGACAGTTAAGCCTTTCGAGGCGATCAATGTGTCTCTTCATCTTAAGAACATAAGATGACACCGATTGGGTCTCGTCCATCCGACATGCATGGAGTGCTCGAACCGTTTCGAAGCGATCCACCCTTGATTGTTGTTGGAACATTTCCTTCAACTGGATGATCATGTCATAGACATTGTGGTTCTCAAAGTCCTTTTGCAAATCGGGAATCATACTCGCTAGCATGAAACATGAGACTTTGACAGGATCTCAGCCTCTAGTTTGATCAATTAGGTTGTATTCGCAACAGATTTAGCATGAAAATTAGCAATTAATACAAGAACATAAAGAATATTGCATGTAAAGTAAATGTAGAGAGAGAGAATAATCTGCCTAAAACAAATAATATTCTGTTTGTCTCACATGTTTTGGCACCAAATACAATTAGGTCACTGCCCTTTTATAGGCAAAAGACCCATACTGTTGTCAGATTCCACTGACATTGACAGTTATTTACTAACTACTGATAGAACACTTAAACTACTGAAGATGTCACAACAGCTGACATCTTCTTATAAAATTTCTAAGTGTTCTACCTATTGCAAGTACTGAAAGAGAAACTACTGAAAAGCTACAACGACTGAAGAACAAACTCTTCAGTCGTTTACAACTACTGAACTATAACAGCTGAAGAACAAACTCTTCAGCTGTTGTACAAAAACTGAAAGGAAAAATATAAAACTACTGAAAAGAAAAACCATCACAACAACTGAAGAAGACTTCTTCAGTTGTTGTGACAAACTCTGAAGCTTCAGCACTTTGGTCTTCAGATGATTCATCAGCTGATGACTTCAGTAGTTGTCATCAGCTTATGTCTTCAGTCATTGTCTTCAGACTTTGTGCATCAGTAGTTGATGTTCAGTTCTTCAGTTCTTCAGACTTTGATCTTCAGCACTTGTCTTCAGCACTTGAAGTCTTCAGTACTTGTATTTATCAGTACTTCAGACTTCAGTACTTATCTTCAGTACTTTGGGATCTTCAGCTGTTGTACTTCAGATCTTTGATCTTCAGCTGTTGATTCTTCAGACTTTGTCAAACTGGTGATGAAGGTCTTCAGCAGTTGTTGTGATGTCATGTGGGACTTAAAGGTTTTCCTGATCTTGGCTCATTGGTTCTTTTGGTCCAACAAACTCCCCCTGAACCAATGCAGCCAAAACCTCTAATTATTTGTTGTCCCACTTATTGTTGGCATAAAGATTGGTCTATTTCCTTCTGGATCAGATCAGAAGTTGACCCTGATAAGCACTGGCTTGAGAGGTAGTCTCTAAGATTTGATTGGCTGAGTATGGATGGGAGCTCTCTTTTGGAGAATTGGACACAGAGCTGTTGTCCCATCCATGAGATCTACCTCCCACGTACAAGCCGGTAGGATCCTTGGGTGTAGGCTTGAAGAAATATCATCTGCTCTTCTTTGGTTAAGTCTTCAGCCGCACCTTCGAATAACCCCTCCCGGCCATACAGCTCTGAGACATACTTGGCCTGTTTTCCATTTTTGAGCTGTTGTGACTTGCCTATATGCAAATTCATCTGGGTGTCTTCCTTCCAACAACAGGTTGAGCTCATCCCTATGGAAGTTCTCAAGCCTCTTATAGACCAACCCTTTCCTAACCACCCTATTATCTAACATTGTTGGGTGATTGGTTGGATCTATAGGCTTTCTCGAACTCCTCTACTATTCCCAGGGTGTTATTACAAGAGCCACAGAGATTACTCATCTACAACTCTCTTAAGTTGGCTCTTGTATCTCACAGGCATATCTTTCTGAACTATCCTGTGAGCCACCCTAGGATCAGGCCAAGTCCTCACTCTTTCCTTATCATATTGAAAGGTTTGCTTAAGAGTGAAGAGTCTCAGAGCCTCATTCTCATATTCATGATAGAAGTAGAAGCAGCATATGATTTGTCAATGCTTTTCAGCATTTCCTCATCGGGCAATCTTTGCTGCTCCTCTTCTTCTATTTTACCCTCACAGTGTCCATCTGTGAGGTGGGAGTGATGGTTTGGATTTGGCTTTGGGTAAAGGAATGACTGCAGACAGGGCAGTCTATCTCCTCCTCATCCTCATCATCTCTTCTTCTTCTTGCAGCCTCAACACCTTCTCTTCTTCTTCAAGGGTGGATCATTGGCTACGGGTTTTGATGGTGAAGGGGTTGGTTTTGTGGGTTGTGTTTGGGTTGTTGGTGTGGGAATGTTGGCAGGCCCTGCTAGCAACCTAGAGATAAGGGAAGGTTTTGTTTGTTTTACTAGCAGGGTCCTGTTCCTAGCACCGGACTCAGAAAGGGCCTCAGCGACCAGTCCTTTGGTGAAATCACCAGCTGAACAGATCTTGGTGGCTATAGCCAAGATTCTGTCCCTGGTCCATGCCTTGACATCAAGGACTGGCCTGCCCAGATACTTCGAAATGAATCTACTCATAGCCTCGAGTCTATTTTTATCCTCTTGGCTATAAGTAGACCATCGGTATTCAATCTCTCTTGCCTCCATCTTCCTAATCTCCTGATCTAGCAAGGCAGTGTCCTTGTCAAAGCCTTGCCTAAACAGCTGATCAATGACAGAGTCCATTGATCTGCTTTGTTCAGCATCAGTCTCCTTGACAAGGGCTGCTAGATCAGGATCTCCCTTCTCTGCCTTCTCTCCCTCCTCTCCTCTTCTCTCCTCTTTTCTTTTGATAAGTGACACTGAAACCCTTTTGGATTTCAGCCACTTCTATTCGCTCACTCTCCTCCCTCACCTTCTCCTTCCCCTCACCCTCTCTGTCTCCTCAGACCTCTCCCTCTCAGTTGCCCCCTTTCTCCCTACTTCTTTCTTTTCCTCCACCCTCTTCTCTTAGCTTGCACTGATGTCTCCCCCTTTTTGGGTGCATCGGTTGGGGTTTGACTATCAGCAAGCGCTCCTTAGCAACAGCAACCTCCACCATGGGTTGTATATGAGTGGGAAGCCTCTCATCAATGGTTTTCATCACAATTCCTGTGATTATAGGTGTGATGAGAGGCAGGGATTTCTGGAAGATGGCATCTAGCTTCTCAGGAGGGTTCTGTTCCTGAGAGCTAGCGCCAGAAGCAGGGGCTGGTGGCCGAGTTTGTGGGAGTGGCTCAGTTATGTGAGACCTTCGGGTGAAGGTGCCATCTGTGGGTTTATGGTGGCAGATGGACTTGCTTCTTGAGAGAATTTGGCAAGCAGCTCTTTGAGTCTGCTCACCTCCTCCTCAAGAAGTGTGTTTTGAGCAACTACATCAAAGAAGAAGAGGTCATCATCAGTGTGAACTGAATCACTGACCTCCTGACAATGTCAGGATGTACATGCACTGAGTGTGGCTCAGTAGTTGCATGTGCCCCTTGTTCTTGGTACTGGGGACTCCAGCCTTCGGATTGGATCCATCATCGGCAGTTGCCTCTGGTGAGGTCTTATTGCTTGTACCAGCTTCTTCCTGCTCATGTGCTGATGCAGAGGAAGTGGCAGCCTCACCAGAATATCCTATCTCCCTAGCACACTGGGAGATTGGACATGTGATTCCCTGTGTTTGTGGGTCCCACCAGCACTTGTGTCCACCCCTCTTCGGTAGGAGTCTCCCCAGTTGGAATTGGTTTCTGGGGAGAGGGTGGAGTGTTTAGATGGGTCAACACTTTGGCGATTATTAGTGTAGGGATTTGTGGGGTGGTCTCAGTAGGAGATGGGCTTGAAGCAGTGTGCACGGGGAGGAGGAGTGCATTTCAATGGTAGTCTCCTTAAGTGAGAAAGACCCCAGATGTGTGGGTTCCCCTGAAGTGGTTGCATCAGGTTCCTGTTGAGAGGAAGCCTGTGCGGTTGTGGCGGGTGGAGTTGTGGTGACTGCTGGGAGAATCTGACCAGTAGCCACTTCTGCCTTTGTGTTGCAGGGGCATCCTCAGGGGACTCATTTCCCTGAGTAGCCTTTGTGGGCTTCCTTTTAGTTTTTGGCTTGGTGGGGACTTTGGATTTGGAGGTGGAGGCTGTGGGTTCCTGCTGCGAGGGTTTTCGCAGCCGGGCAGCCTGTTTGAGTGTGTGGTCGGTGTTGTGCCAGGAGTATACCTCAGCTAGAACAGCCATGGCAGGGGACCCTAGTGCCAACAAGTCCCTCAGCTTGAAGCTGGTCCTCGATTATGGCCATTATAAACCGAGGATACAAGATCTACCGGTTAGAAACTGGTTTTGTGGCCATATCCTTGATTTCTAAAAAGATAATATCTGTTAAGTTCAAAGGTTGTTTTTCAAGGATAGAAAATAATACTTGTTGCCACCTTGTGGACATGGTCCCATGAAGATGTTTTGGGGTCCAGACACACATTCACAAGTGGAAGATGAGTCGTTGGGGATCTGGGAAGTGTTTCTTCAACAAGGTGGTGGCAGAGAGGTCGCCCTGATAGTTGTTGGCTGTGAAGCATAGATCGAGGGCGCCTTTGGGGTATGAGGTTGGGAAGTGGCATCTCCAGCTTTAGGGTTTCTCGAATAGTAGCTGGAGTGATAACCACTGGGTGGTTGTTTACGGAGGACCGGAGAGAGACCTCGTCATCGTTCTCTCGGTTTGGACAGTGATGTTCGTCCAGAACTCCGCCAAGGAATCGGTGTATATGGTGGGGTTGAGAAGGAATGCCGTTTGGTATGGTGAATCGGTCATCAGATCTACGACATTGTGAAACTTAGACCAGAAAGGCGATTTGGTAAGATGTGCGACACAGTTGTGTCGAGGTTTGAGTTGCATGGCCGCCATTAATGGTGTATGGGAATTTCAGAGGTTTTTGAAAAGTTAGGTCAAGTGAAAATGAAAAGCTCTGAAGGTTGGGTATTTATAGGGTATGGCAAAGGCTGAAAGAAAACTACTGAAGGTTTTGGTGTTAGTCATAGTTGTTGAAACTACTGATGACGTGGTTTTTAACCTTCAGTGGTTGTAACATCTGAGGACTTGGTGTTAGTCTTCAGTAGATGAAACTACTGAAACCTTGGTTTTGTCCTTCAGATGTTGTAAACGGCTGAAGACTTGTTGTCAGTCTTCAGTAGTTATAAACTACTGAAGACCTAGTTTCATCTTCAGACGTTGTAACAACTGAAGACTTGGTGTTAGCCTTCAGTAGTTGTGAACTAGACATCAGTAGTTGTGAACTACTGAAGACATGGTATTGGTTGTTGTAGTAAACAACTGAGGACTTGGTGTTAGTCATCAGTAGTTGTGAAACTACTGAAGACATGGTTTTCTCCTTCAGTTGTTTGGGTATGAAACAGCAGCTATTGGCATCAGCTAAAGAGTAAAATTACTCATCAGCTGTTCCGTCAAATCAGTTGTTTCATGCTGACCTCCACATTTACTCATCAGCTCTTTGGCTGACTTTCAGATGTTTCATGACCCTTCAGCTCTTATGAATATTTATGCCTTCAGCTCTTGTGATCAGATGTTCACAAGTGCTGATGAAATACTCCAGAGCTTGGTGAACAAATTTTGTCTTCAGTACTTGTGTAAGATTACACATCAGTACTTGTGAACAAAATTTATTCTTCAGTACTTATTGTTTTTGAAAATGATACATCAGTTGTTTTCAACAAATAATGTACATCAGTACTTTGAAGCATTTAGTCTTCAGTAGTTATGAAAATGCTGAAGACTAAATTACTCATCAGTACTTATATTTGACCTTTGCGTACTAATGCTCATCAGTACTTGTGAACTGAGAGCATCAGTATTGGTCAAATTATTCTAGCTGCAGCATACCAAGCCTTAGTACCAAGTTTTGAAATGTGGCACTATCTAAAGGCTTAGTAAAATGTCTGCAAGCTCATCAGCACTAGCCACAAACTTTGGATCAATCAGACCTTTTCATAGCAATCCCTAATAAAATGATGTCTGATCTCTATATGTTTGGTCCTAGAGTGCTGGACTGGATTTTTAACAATGCAAAGAGCTGAAGCACTATCCATTAATAATGGAGTCTTAGTCTCTGTAATGCCATAATCCAAGAGTTGGTTCTGAAGCCAGAGTATCTGAGATGTACAACTTGCAGCAGCAATGTACTCAGCTTCAGCAGTGGATGTAGCAATTGATGTTTGTTTCTTACTCTGCCAAGAAACTAAACAATTGCCTAGGAATTGGCAACCACCAGAAGTGGATTTTCTGGTGACTTTGGATCTTGCATAGTCACTATCAGAGAAAGCAATTAATTTACAAGAATGCCCAGTTGAATACCAAAGATATAGGTGGGTACCTTGCAGATATCTAAAGATCCTTTTGACTGCAATCAAAATAGGATTCTTTAGGTGCAACCTGAAATCTGCACAGGCACATGTTGCAAACATGATGTTTGGTCTAGAAGCTGTAAGGTACATCAGGACCCAATCATACATCTGTAAAGGGTTTCATCAACCGCTTTACCTTTCTGATCTACATCTAGTTGTGTGATACTGCTCATGGGAGTAGAACAGGGCTTGCAGGTTTGTAAATCAAACTTATTCAATAACTCCTTTGTGTATTTGATTGATGGATGAAAATTCCATCCCTTTGTTTGATTTGCAAACCTAGAAAGAATTTTAATTCCCCCATAGCACTCATTTCAAACTTTTGCTTCATGAGCATTGTAAATTCATCACACAACTTTAGATCATAGGATGAAAAGATGATGTCATCTACATAAATTTGAACAAGGAGCTTATGTTGTCCCACAGTTTTGATGAAAAGGTTTTATCAATGGTGCCTCTAGTGAACTTATTCTTTAGAAGAAAGTAGAGAGTGTCTCATACCAGGCTCTGGGTGCTTGCTTCAGCCCATAAAGAGCCTTATCTAGCTTGTACACCCAATCAGGATGTTTATTGTCTTCACATGGATAGCTTGAGTGCAGTTTTTGGCTCCTTATTGTTTCTTTGGTTATGATATTCCTTTCAGTATATCTGGAGTTATCTTCCAGGAAATGGTAAAGAACGCCACAGTCAATCCGGAAAGAAGTTCATCATGTACCCGAGATTTATCCAGTTGGTGATAAATGATGCTTATCCTGAGCTTGCTACTCAGGGATATCCTAAGTATGTTGTACAGACTATAAAGAAGGAGATTTTCACACATCTAACTGGAGCCAGAGGCAACAAATGCTCTGGGTGAAAGTTTTGCCAAGATTGGTAGATTTTAGAAGTTGAATGATAGTGTTGGAGATTTGGGAGGAGATGTACCCATTGATGAGGCACAGACTGGTGCTTCTACTTCTAATGTTAGAGATGATATAGATTAGGAGATTGAGAGAATGTTTGGGGATGACCAACTAATGAAGAAAGAAGGGAAGGTGTTGTTCACTCAGCTTCCAGTTCTGAAACCCCAAGTGATCAGATAGGTAATGTTCCATATGATATCCAACTGATCAAACACCTTCTACACCAACTTCTACCAGGAAAAGTACTGAAGAGAGACACTGATTACATACCTATGGAATCCCCAAGTACCTCTTTGAGACCGCAAACAAATGGAAAAAGAAAAGACTTCCCTGCAAGAAGAAGAGGGAGAAGTGTTATTCCAAAACGTCCACGAACTCAAGTGATTATTACAGAGGCTGAACAGATTACTTCTTCTGATATTCAGAGATCACCTGAAAACGTATCACTGAGGAAGAACACACGTTGATACTTCAACCACTGTTACTGAGACAGAAACTGTTCCTGTTTCTGGCTCGGTTTTTCTACACCTCCACGGCAAGAAAACTTAGAATTTGATGTTGATTCATTTTTGAATACTCCTCTAGTTTCAAAGGAGAGAGAATCATCTAGCACACCCTCATTCTATAACTTTAGAAGAAAGAGTTAAGAACTTGGAGAAAGAAAGTTTTGAAAATGTAAAAGTGATTGCTGAACTGAAGAAAGAAATGAAGATAAGTCAATATGATTAACATGATTCATCTGGATTCAGCAATTAAAGATACAAGGATAGTTTCTCTAGAACAACAGATGAAGAGCTTGTTTGATTATACTTCAGTGTTGAGAGACAACTGAATGAGCTCAGAGAATTTATATCTCAGACTTATTTTCATCAACCACCAGTCATAAGGTCTACTACTGTGATTGGTGAATCTAGTAGACGCACTCCTAGCCTACCTCCCACTGAAATTGTTCCAAAAGGAAGTGGTCAACGAAGCTCAACTTCTACTGAACAGCCAAGTGTTAGCACTACTGAGGATGTTCTAATTTCATCTGAAGTACCTATCACTGAAGCTTCACTTCTACAGCTTTCGTTGAGCCAGAGCATATGATTTCTTTGCCTATTGTTAATGAAGAGGAGGATGAAGAGTTGATTGATTATGTGATTCAGATGATAATGAGGATGATGATGATGAGGATGATGATGAAAATGATGATGATGATGGTGGAGATGATGGTGAAAATGATGATGGTAATGATGATGGAGGCAATGATAATGATGGAGGTGATGCTACTGGACTATCTTCGAGTCCAACTGGTGAAACTAACACTAATAATGTCAATCGACCAAGTGTTAGTGACCCGGAAGGATATGACCTATTGATCCCTGCTACTGAAAGTTTGTATGACACGGAACTGTATTCTTTTCAACAATCTTCATCAGGAGTTTTCGAAGAAGATTTGATGTGATTGAGGATTTGGATGAACAGAATGAATATACTGACATATTTGGGAACAATCTTCAATAGTTATTTAAAGACATTAATCTTGAAGAAGGAGAAATCCCTACTGAGACTGTGAGTGGTGAAACTCCTGCTGTTTCTACAAAAAAGATTCTACTGGTCAGATTGCTTATACACTAGAGGAGGATTATGTTCAAAGCACCACCACCACCTACTGAAGCTCATTTTCTGTTTATGTCAAAGCCAAAGCAGAAATATGGTGAAATGTCTCATGTGATCAGTTGGGGATATGATGGAGAGAAACAATTATATGTGATAAAAAGAAGGAATGGAGAAATAGATTATTTGAAGAGCACACAAGATTTTCATACTTTACGTGCTGCAGATCTTTACTCTATGGGCAAAGCTCCGTTTTTTCAACGAAAGTAATCATTGAAGCTGAGTTGATAAGATCTATGATACGAAGGGAGATGCGTACAAATTTCAAAGACTTAAACTGCCAAATCTAGTTGATTGAGACTCAACAGAATAGATGAAAAACTAAAGCTCCAATGAAAATACGAGTCTATCAGCATCCTAATTTATCAGGAAAGTCCCAGTGCATGCTCCAGTGACTCCCAACACTTTAAAACAATTACTCTCTTGAGATGTGAGAAGGATTCCGGTCACGCTATGATCAGATGTACTGACAGGTCATTTCGAATCATTGATCCAGCAGACTTGATGAAGTTTGGCAAAGACGACTTAATCAAGCTCTTACATTGCCCCATTTCAGCTGATGAGTCCGTTTATTTTCTATCTTGCCAGTATATGTGGATGATTGACCGGATCCTTAGGAATAAATGGTATGCATATGCAGGCTCGTAAGAAGGCATATGTTGACTTTGATTGATTATGTTTCACCGAGCCTAGGGGGAGATTGTAGAAGACTAATCAAGGCTCGGCAAAACATCTGAAGATTGAACGAAGTCAAGATCTGATAACAGCCTATGCGAAAGCCAGTTCCACGTGATAAAAGCTGTCACGCGAAGAAGTTTTCCACGCGAAAAGCGAATCTCACACGGAAAGACTCCACGCGAGAGATTGAAGCCGCGTGACAGATTGATCCGCGTGAAATGCCTGTCGTGCGAGAACTGCTGTTTTAGTATAAATAGTTTCGTTTCGTTTTGTAAAGTAGCTTTTGTTCATTTTCAGATCTGTACTGTGCGAAATCGCACAAGACCTTTCATAGGTTGTGTTATTCAATCAACGAATCATTTTGTGATCAATTCAATCTTCTTTAACTCCAATCTTGTTTACATTCCGCATTCACAAGATTGAGATCGTGTGTTTATTGTTTTTCTGGGAGATTTCAGTTTTACATTCATCTTTGTGCTAAAGTATATCTTGAGGATGTGATCTCATGATCGATTTAGTTCTCGGTAATTCAAAAAATATACAAATAAAACAATATACATAATTAAAATTTTAAAAAAAATTTAATAATTTTCATTTCAATATTCATTTAGGTCTTCCATATTATGCTGTTACAATTTTATCATTTTTTTCATGCATTTCACAGATATTGCGCACAAACGTACACGAGTTCGCTTGTTTTTCACACATAGATAAACACGGTTTATTTTTGATAAAATGAAATGATCTAATTAGAAATGTCGAGATTGTGTTTGTGAATGTGTTTCAGATTTTTGCTGTAAGTGATGGCCGATCATCAGTTGAGAAGTGTACCTGATCAGAGAACCTGTTCCTCAAGTTTGCAGAAGATACCGAGCTAGGAATCCTCCTCCTACATCTTCTGAAGCACTCAGAGATTCAAGAAAGGGTTTCCATCATAATCAAGAGGATGGCACATAACAAGGGGGAGCATGCAAAAGGGAGAGCTTGTGAGATAAAGATCTTCAGCAAGAAAATTTGAGAAGCATCAGTCTAGGGGGAGTATTGTTGGACCTCAAAATTGAGACTGAAGCTTACCAAATTGAAGATCAAGTTCAGTTGACTTATCGTGCTGACCACGATGAAAGACATTGATAATAATAGACTATGGGGGAGTATGTTGGGTCTGAAAGATAGTCTAATATTATCAACACAGTCAAAGTCAACAAAAGTCAACGTCACTATCAAAGTCAAGAAAAGTCAAACGTCGAGTATGAGACGAAGACCGAGATGAGACGTTGAAGATATATTATGACTAGGATCTTTATTGTAATAATATATTTTGTGTAAACAAAATATATTTAATCTAGTTTTTGTCATGTTTAGTTTAATTGTAATTTTCCATAATTAGTTTAAGTCTAGGGGCTTAATGTGTCATTAGTGAATATTATATTCACTATAAATAGATAAGTTGAATTAGGGTTAATGAGCTTGAATGAGCTAGATTTGGGGTTTCCATGTAAACAATATCTTATGCAAATCAATATGGATCAAATGAAGGTTTTCATTAATGTTCTTGAGTGTTCATCCAAGTTCTTCATATTTTTGTGTTTGATCCAAATCTTCATTGTTAATTGAGTGATTCAAGTGCTCCTGGAGCAACATTTAGGATAGGTGGTGATGGTGGTGAGTAGTAGTTGGTTCAGCCTTGAGGTGGCTGGAGGGGTTGGTTCTGGGGTATAGGGTTCAACAGTAGCTTCAGGCTTATAGGGATAGGGAAAG
The DNA here is from genome assembly GCA_024085815.1 of Flaveria linearis. Lineage (NCBI taxonomy): Eukaryota > Viridiplantae > Streptophyta > Magnoliopsida > Asterales > Asteraceae > Flaveria > Flaveria linearis. The sequence continues at coordinate 27,261,933 of CM044018.1, forward strand.
GGAAAGGTGTAGTGGTTCTGTGGTTTGGGGTAAGGATGTCTGTCTAGGTTTGAGGGTAGGCTTAGGTTTGGATGATATTTTGGTTTTGGAACCATCCTCTTACTACTTTTTCCAGGGCACCTCCTGCTGGATCCCGAACGAATTCAGCCTTCATTTCACTGATATGTCATTGGAGAGTCTTTTCTACCACGGAGGCAACCTACCTGCTGAGTAGCCATGGCTTTTGAGTAGGATTTCATACATTCCTTATCCTCAGCCCGTTTTAGCACAGCTTCTCAGCCTCCTCCTCCTTTCCCTTCTCCTTTTCTCTGGCTGCCCTCTTTCTCTCCATCATGATCTTTTCTTGTTCTTGTTTGAAGAAGAACAAGATGGTATCTAAGTCATGAGGGCCAGATCTTCTTCCTCGAATCCTCTATAGCAGAGAAAGGCTATTTTTCTCCTCTCTCCTTGGCCTTTGCCTCCTCCCTGTCCTCCTCCTTCTTCATCTCCTTTCCTCTTTCTTAGCCACCTTGCTGCTTCTTTTCTTCATTTGAAGCAAGGTTTCCTTCTCCATATTTACAAGCTCATCATATGGAAGTAAGAGCATTTCTTCACTCTTTACTCCCATACTGATGAGCCTGTCTATAATCTTCTCTCATCTTTGGTTGTCAATCTACTCTTGAGCAGCTATTGATGCCTTTCTTCTGGCAGCCAATAGCTTTTTAGAGACAGGTTGCCCTTTTCTTTTGAGTTTGGCTAACCTTTTCTCCTCCTTAAGCTCTTTAGATGTCATTTTCCTCTTTCCTTTATGGTCAAAAAAGCTAAAGCTTTTGGAGACTCTGGCTTGGAGGATTCAGGTTGGCTGAGTGGAGTTTGAGTTGGTGGCATAGTTGAGATGGTGGTGGATAGGTTTACTATTACTTCCGCAACCTCAATCTCAGCTTCGGAAGATGTTTCCTTACCTTCAGAAGTAGCCTTATTGTCTTCAGAAGTATATGGTAAACTAGCTTCGGAAGTTTTAACTTCCTCTTGGAAGTAACCTCCAAAGCTTTCGAAACAACTGCACTTCTAGTCCCTTCCAAGTCAGATGTTGGGCCATCAGTTTATGTTTTTCCTTTGAAGTGAATCTCGGGTTCCACACTCCCTTTAGTCCACACTCCCTTTAGGTTGACCAACATCTTTCTCAGAGGTAGGAGGTGCAGTTAGCCTTTGAAGCTCCTTAGCTCCAAAGTAGGTTAGAGTGAGATCTGGTAGGGATATTCAAATGAGCATCTCATCATAAATTGGTTCAAGAAATTTAGGAATTTGATGATAATCCTAGAGTCATTGAATTGAAGAAGGTGGGGGAAATATGGGTGTTGTGATATGTGGGTGTGAAGAAGTGACTCCAAAAGGAGAGTAGTGGCAATGATTGGCTCCATGGAGTTGATGTCTGCTCCAAAGAGTGAATAGACATCTCCTCCTGAGTTGACAAGTGCTCCAAAGAGTGAGCAGATGTCTTCTCATCAGTTCTTTGTCCCTGCAAACTCTCCCCTTTTTTGTTAGCATCATCTTGAGAGTCAGATGAGCTTGTGGAAGAGCTTGTAGAGACCTGAGTGTGTACATGCCTAACAGATCTCTCTATATGTTCCTCAGCTAGTTGTGCCTTGAGAGTGTTAATCTCAAGTTTCTAAGTGGCATGTCTACTTTCCAAAATCTTAACCTTGGATTCAAGGTTTAAGATTTGGAGAGTATATACTCAACGGTGTGTTACGTACTTCCCTCATCCTCTTGTGAGGAATCATGAGGAGATGGGATAACATACTGAGTATGTTCTCCTCCAGACCACCTGATGTTGTTTCTTGGCACCCAAGGTTCCTCTACAAGTCAATGTCTCCTTCGAAAACACTGAGATGCAAAGTTGTTGTGAATAAGGCTGACTTATGTTACCACTTACCCTGAGAAGCTAATAAAGCACTCTTAGTAGTGGCAGCTTCATCCACATGAGTCCCCTCCACATCTATGGACTCACCTCAGTACTGGCTCCATAATGGGGCTAAATATCAAAGGCTCCAAAGGCTCTGTTGATCTTGAGAGTGGTGAGATGGATCAACTTCACTGCCCATATGTAGTATGATATCCTCATCAGGATGGGTAAGAAGGTCAAGAAAGGATGTAGCTTGTATATCTGTTGACCCAGGCCCTTGGTCAGCACATAAGGATTCCCTTGCATAAGCAATGGATTTCATGATGTGGCTATCCCTTTTTGCTGCTCAGGAGAATGTTGAGACTCACCCTGAGGGCTTGAGGCTAGGGTTGTGGGCTCGTCTGGTTGAGACTAAGGAGACTCAACCATGACATTGAGGTCTGTGGTGGAGGATGGTAGGACCTCTGACTGAGTGGGAGCCCATGATTCCACTCTAGTTTTTTTTGAATTGAACAGAGGTAGCTTGATCAATCAGAGTAGATTGATCAAGGTTCGTTGGGGTGTCTATGGTTAGTGAGCTGTATGGGATGATAGATAATGGGTGAATCTGGTGGGGGTTCATCACCTGCTAGGCTTGCAGAGATGTCACCATGAGCCATTTGTTCAAACATACTAGGAAGAAGATCAGTGAATCTTCCAGTGAAATGAGTTGAAACCTTCTTCAAAGTTTTGAAGATTGTAGGTTTCATTTGAGGAACTTGGAGAGTGTGGGCAAATTGGAGCTTGTCCCTGTCCTGTTCACAGTTTATGAAGTGTTGTATGTATCTGGGATACAGGTAGAAGGAATCCTAGTTGATACTGCTGATCAAGTTCAACATCACAAACGTGAGTAATTAAACCGAAGATTCCTCACCATTCCATGGACCAGGCACCCCCCAAATCATGTGGGATTTGATCCCATCCCCCAGATTTGTTAGACAGGCTATGGAGAACAATATGCAACAGGAAATTCCCGTTATAAGAGAAATTGTACTTATAAATAGTTGATCTGTGCACATCGTCTCCATATCCCATTTGGAGATAGGATTCTACCAATCCGAGTGAGGGAAGTCAATAGGGGCACCCATATCATGGAGCTCCAGATGCCCCCGATGGTGGTCTCACTGATGATCAGTTCCTGGCCGCATATCATCGGCCGAATAACCGTTGATTATTATGGTTTTCACTCCTTGCATGTGACTAGAAATCAGCCATATGGTTGGATAAAACAGGGGGGTTCACGGTGAGGGCGGTAAAGTATGTCGATCGTTAAGGAACTAGATGATTTGGGCATACTCGGCATCCTTGGTGGAATCAAGGATCGCGACCTAATTTTATTGAGGATTAGGCCATGGTTTCGTAGTATCTTGTTGATTAGAGGAATTGTGAAGAGAATGAAAGAAATTTGGGGGAAATTCAGGAGTTAGCTCTATAAATCAGTGGTAGAAATTCTGTAACGGTAAGAAAGGAGAGAGATGGTCAGAGGTTATGTATAAATAGAGGTAAAATTTTATCGGATAAGGGTAATGATGTTGACAAGATGGCTTAGTTTTGATAGACTAGGTGGAAAGATAAATCCATTTAAATAATTCAACGACATCCTCTTTTACTGACACAATCTTTTACCTTTTTATAGAGTGGGGCCCAAAAGTATTCGTTGCAGTCAGCCTTTTTCCGAAGGTTAAATATCTTCCTAATGGTAACACTTGTTTCCCTTTAAGTGATTCTTCTGAAGCAAAATTTACTTCCAAAGGCAAATGTGCTTCCGTGAGTAAAATTCTTGTTCAGGAGCAAGAAGTTAACAAGCTTCGGAAGTTGCTTTTGATACTTTATCAAAATCTTTTGAGGCTTAAATTCTTCTGCGGATGGAGAAACACTTAGAGTAATTTACCTTCGGGAAGACTGAGAAAATCTTCTTCCGTAGGTAAATTTCTCTTTGAAAGAATTCGTACATAGAGTGTTTTTGAAGAAAATTTCTGTAACAGGGCTTAGATTTAGACAAAAGGCAATGGCATATTTGAAAAGGTTTTCAAAAGATATCTAGTCAAGGTTGATCATCCCAATAGCTGTAATTAAATATTTAAATCTTTGTTCATCAAATGCCTTTGTAACCAAGTCAGCATATTATTTATTTGAATCAACCTTAACTAATTTTATGAGATATTACTCATGAATATCTTGGATGAAGTGATACCTAATGTCAATATTTTTGGTCTTTGAGTGCTTCACCGAATTCTCTGTGATGGAGATGGCACTCTTGTTGTCTATGTGGATAGGAGTTTCTATGATAGCAGTTGAGCACAATAGCTAGCAGCAGCAATGTATTCAGCTTCAGCAGTTGATGTAGAGACATAGGATTGTTTCTTGTATTGCCATGAAATAATCCTTCCACCAAGAAATTAACATCCTCCTGATGTTGATTTGTTGTTGATGTTGCAGCCACCATAATCACTATCAATGTAACCATAGAGGTTGAAATCCTGGTTCTTATGATACCAGAGTCCTAGTTTAGGAGCTCCCTTGAGGTATCTAAGAATTCTTTTGACAGAATCCAGGTGAGACACCTTCAGAGAAGCTTGATATCTTGCATAAATGCAAGTTGCAAAAATGATATCAGGTCTGCTTGTAGTTAGATACATCAGAGAACCAATATGCCCTGTACTGATGCTAATCAGTATCCCCCCTCAGAGTCAGGACAAAGATTATGGTTCCTGGCTATAGGTGTCTTGGCTGGCTTACAATCCTTCATATCAAATCTGTCTAAGATGTCCTTGACCTACTTAGATTAACTGATGAAGAATCCTTCCTACATCTACTTCACTTGTATTCCAAGGAAGAAGTCCATCTTGACCTTAGAACTCATCTCGTACTTCTTCCTCATTGTGCTCTCAAAGTCCTTACACATTTGGTCATTTGAAGAACCAAATATGATATCATCCATATAGACTTATACGAGCAACATGTCATTTCCAGATCTCTTTATGAACAATGCCTTGTTTATGGTGCCTCTGGTATAGCCATTCTTTAGTAGAAATTAAGACATGGTCTCATGCCATAGCCTAGGTGCTTGGTGTAGGCCATAGAATGCCTTATCCAGTTTGCATACATACTTAGGATGCTGTGGATCTTCAAATCCAGTTGGCTGACATACATAAACTTCCCTGTCTATATCCCCATACAGGAATGCATATTTCATATCAAGTTGGTAGAAAATGAAGTTCTTGGATGCTATAAAAGCAAGGAAAATCCTAACAGCCTCAAGTCTTGCAACAGGTGCAAAGACGTTTGTGTAGTCAATTCCTTCCTCTTGTGTGTACTCTTGAACTACAAGTCTGACCTTGTCCTTGATGATCAAACCTCTGTCATCCTTGTTGTTCCTAAACACCCATTTAGTACCAATATGGACTTGGCCTTTCGGTAGAGGACGTAAGTTCCATAACTTTTGCCTTTTGAAATGAAGCAACTCCTTTTGCATTGCTTCAACCAATTATTGTCCTTTAAGGCATCTTCCACTTTCTTGGGCTTAATTGAGAGAGGAAGCACGAATACAAGCAGACATTCCCTTGATGGGTGTGACTCCTTGTCATTACTCCCTCTGAGACATCCCCAATGATGTTCTCAGCTAGATGGGTATTGTGGATCCTAAGCCTAGGAATCACATCTAGTTGCATAGATAGATCAAGTTAGAGATGTTTTGCTCAGGATTATAAACACCACCACTAGCTGCTGTCTCACATTCATTCAATGAGGACTGATTCAATGAATGTGTTACAGCATCAGTGAGGAGTTACTGTGAAGTAGGATCAATAGTTTCCTGTTCCTCCAAGTCACTATCTTCATCAGCTTGGTGTTGACTTCTGAAGTTGTATGTTGGTGAAGATTTGGGCATATTTGGCTGACAACTTGTTGATGCTCTATTGGCTCTAGAAATGGTGAGACTCTCTGGATTACCATCTATAGGAGTTTGATGTTCATGTCTTCTTGGGGATCTTGGAAGAGGACATGGCAACTCAAACATTTATTCAGGGCTATTCCCTTAACACAAGGAGTGTGCTCATTAACAACAATATTATATGACTTCTCAATTGTTGGTTTTTAATGTTGTATACTCTATAAGCTTTAGAGCTTGAAGAGTATCCAACAAAGATAGCATGATTGACTTTTCAACAAATTTTGCTAAATTTTCCTTTGTGTTAAGTATGGTACACCTGCTACCAAAGGACCTAAGAAAACCAATCAATGATGTTCTCTTATTCTATAACTCATAAGGGGGTTTTTCTATAGGGCTTAACTATAAGAACTCTGTTCTGCATATAGCATGCAATGTTGACTACCTCTGCCCAGAATGTTAGAGGCATCTTTGAATCAGCCAACATAGTCTAGCAGCCTTAATAAGTGTCCTATTTCTCCTCTCAGCAACACCATTATGTTGAGGAGCTCTAGGAGCATTATATTGTCTGGTGATCCCTTAGAGTCACAGAATGAGTCAAGAACTTGATTCTTGAACTCATTCCCTTGGTCACTTCTTAAGATTTTTACCTTATGATCTATCTGGTTCTTAATTTTAAGAATAAAAGATTTTAAAATTTCAGCAGTTTCATCCTTAGTTCTTAAAAAGAAAACCCATGTATATCTGGTAAAGTCATCAATAATCACAAGGCAGTATGATTTCCTTTCAATGCTCATTATACTTGTAGGACCAAAGAGATCCTGGGTAACAAGTGTAATGGAGTGGTTATAGAGTTCACTTCTTTGGATTTATGAGGAACCTTGTGTTGTTTCCCTTTCAGATAAGCAACACAATTATCTTCCAAATAAATTCCTTTTTAGGCACTCCATGTACCAAGTTATTTTTGACCAGCTGTTCATGGTCTTAAAATTAACATGGCACATTCTCTTATACCATAGAGTTGACTCATCACCATTTGCTTTGAAAAGAAAGCATGATACTTCATCTAGTGGGGACAAAATTATTCATATCAAGCTTGTACATATCCCTTTTCCTAGGAGATCTAAGAAACACCAATTCCTGAGGAATTGTCATCCCAGGTTTGAGGATAATGCACTCATGTTCTGTGAAAAGCATGTGGTGCTTTTGGTCATAAATTGAGAAACACTTAACAGGTTGTGTTCAAGCTGTTTGACAAAGTTTACCTTGTCAATTTTAGCTTACCATTGGATACACTTCCCCTGCCAGAAATGTATCCTCCAGTTCACCTCCAAACTGCACAAGTCCTCCATCAAAATGTTGAAATTGTTGAAGAAGAGATCTGTTCCCTGTCATGTGCCTTGAGCATCCACTGTCCATAATCTAGATATTTCCATTTTGTCAAGTGGATGTCCCTGCATATAAGGTGAACAAGTTAGTTGCTATCAGAGACCCAAGCCTTGTTGGTCTTGGGTTCTTCCAATGATCAAAATGTTGAAATTGTTGAAGAAGAGATCTGTTCCCTTTCATGTGCCTTGAGCATCCACTGTCCATAATCTAGATATTTCCATTTTGTCAAGTGGATGTCCCTGCATATAAGGTGAAAAAGTTAGTTTCTATCAGAGACCCAAGCCTTGTTGGTCTTGGGTTCTTCCAATGAGGATGATAGAATTAAACCAAAATGTAGATGTGGGAGTTCAATTGCGGTTTTGGAAGAAGAGGTAGGGCTGCAGCATCTTCTTCGATCTTCCATTTCATCCTTTGGTTGATCAGCAAAGATGTGCTTGATGAAGCTCGAGCAGCAGAGCTTTCTTCCGAAGCTTCTTTCTTTTCGGAAGAAGGTTTCAAAACCTGTTCTTCCGAAGAAGTCTTTACTTCGGAAGGTTTCAAAGGAATTTTCTTGTTCTTTGGATTTTTCTTTGTCTTTACTTCTGAAGCTAATTTCCCTTCGGAAGAATGATTTTCTTCCGAAAGTAATTTGGCTTCGGAAGTAAGTTTTCCTTTTCTCATCATTTGAACCATGTGATAAGGTCCAAATGTGAAACCTTCCTTGACTTCTTCTTTCTTAACATTATTTGCAAAATATGTGCTTGTAGAATTGTAATAACAATCTTTAGCCATGTGGTTGTGCAGACCACACATTATGCATGCAATGTTGCCTTTCAAGGAGTGTGCAGACTGTTGTTTCTTGAACTTCTCAATAGTTTTTCACTTCAGTTTCGGATCCTTCAGCTGGATAGGATTACTGGTACTGCATTCCGTTCTTGGATCAGACTTTCCTACCACCTGGAATGTGGCAGAGATAAACACACCCTTTTGCTTTGGGTCTATCTTCAGCTTGGATTCAGCTACATTCTTGGCAGTTTTCCTGCTACCTTGGCTTTGTTTCTTTTGGCTTTCATGGTCAAGGGTTGTTCATTACAAGTGAGGATCGAGTTTTCTACCTGATCCTTTCTTGTATTGGCCTCCATACTTGCATCATTCTTCCTTTCAGAAGATAGGGGTCTGCAGATGGAACATCTTGCTCTTCAGTACCATATCTTGGTTGTCTTATAGACTCATAAGAATATGGTGGAGCAATTTCATTGGTTCCTAACCCTCCTTTGTTTTGATAACATAATTTTGAGTGGGAGGATGATGCAAGGATGGTTTGGAAGTTATGCTCTTCAATAGCATACTACTTTGCTTTAGCCTCAGCTATGACTAGCTAGGCTTGAGCCTAAGTTAACTTGGAAATTAAATCTTTGGTTTGTTCATGCTTTAAAGAGGACACAGTTCTTTCTAACTCTTTAATTTTTATTTTATAGTCAGATTCAGCCCTTTTAAAGTCAGATTTTCAAATGCTTAAGGACTCATTCCATGTTATCATCCAGATACAGTTTGACGTTAGCAATACAAGATGGATTGCAAAGATGTTCACATACCTTGCTATCATCAGTTCCAGCCATAAGTGCTTGAGCACGATTCACTTCTTGCATCATGAAGCTCTAGTCAACTTCTTGAGCAACAGTAGCAGTTTGTTGTTCAGTTGTTGCAGCTTTATGTGTGGCATGAGATGTGGAGGCTTGAGTGGCTCCTGGATTGGATTTTGGAGCTCTGCATTATGTAGAAAAGTGACCAAGTTGATTATAGTTGTAACACTTGGCCTTGCTTTTGTCAAATCCAAACTTGCTGTTGGTTGGGTTTTGAGGGAACTACCTTCCGGTTCTTTTAAAGACTTCTTTGCTCTATAAGTCAGCAAGCCATTTGTTGGACTATGTCCATGTATTCAACATCATCAGAACTGAAGTATTCTAGATTTTCAAAGTAGAACTAAAAATCACTAGAATGTTCATTTCCTGAAACAAAGGCACAATTGTCTGGAAAGGGACTTGATTAGCCTGTTGAGACTGTTAGGACCGTGTATGGACAGAGTACTAACTGATTCTATGTGAAACCAGATCAAATAGTGCAGAATCCTATTTGATTGGGGATCCAATCAGGAAGAACGTTAACAAGATCAAACCTAATGATTAGAAAACATTAAGAACGGACTTTGGAATGATCTGAGACGTTCTATGAAATTGGAATGGACTAACAGGACACTCTGGGTCGATTAGGGTTATGAATATTCGAAGTGTATTATTTATCCACGAATTAAGTGGTATTTATAGGTTACAGCTCTCATTCGTACGACTGAGCCAAGCGACTGGCTCAGTCGTGCGACTAAGTCATACGATTGGTTCATTCGAACGACTGAGTCAGTCTTATGACTCAATCATGCGATTGACTCAATCACCTGGTTCAGTCGTGCGATTGGCCCATTGCATGGTCCAGTCGTGCGACTGAATCAGGATACTTAGTTAAACACATTCTTGAACCTTTAATGGTTTAGAACTATGTCTAACAACTGTAAACCTATATAACATGGTCATATATGCGTGTAACAATAAATAATATAGATAGATATAACATTAACAACCAATAACCCTATATAGAAGAGTTTCTCATTTGTATTAATCAAACATTACATAAGTGCAACAAGAAAGGAAAGTCTATTACATTTAAGCTCACTAGACTAGAACTGGGACATGTGTACCAACAAACTCCCCCTTGGACCTAGTTCTATCTAGACTTTGACTTCTTTCTTGAACTCTTCAAATCTCTTTACCCTTTTTTCTCTTGAGACCCCAGAATGAATATTCAGTGCAAAGCAGATACGTATAACATGCTGGAACTGTAGTGCTTGCACAATATCCTGTGTGTCAAAAAACAATGGCCACTTGTATAGCGTATAGACATCCGACGCTGACAAGTTCATCAGCCACATGGGGTCGAACACTCTGATTGTGTCCACAGACCCTTCCCTATCCAAAAGAATGACTGCCTCTCCCGAGCGCCAGTCGTAATACCACCACTTAAAATGTGGGGTAAAGTCCTGTGGCATCTCCCTCAGTGGAATTCTGGACATAGTATGCGGAGGGCGCCACTTCAGGACAATCTTCGGTAATCCAGTAATGGGACTCACTTCAGACCTTCTGATATAACATGTGGTCTGCTATGGTCTGAAGTTGACCCATCTAGTTCTGTATTCTCTTCTCAAGGCAGCTTCAAACCAGCCTGACATTTTCTTCGGATCAGCGTATAATAACTTCAGGCGCGCCAGCTGGTTGAGCTCAAAACCCGGGAGAGTCTTCAGATCATGAGGAATCTGAAGTACTCGATACCCCTCTCCCGTTTTACTGCATACACCCCGAGATCTTCAAAATAGGCCCACGCAATGATTTTCCCTGACACCTTCATGCTTTTCTTGACTTTGTAGAGTTTGGTGTCGGTACTCTGTGTTGTTGCAGCACGTTGGGCTCTGATCTCTGCGAAGCAAGCCGCCCATTCAGCCTTTCGAATATCAACATCAGCATCCGAGGCTTGGGCTTGGCTTGTTGAGGCTTCTGCTCTTTTCTCCTTTTACTGAGTTTACCCAGAATATCACTGTTGAGAGTGTTTACCAAATCTGGAAACACGTTTTCCTGTTGATCAGTGTACTCTGGGTAGTGCTGATCTGTGATGTCTTCAATTTCGATTTCTTCAATGTCATTAAGCTCGTCATCATCAGCATCGTCAAATGTTGGTGCATCCTTAACAATTCGTCTGGATTTAGACGAAATATTTCAGCAAGCTGTTCACCAGTAAGGTCGTGAATTATTTCTCCTTCTTCAGGAGTATAACTCACCGACCTTCTGAAGATCCCCTACAGATCAAGAATCATTGTAAGTTCAGACTTGATCTGTTGGAGGGGAGCAACATCATGCTCATCTTGCTAAAATCCTTTATCTGTTTCATATCAACATGGAGAGTAGCAATTATTAGAATAACTCAAGTTAAATCAACATTAATCATTAAATAGTTACATGAGTTTCATATACATCGACAGAAAAATCAAGTACAAAAGTTTAAGGATAAAATATCTAATCAATACTTTTGTCCTGGATTCTTGCTGTGTCTTCTGCAGATGGGGAGGTCGGTGGTGCAGCAGCTGATGCTCCCTGGTCCTGTCTTCTTTTAGTTCGCTGCTCATGACCAGGGGCAGATGCAGATGCATCTCCTTCATCTTCATCACCTTCTCTTTTTTTCCTCATCATCACCTCCATCATCATCATCATCACTATCATCATCTTCATCATCTTCCTCATCATCATCATCCTCATCATCATCATCATCGCCATCTCCTTCCTTGATCTTAAGAGGATCAGCTCGAGAGCCCTTCAGCTTGAGCATAATCTTCTTATTGGCAGATTCCAACTCCTCTATCTTTTGAGTAGACAGGACATCCTGTTCCCGGAGTTGGGCAATCTGTGTTGCTTGAGAAGCATTTTGCTCCTCAAGCTGAAGCAGCCTCGCTGTCTTCTCTTCATCAGCAGCTAGTAGCTTTAGTACCATCCGGTTGAGTGCTGCTAGCTGTTCCTCCATTCCAATCGGAGGGAGGGGTGAACCTGTAGTAGCTGAGGATGGGCCAGCTCGGTGGCTTGTGGTGGTGGCTGTGGTGGTGGTGAATATTGGAGGTGGAATGTGAGTGGATTGTGGAGTGGGATGTACTGTGGTAGTAGGTTGGGTGGAGGTGATAGGTGGTGGAATGGGTGGTAGAATGGGTGTAGTGGTGGTTGTGGTAGCTTGGGTGGTTTGGGTGGTTTGGGTAGTGGTGGTGGCTGTGGTGGAAGTAAGTAGAGTAAGCTTTCGGTGTTTGGGCTTCTTCCCGTGGGGCTGAGCCATTCTCTTCAGCCTGGATCCCTTGGATCCTGATGCTCCCCCTTTGCTGATGGGAGTGTCTGGGGTATAAGATGGGTCTGCCGTTGAACCCCCAGACTCTCCCGGGTGTCCACCAACTGCCCGGATTCCTCGCTCCGTAGCCACTTCACGACTGCCCACAGTCCGGGTGAGTGGCTCTTCATCTGACTCCTCCTCCTCCTCCATCTGAAAATTATGATGAATTGGAGCTGGTTCGGGTCCTCCTTGTCCATCTCCTTCCTGATCAGCATCATGATCATCATCAGAGTCATGGGAGGGTACGGCTATTGGCTCTGTATCAGACTCACTATCATCATGGCGCCACTTCTTCTTTGAAGGCGCCACATAATCGTCCCAGGCCAGATGCCCAAATAACCTTTTTACCAGGGGTTTCACCTGCTTCCCCCGATAGACTTTCATCCTCCCCAGTGTAGTGTCATCCATAACCTCTAGGACGACTGCATCTTCTTGAGCTTTGTGTAGTTGAGGAAGCTTTTGGTCGATAATCATCTGGATGAATCGTGGGTACATACAAAAGCTCTTCTTTCCCTTAGCTTCGATGTTCTCCACCAAATAGGTGAAGATCATCCGAGAGAAGCTGAAGGGGATGTTCAGCACCAGAGCAGCAAATGCACTCTGCATCTGGTCTCATAACTCATCAAATCCTCCTTTCCTCGAGGCTAAACATCGTAGAAGTATGTGGGCAAGGTACTTGAACTGGGGGCTCAAGTTGCTCTTGTTGAGCATAATCGAGTTTATGTCCCCCGAATACTTTGCCCTCAAAAAGCAGCCTCGGACGGTAAGGGGATGCAGACGTGTTGGACAATCAGCATCATCCCCTAGCTCAAGGACCATTTGTATGTCCTCCTCTGTAATCTGAATGGGCTCCCCAAGAACAGAGCTCCTCATGAAATAGGGATCAGTCGACCTATCCACTACTGCGTTCTCCCAGAACGCCTTCTGAATCGAGAGATAGGGTGTGCATGGAGCTGAGATAGCTCTATATATCCTCGATCGTCGTAGAAAGTTGATGATCCCAGTAAAATCTGCCGCATTGCATGAAGTCAGTTCGAGATAAGCACAGACGTTATGCTTAGAGCTCATCGGCCATCTGCTTGCCATCTGTTCACATTAAGCAACTAGAAGTTAACACATGTACAAGATAATGAATCTCAATTAATGAACTTTATGCTTTGGTTGAGTCGTGCGACTGAACAAACGATTGAATTCCAGTTGTGCATTTGAACCGTGCGACTGAGATCTAATCGTGCGATTGAATTCAATCGTACGTTTGAGTCAAACGATTGAACTTAGTCGCATAACTTCTCATCCGACTATCTCAGTCGTGCGCCTGAACTCATACGCATGGTTAAGTCGTACGATTGAGTCATTCGTCCATCTTAGTCGTACGATTAAAGTTCATCAGCATGTCCAGTCGTTCATTTGACTGTTGGTCCATTCAAATTTGAGTTTTGAGCTATACTCAATATTAAACTTTGAAATTAGGCTCACTATACTCAGAAACCGCCGACTAAACCTATTATACCATTAATTTGATCATCTAGTCTAGTTTGATGATGTTTTGATTCTTTTAAGTCACGGTTACGGTTAGGTCAAATTTCGAGCGATTCGTGTTGTCATTGCTCAGTTTTATTGATGAACCACCTCAAATATTACCTGTACAAGCAGTGTAGAAAGTCAGAACACACAAATATATGGCAAAAGTGAATCAAGTGAGATTTTGGCAGAGGTTCTTTAAGTCGCACGTATCAAGGGGCGATTTGGGTGAATGGGCGGCTGAGACCGATACGACCTGTATTTATACTAGGGCAACTCCCAGTCGTGCGACTGAGCCCTGCCGCATAGTTAAGTCGAGCGACTGAGCCTAGTCGCATGACTAGAACATGCGACTGAGTTTCAGTCGTGCGATTCACCCATTCGGTCATCTCCAATCGTGCGATTGAGGGTCACTCGTACGACTATCATAGTCAGTCACCTCTAATCGTGCGATTGGGCTCAGTCGTATTGTCGATTCATACGTCTTGACTCATTCGTATGCTTCAATCGTACGACTGGATCATACTTATGGTTCAATCGTGCGACTGGCCATACTTGTGACATTTGACCTTCCTACCATACGACATTTAGTTTCATTTAACAGTAGATAAACATTATGAGCAGGTTGATCATCTCAGACATGACCATTTAAAATACGACTTTTTAATCACCTCAGATGTGATCCATTTATCCACCCGATCACCTCAGACGTGATCCATTTATCCACCCGATCATCTCAGACATGATCCATTTATCCACCCGATCATCTCAGACATGATCCTTTAACCTTTCAGAAACAATTTGTTTAGATAAACGTTAAGCTCATTTGGTGACGTTAACAGAGAACAGTATGCACAGTCCGACACTGACACCCTATACAACTAACCAGAAAAATTTTAACGTACGAACAAAATAGACATTTTTTTGTGAATTTTTTTTTTTTAGGGCAGGTTAGTGTAGCCTATTAGCATTGACATTATATCAAGGACAGACTCATATGGAATCAGACAGGCATAAACACCATTACTTGAAACCTTTTATTTGTAATTAACTTTAAAACACATGTATAAATTACATATCACAGTTTTTCACTCATCTAAGACTTCTAAGATCTAACAAGGAATCATACTTGATATGATAAGTAACACCATTGATTTTGAGCATCAGGCAATGCAGTCACGACGATTGTCAGTATACTTGTCCACTTAAATCCATACACAGATTTTTGACAACATTAGTAATTAATTAGATGAATTAGGTCAACAAATATTTGTGTGTTTCACAGGTATATGGTAATCAATCTTCCTCAGGAGATTTTTGAGCGGTCTAGGGACTTAGAAGATTTGGTTCTAAGAAATTACAGAGAGATGCTAAGCCTCAGGTCAGTGCTATCGCACAGCAGAGAGGCGCAAGCTGCAATGAATTCTTAGAACTAATAGGTTATGCTAAGCCTCAGGTCAGTGCCATCGCACAGCAGAGAGGCGCAATACCTATTTTTCTTCTTAGAGCAGTATATTTGAATATACATTGTTTTTTTCAATGACTTTTGTCATCTTTGCTCTGTTTTTCAGGTCTTTGCTCACTTTTATGGCATTTACTTGCTCTTCACCCCTTATTGGAAATTGATTGATTGTGCAAACCAGTGATACCATGAAAACCCACAACTTGTTGAATTATTTAAGTTTAAGCCAAATCACTGATGTTGTCTACTGATCTATTATGTTGAATCTACCGACACATCGTCTAATGCACTTGCACCACCCTAGATCTACTTTCTCCGGGTAGTATTTTCCCAACCTGTTAGACCTAGACTTCTATGATTTATAATTTTCTGTGATTTATTTAACCTTGCAAAACATAAAATCCTTTTGGTGTTCCAAGTAACGTGACGCCTGTGTACTATCACTTTCCACTTAGCTGAATCATATTTCCAGTCATTCTGTCTTTGCATTTTCAGCTTAACTAACCTTCCCTTTTTTTTCTTTTTTTTCTTTTTTTTAAGTAAATGAATACTGGACATAATCTCCCCTAAAATTCTAAAACAAAAATCTTTTTGTGTTTTTGGATTTTTAGACGACAAGAAAATTAAATTAAATAAAATAAAATAAATAATAAAAAATTGAAAAATGAACCTGTGTCGAACTATGTATCTATTTCTTCTTAGATAACATCACTTTCTTTTTAACCCGTTGACCTCTAGCAGATATAAAAATCTTGGTTATCAAATGGTTTAGTGTAGAGGTCAGCGCGTTGAAAATCCGTGTTAATTTTGACCACATCAATTAAATGTTTTTCATAGCAGTCGTGTATGAAATGATACTTGATGCCTATGTGTTTGGTCTTAGGATGTTGGACCGGATTTTTAGTTACTGCAATTGCAGCAGAGTTATCAACAAATATAGGAGTAGAAGTGAAATGCAAACCGTAGTCCCGCATTTGCTGTTGTATCCAAATGATTTGTGAGCAGCAGCTGGCGGCGGCAACATATTCAGCTTCACCGGTAGATAGAGCAACTGATGTCTGCTTCTTGCACTGCCAAGTTACCAATCTTCTCCTGAAAAATTGACATCCTGCTGACATAGACTTGTAATTCATTTTGCAACCTCCATAATCCGAGTCACTATACGCCGTTAGCTCAAAGTCATCATCATGAGGATACCACAACCCCAGTGTTGGAGTACCCTTCAGATAATGAAAAATCCTCTTGACTCCAATCAGATGATTTACTTTGGGTTTCGCTTGATATCGGGAACATAAACATGTGGCATACATGATATCTGGACGCGAGACAGTGAGATACATAAGAGATCCGATCATCCCACGATACATGGTGGCATCCACCAAATCCCCATTCTCATCAGGAGCCATATCATGATTTGTGGCGAGAGGGGTACCAGCTATAGTGACATTTTCCATATCAAACCGACTAAGAATGTCACCTACATACTTAGTCTGATGCAGAAAGATGCCGGTAGGGGTTTGATCCACCTGTAATCCTAGGAAGAACTTCATTTCTCCCATGGCGCTCATTTCAAACTCTGCTTCATCACAGATTCGAATTCTTTGCACAACTCTTCGTTTCTGGAACCGAAGATTATGTCATCCATATAGATCTGTACCATAAGCAAATCACCATCCTTTTCTTTAATGAACAATGTACAGTCAATCACACCCCTGCGAAAGCCGTGCTTCAATAGATGGGTGGAGAGCTTTTCATACCAAGCTTGAGGAGCCTGATGTAGCCCATACAGAGCCTTGTCTAGCTTGTAGACTCTGTCCCGATGATAAGGATCTTCGAATCCTTCGGGTTGACTGACATAGACCTCTTCACGGATTTCTCCATGCAAGAATGCACTCTTAACATTTAGTTGATAGACTTTGATCTTCATGTAAGAGGCGTAGGCTAGAAAGATGCGGATAGCTTCCATTCTAGCTACTGGAGCAAAGACTTCATTGTAATCGACTCCTTCGACTTGTCTGAAGCCCTGAACAACCAACCGTGCCTTGTTTCTGATAACAACACCCTGGTCATCCTTCTTGCATTTTAGTACCCATTTGGTACCAATTACTTTGACTCATCTGGGTCGGTCAACGAGAGTCCACACTCCAAGTTTCTTGAACTGTAGCAACTCCTCTTGCATAGCATTGACCTAGGCTTCATCCTTAAGGGCATCACTTACGTGTTTGGTTCAATTTGAGAAACAAAACATCTGTAAGCCCGTCATTCACATAGACCTTTTACATAACTTCAGCGTAATCAGCAGTATACAGTCGATTTCTTGTCTGCACGCTGGAGTGAAGATCACCAATGATAGCATCTGGCGGATGATTCGTACTGATCCTAGTCATGGGAGTTGTAGGAACAACTTCAGAATCCATAATTGTGACTGGAGGTTCAGTATCTATAGTTCCAGATGCATGTTCAGCAGCTGAAGAGCTTCCTCCTTGATCAACATTTGGTGCATTGCTGGTTTCAGTTGCTTCTTCACCAACTGATGAGTCCTCACTATCATCCCAATCAGCTGTGGCAGATCCCGATGAACCACTTGCAGGTGTTGCAGTGCTAGAATCTAGATTCGGTGAGTTTAGAACATCGTGCATCATCTGAGTAGCAATATCATCATCTGAATCTATCTGAGGAAGATTGAATGATTTGAAAAAGCCATTGTAGTCAAAGAATGACGATGGACCTTTTCCAGCAGGGGGGATGGTGAAACGTTGAACGTCAACATTACACTATACTTCTACCTGACCAGTAGAGTTGTTGTAAACTCGTTTGTCGGGTATGTGTATCCCAGAAAGATCCCCTGATCTGCTTTTTCATTAAACTTACCCTCTTGAGTTTTCTTCAGAAGCGTACACCGAAAGGTTCCAGATACTCCAGGTTAGGCTTACGCTTCTGTAGTAACTCATAGCATGTTTTCCTGTGCCTCTTCACTACTGACACACGATTGAGTGTGTAGCATGCATTGGCAACAGCTTCGTTCCAGAACTGCACTGGCAGTTTTGAGTCTGCCAACATGGTCCTGGCTGTCTCGATCAAGCTCCTGTTCTTTCGCTCAGTAACTCCATTCATCTGTGGTGTGTATGCAGAGGTGAATTTATGAACAATTCCCTTTTCTTTGCAGAAAGCATCCATCCACTGATTCTTAAACTCGGTTCCATTGTCTGAGCGAATTTTCCTAACCTTCAGGTTGTAAAGTGATTCAAGAGTAGTGACCAGCACTTTGAATGACTCAAAGGTTTCTGACTTAGCTTTCAGAAACATCACCCACGAGAATCGTGAGTAGTCATCAGTGACTACGAAGCAGTACCAGTCTCCAGCGATACTCTTCGTGCTGACTGGACCGAAAAGATCCATGTGTAGTAGCTCCAGGGGCATCTCGATAGCATTGACGTGCTTGGTCTTGTGAGATTTCCTGGTCTGCTTTCCTTTCTTGCATGAGACATAAAATCAGGTAGTTTGAAGTTCTTGACAGGAACTCCAGCAACTAAGTTGTTATGAATCAGATGGTTCATCTTCCTATGATTAATGTGTCCCATTCTTCTGTGCCACGAAATGGAGTCCTTCTCTGTTGCATTAGACAAGAAACATTGAACGATAGAAGCACTAGTCGAAGCATTTGACATGTCTAGAACATACAGGTCATTATATCTAGATGCTGTCATTAATACCTGCTCCTCTGGAATTTCCATTTCTTTCTTCAGAATGTAACACTTGCGATTGTCAAACATGACTTTGAATCCCTTGTCACAAATCTGAGACACAGACAACAAATTGTTTTCTAATTGCTGAACAAAATTGACTTTGTCAAACTTTACCTTTTCATTACCTACTTCTCCCTGAGCGGTAATGTATCCTCCTTTGTTTCCAGCAAATGAAACGTGTCCCCCTTTAATTTGTTTGACCTTGTAAAGGATGGACATATTTCCCGTCATGTGCCTGGAAGCTCCGTTATCTACTATCCATGTATTTGTAGATGCACTATAGCGGGCAACCTGCACATAAGAGAAAATAATCAGTTAAGGAGAGGGACCCAAGCCTTGACTGGCTTGGGTTTCCCGAAGGCATCCACCATCATGAACTCGACCCACTATCCTTTATCAGTGGGTGGAATATCAACTTTTAACTTGTCCTTTCCTTCAGTCACATCAGTTGTTTTGCCTTTCCACATACCATCCCTGTGAAAGGATTGTTTGTGGTAAACCTTAGACTGATTTACAGTTTGAGCATATGGTTTAGATTCAGAAACAAGTTTTGCCGCTGGCATCACAGACTTGTCAGTGACTTGTCTGTGTTGCCTTTGGCGTGGAGGAGACGAAAACGACCTAGAAGGTGTTTTATACCTAATAGGTGTTTTTGATCTAACCGGAGTCTTGTATCGCTGTTTTGAATCTAGATTAACTTTGTTATTTAGCTCAACCTTAATTCTTGGAGTCTGATAGCGAGGACAATTTGTAGAAATATGACCGCGCTGTCCACAAGTATAGCAGGACCTCCATTCATCAGGGCTAGGAGATCTCTTGTGGGGCGGTGAGTAAACTTCAGGTTCTTTCTTTTTGTTCTCACTTTTAAGACTATCACCTCCCTTGACAAATTTAACTTGTTTAACATTATGTGTGTTTTGTCTTGGAAGATGGTGGGTATCTTGTTTCACTGATTTAGATTGAGTGATTTTGGAAATCTTAGGTTGTGTGGTAGTCGAATTTTGACCCAACCTAAGGGATGCTTGAACATTCTCATCCACCCGGTTTCCAGTGACTTGTGTACCAGTTGTGCCTGATGATGATGCTTTCTGGTCAGAGACCGGAGGGGCAGAGTTAACTGCTGTGTCCGGATCGATGACCAGAGGAGTTGTCACCACATGATCCTTTATGGGGTTATCATTATTGGACGTTGTTTGGTATTCAAGAGGATCTCATGTGGTGGAGGCATAACTTTGTATCCTAATCCTTCCCCGTTGTTGCGCTCTTTAACCAAGTTTTTCAAAATATGCGAGGAGCTCGCAAGACTATGAAGTTTTTGTATTAAAGATTCATTTTCAACTTGTAAAACTGCTTTATCCTTTTAGTTTCTTCTATGGTCTTTAAATAGAATTTAATATCATTCTCTTGGTTGAATGCAACAACTTCAGTCTCTTTTAATTGTTTCTTTAATGCCTCAACCTTTTCTTTGTAGTTGATTTCATTTTGTTTTAAAACTTTGTTAGCCTCAGTGCACAATTTTAGATCATTTACTAAGTTATCATTATGATCTAACAACCTAGTAAATTTTAAGTCAATGCTTTCCCTAAATTTTTCACATTCAACACATGAATGTTTAGCAAACAGTTCATCTTTTGATTCTACCTGTGCAGATGTTGACGTTCCGGCCATGAAAGCATTTTGGGGTTGTGGGTGTGCTTCTGATTCAGCATTCAGCTCATTCTCAACAATTTGGTTAATGGCAGCTAAAGTCTCATCTATTTCAGCAGTATCAATCTCAGCTGAGCTCTCCCCCTCACTCGCTGAGTCTTCATTTAGATCATCCACAGATGCTATGTTGGCTTCACTGTCAGATACGAAATGAAAGGACCAATCCTGTCCTTCATCACCTTGTGCAACCATAGCTTTGGAGTCACTTCTTGTTGGAGCTGCCTTTTTCTCCTTATCTTGTTTGTGAAATGATGAGAATGGATTCCCGTTGCCAGTCTTCTTAGGTTTGACACATTCCCTTTTGAAGTGGCCCTTTTCTCCACAGTTAAAGCAGGTGACTTTTGACTTGTCGAAACCAAACGTAGTGTCTTTTGTAGCCACCAAATTTTGCCCTGTTTTCTTTACAAACTTCTTTGCTCGTCGCATCGCACTTGCGAGAGCCCACATTATGTCCATCCTTTCCAACTCATTTTCATCCACCTGCTCGTAGTCTTCATCAGTCAGGTGGCAGTTTCCAATCTTTCCAGCCACTAAACCATCATAGGAATGAACTACCGCAGCAAGTAGATCCATGTGCTCCTTTGCAACTTCACAGTTACTTTTCCCAAATTTTCTGTCATTAACTTCGTTGATTATGTAACTATTGAACTTGTGGAGTCCCAGATGCACCAGGTGACTCACTTGCAGATGATGAGCCTTGGTCAGTAGATGGTGATGCATTTGACACAAACGCAGTCTGTAGAGGAGCGCTGGAAGTTTTGGAAGTAGAAGTAGAAGAAGGAGTAACATTGTAGAGTGTAGGATCCTGAGCATAAGAACCCTTCTTTGCCTTGTACCTGTTCTGACTTCTTCCTCTCGCAGTTTCAGGATAAAGTCATTTATATCCAATGTCTCAAGAACTGAATTATATCTCAAGATGGAAATAAACGAATCCCACTTTTCTGGAAGTCCATCAACCAAACTGGAGACCTTTTCTTCTTTAGACGTGGTTACCCCATGAGTGTGAAGTTCACTCATCGGATGATAGAAGCAGTCAATTATGTCGTCCAAACTCTCATTCCCTATAGCAGAAAAATTATCAAATTCTTTCTTAAGTGCTTTGGCCTTCAATGACTTCAGAGTTGAGCTCCCTTCATATCTTTTCTCGAGAGCTTTCCAGACTTTCTTACTTTGGTTATGCTCAGAATACTGATGGAAGATCTCTTTAGGAATAGACTGAGTGAGCATCGCGTAAGCTTTCTTTTTAGCATTGTAAGCAATCTTTTGAGCATCAGTCAGTCCACTCAACGTTAAGGGTATACCATCAGCACCAACTGGCAGGGTAAACCAGTTTCAATAGCATTCCAAATATTAGTATCCACGCCATTGAGATGAATCTCAAACCTCTGCTTCCACTGCGGGAACTCATCAATTGACAGAAGCTTAGGTGGCTTATTGTGGTTACCAATCTCATTCTCCAGTAGCAGTAATTTTGGATCCTTGAGTCTTTCCCTGCTGAGAACGCAAAATTTTCGGAGTCCATAATGAATGTTAACTTAAACTTGAAAAACACAGGCTGAGTAGGCGACTGGGGAGCGACTGGATCGGGCGACCGGACAAGGCGACTCAGACACTTGAGCGACTGGACAGACCGACTGACTCAACCGGACGATAGAACTAAGCGACTAGACTTCAGTCGTACGATTGAGATAATCGTGCGACTAGGACGGCAAGCGACTGACTCAACTGGGCGATTGAACTAAGCGACTGGACTTCAGTCGTACGATTGAGATGATCATGCGACTGGGACGGCTGAAAACGAGGTTTTTCACACACTTTGACCTAAAACACAAGTTTTTGCACCCTTGACGGCTGAAACTCGAAAAAGATTGAATTTTCAGAGCATGCACACGTAAAGACTTGATTTTTAGCCCAAAGAATGGATCTTATCGCTTAAAAACGTAGACTTTTTCACAAAAACGATTGAATCCACGAAGAATCAAGAGCCTTGCTCTGATACCACTTGTTAGGACCGTGTACGGATGGAGTACTAACTGATTCTACATGAAACCAGATCAAATAGTGCGGAATCCTATTTGATTGGGTATCCAATCAGGAAGAACGTTAACAAGATCAAACCTAACGATTAGAAAACATTAAGAACGGACTTCGGAATGATCTGAGACGTTCTATGAACTTGGAATGGACGAACAGGACACTCTGGGTCGATTAGGGTTATGAATATTCGAAGTGTATTATTTATCCACGAATTAAGTGGTATTTATAGGTTACAGCTCTCACTCGTACGACTGAGCCAAACGACTGGCTCAGTCGTGCGACAAAGTCATACGATTGGTTCATTCAAACGACTGAGTCAGTCTTATGACTCAATCGTGCGATTGACTCAATCACCTGGTTCAATCATGCGATTGGCCCATTCGCATGGTCCAGTCATGCGACTGAATCAGGATACTTAGTTAAACACATTCTTGAACCTTTAATGGTTCAGAACTATGTCTAACAACTGTAAACCTATATAACATGGTCATATATGCGTGTAACAATAAATAATATAGATAGATATAACATTAACAACCAATAACCCTATATAGAAGAGTTTCTCATTTGTATTAATCAAACATTACATAAGTGCTACAAGAAAGGAAAGTCTATTACATTTAAGCTTACTAGACTAGAACTGGGGACATGTGTACCAATAGAGACTTTGGTGTTTCAGGAAAAATGATGTATGGACTAGAAGAACTTGGCTGCTGCTGGGAGTAAGTCAGATGCTATTAGGACTGGGTGCTTCTTGATCCTTCAGCAACAACTAGGGCATTGCTAGTGGAAGGACTAGAAATTCTGTTCATCTAATGGCCTTTCTGAGTCTCCATCTCTACACTATAACCATCAAGAATATTGAATAGTTTAGTCATTATGACAGTGTTCAAGCTCTCTATTCTCTTGATAGAGACACAGTAGAAAGTCCACTCTTGAGGAAGTGCACTTATTAACTTCCTTGTCAAGTCTCTTTTCTCAAGAGAAACTCCAACTGGATGAAATGATGAGATAAGATCCATGTACCTGAAATATTGCTGGCTAAGAGTCTCTCCAGTAATATAGGTAAAGTTTTCAAACTGCTGCTTCATGGAGTCTTTCTTGGAGTAATTAGAACTAGAGTACATCTGAGTCAAAGCATCAAAGAGTTCTTTGGCTGTCTTGTAGTGCTTAAAGCCTACTATGATGGAGTTTGGTATGGCTGTAAGCAGTACAGTCATGGCTTTGCTATCGATGTCCATCTTCTTGTGATCTTCATTTGAGTAATCTTCAACATCCTTTTTTATCATGGCACCTTTGCCATCAGGTGATGCCACCCTTGGTTTGTAAGGACCATTAATGATAGATCTCCATATTTGGTTGTCTTGATACTTGATGAAGCCTTTATTCGGCATCCTCCAGGATCTGAAATTTTAGGGGTGATGATAGGAGCTTTAGTCACCATTCCCATTTCAAATTCTGGAGATTTCTGGTTTATGGCCATTTTGAGTGAGGTGAGTGTATGAGTGAAAAGTCAAGATAATTTGGGATGGTAAGATCTCATAATCAAGAGCCTGGAAGTTCTTATACCAATTACAGGATCGTTACAAGTCACTTAACACAATGGTTCTCTCTTAAACTCACTTGTTTTCACTCAACGATGAAGCAGAATCTTCTAGAGTTGATAGTAATATATTAAGTAAGCAAGACACAAGAATAAGTTTTCAAGATACTCGTTTATATTAATTCTCAACTCACAGATTACACGACTCTTACAAGCATGCTTTAATGAGCTTACAATGAGAACTATATATACTACTATCTACAGCCAGTTATATTTCGAAAACCAGCTGGAAAATACAACTAGACAAAATATTACAGATTCTAGAAGTATGTAAACTAAGATAGTCATGACAAGCCCATGACTTACCTAGTATTAGGTAGTCAAGACAAGCCCATGACTTACCTAGTATTAGGTAGTCATGACAAGCCCATGACTTACCTTTTGTAACAACTAAGATGGTAACTATACTAATCTATGATGGATGAGTAGTGGATAAAGTAAGGTCAAACATACCTACATGGAGAAGTTCCATGCAGTCTGTCAGTGTAGTAGTTGACTGACAGAGACCTTACTATATCCTCCTTTCACAGTTATTACTTCTGAAGGTAAGTAAACTTCTGAAGACATAAAGTCTTCCGAAGGTACTTTGGCTTCGGAAGGAACAACTCCTTCGAATCAGCTACTTCTAGTCTCTGTCTTCTATATACTTCATAAGGGTAAACTTAGTCTCGGAAGACTAAGTTTCTCTTCGGAAGATCTTCTACTCTTGGCTTCGGAAGGTGGTGGACTTGTCTTCGGAAATGCAGCTTTGTCTTCGGAAGTCCTTTATAAATTGTACCAAAATCAAGTTTAAGTGTTTGTTTTGGTTGCACCAGCCTTATTAGACCCAACAATAAATACAAGAATGAGGGGTGTTACATTTAGGTAACACTATTCGAGAGAGAATTATTATATACATAACCTATGTGTTACGTATATGTAAAGCCATGTTATTGCTTGCTTTTCTTTGTTTTCACATAACTATATGATTTTTATGGGGAATTTATTCCTTGGAAATCAATTAGAGTTTTAATTTCAGAAATATATGTAGAATGATTTCTAGAATTTCTAAATAATCAACTCTATTTGTTGATTTTCATTTCATGTCTTAAAACATTTTATGTCTTAAAATGATATGATTAATGTTGTTGTTTGATCAAATAATCAAATCCTCTCGCATGAGGTAATTTAACAATAGGGTTGATTTCATATATCCATAGATTTTAAAATAAGAAGTCACTTAGGTCAGTTTACAGTTACAAATTAAGGGCTAACATCACTTAAATCGTTTGAGTGAGCATAGTTAGGGTTACACATTCCAATGATTGACAATGTCTATCATGTGACCCCAAATAGAGAGTTATGTAGTTGGCCCAACTGGTTGCCTATATGTGTAACCATGCTAGGAAGTTTAGAAAGCTAGAACAAGGTCACTTGGAACTCCATGTTAGATATGGACAAAGGTTGCTCCAAAGGCAGTAGGAGAATTTGTTCGATCACTTTATAAGGAATTTGAACTTGTTTTGAGTAATGTTTGTTACTTACCTAGTTTGACTAGGAATATTGTTTTAGTTTCTGCTTTGTATAAAAATGGTTTCAAGTATGCTTTTAATAGTCACTATATTTCTACATATTTAATTGATGTCTTTTACTTTAATACAAAACCACATAATAGAATCTGTGAGATAAAATTCCGTAAAAATAACATTATATACAATATCTCCAATAAGCGTACGGAATTAGATTTCAATGGTGCGTACTTGTTGCATTGTCGACTTGGACACATAATAACAATAGCATGAAAACACTCCTGGCTACTAGATTTTTTAGATTCCACATGTCAAAAGTCTTTTGATGAATATGAATCATGCTTAAGTGAAAAGTTGATCAAATCTCCTTTTATCAGTTTTGGTCAAAGGGCTAAGGATCTATTAAGACTTGTGCATACAGGTGTAGGTGGTTCATTTTAGATCAATGGACAAAAATGAAGAGAGATACTTTGTTACATTTACTAATGATTTAAGTAGATGTGATTATGTTTATCTTATGAAGTATAGCCATAAAATGTTTGAAATGTACAATGCCGTAGTGAAGTACAAAACTAGCTAGGTAGAAAAAATTGATACTTCAATCAGATCAAGAATATCTTATTCAAGAACTTGGAAAACATTTAAGTAAATGTAGGATTGTCTCACAACTCACTCCACCTAGAACACCACAACTTAATGGTGTGTCTAAAAGGAGAAATCAAACATTATTAGGTATGGTTCGATCAATGATATTTTGTAAAAAGTTGCCACACTCCTTTTGAAGTTTCACTCTTGAGATTGTCGCTAAAATAATTAATCTACCTCTGACTAAAAAGGTAGACAAACACCTTATAAGATTTGGCACTAGATCAAACCTAAAGTGTCCTACCTTAGGGTATGGGATGCAACGCCTATGTTACATGTGAATCTTCATATAAGCTTGAACCCTAAGGAGATAATATGTTTTTCTTTGGATACCTAATAACAATCGGTTACTATTTCTAAAATCCTACTGAAGACCAAGTTTTCATGTAACGAAAGATGTCTTCTTAGAGAATGAACTCCTTGCACGAGGGATTGGAGAAAAATTATATGGATTTTAAGGAAATCTATAAAACACCCATAACCGAATCACAAACTCGAATTACCAATCAACCTAAACATGAGAGGATTCAGAAGTCGGCTGTTATTCCCAGCATACGCAGAAATACTAGAGATCAACATGAACCCTATAGATATATTGGAATTCATGAGAATGCTGACATCTTGATAGTGGATCAAGATGAACATGATATATACAAATATACAATTTTAGATTCTAAATCCAAAAAATGGCTAAAAGCCATAGGCACAAAGATAAAATCCATGTATGATAATAATGTATGGGACTTGGTTAATCTTCCTTTAAAATGTCAAACTGTAGGATGTAAATGTATCTTCGAGAAGAAGACCAGCATGGACGGAAAGGTGCAAACATATAAAGCAAGGCTAGTTGTGAAAGGGTTCACTCAGAATTAAGGTGTTGATTATAAAAACTTTTCTCACAAGTAGCCATGCTTAAGTCTAATAATTGCCAATACTACATACTATGACTGTGAGATATAGCAAATGGATGTTAAAAATACATTCCTGAATGGACAACTTGTTGAATATGTCTATATGGTAAAACCATTAAGGATCCAAAATCCTAATAAGGTTTGCAAATTGAATAAATCCATTTATGGATTGAACAAGCATCTTGAATTTGAAATCTCTATTTTAATCGGAAAATCACAGAGTTTGGGTTTATACGAAATGAAGATAAGCCTTATGTTTACAAGAAGGTAAGTGGGAGAACATTATTTTACAAATTTGTATGTGGATAACATACTAATCACTATAAACAACGTACAAATGCTTAATGATGTAAAATCTTGATAAGCACATGCAATTGAAAGATGTTGGCGAAGCCACGTACAATCTAGGAGTAAATATCTATACAGATAGATGGAAGTGGCTTATAGGTTTAACTTAAAATACATATATTTCTAAGGTCCTTAGATATTTCTCAATGCAAAATTCCAAGATAAGAAACTTGCCAGTGGCATATAAAACCATAATGAATGGTAACTAGCGTCCTCAAATAAAAGCATAAAAGAAGAATACGGAAAGAGTTTCATGTGCTTCTTTGATTAATTGAATTACATATGTTATGTTATGTAATAAACCGACGTATCATTTGCGTGAGTATGACGAGTAAATATCAACATAATCTAGGTGAGAGTCACACGATTACCGTAACGAACATTCTTAAATACTTAAAAAGGACTAAGGATATATTTCTGATATATGGAAGAGTGGAAGACAAGTTGATAGTTATGTGTTACACTGACGCTAGCTTCCAAACAGATTAAGATAATTCTTGATCACAAATGTGATATGTATTCAATTTGAATGGTGGCGCTATAACTTGGAAAGGTTCAAAGTAAAGTGTATTAGCTCAATCCACTATGAGTTGGAATACATAGTAGTATTAGATGTTGCAAAAGAGGCTACTTGGATGAAAAAGTTCATTGCTAATCTTGATGTGATGCCTAACATATAGAAGCCTATTGATATATTATGTGACAACACTAGTGTCATAGCTCAAGCAAAGGAACCAAGGTCACATCATAGAGCAAAGCACAAACTCAGAAATTTTCACTATAGAAAGGAAGTTTTGGAATAAGGAGACATCATGATAAACAATATTCATACAAATCAAAATCTAGCATATCCCTTAACTCAACCTATGTCTTAAGCTAAACATGAGAAGCATGCAGATAGATAAGACTTTAGGTTTGTGTCCATGTTATCATGTTTGTAGCCCCTAAAATGTCCATATCTGCTCTAAGCCACAAATCAGGTAATATAATGGATTTATTCTATTCTTAAATCAGATAGTATAATTTAGTTCTCCTAAGTGTCAAGTCAAGGAATCTAATAGTAGCAGGGTTCATGGGTTAAGTTTAATGGTGGAGTGCGGCTTGATGTTGCTTATCTTATCGTAAAGTAATTAAATATAAGGAAGACGAAAGGTGTAGAGATCCATTCGAATTTAACTATATGAATTAAATTATATTGTTGTTTTAATTATTTCTTCATGTTTGATTAGAATGAAATGTACAGGATTGCCAAGGCTAGGGAGCGTAGGAGACATGACTTGGGAATAGTAAAGTTTATAAAAGGCGAGGATGATCAACAAGCAGAAGATGATCAAACAGCTTAAACAACACAACAAAATAACGGTTATTATCGAAGAATTACAAGCGAGGAAGTGAGGAAAGCCCTCAAGAAAATGGAGAGGGCTAAGTCTAGGGAGCATAGGAGATAGGACTTGGAAAAAAGTTTCTCAAAATAACTATGATAGGATGTACAAGCGGTTAGAGATGAAGGAAGGAGAATATGAAATGTTCAGGATTGCCAAGGCTAAGGAGCATAGGAGACAAGACTTGGGAATAGTAAAGTTTATAAAAGGAGAGGATGGGAAAGTCTTGGTGAAGGAGCAGGACATCAAATGGAGGTGGGAAACTTATTTCCACGAACTTTTCAATATAGGGAATGATAGTGAACAACAAAAGACGATCAAACAGCTCAAACAACACAACAAAATAACTGTTATTATCAAAGAATTACAAGCAAGGAAGTGAGGAAAGCCCTTAAGAAAATGGGGAGGGCTAAGGCGGTGGGGATAGACAACATACCAATTAAGGTGTGGAGGTGTCTGGGGCAAGAAGGACTCCAATAGCTAACAGAGTTATTCAACACTATCTTTAAGACTGGGAAGATGTCGGATCGGTGGAGGAATAGTGCTATAGTTCCCTTATATAAGAAGAAAGGGGATACTCAAGTTTACACAAACTATAGGGAATAAAGCTCTTGAGTCATACTATGAAACTTTAGGAAAGAGTTATCAACTCGAGACTTAGAAGGGAAACTAAGGTAATGATAAGTCAATTTGGATTTATGCATGGGCGCTCTACAATGGAAGCCATACACATCATAAGGAGGGTAATGAGAGAAATATAGAGAAAAGAAGAAGTGTCTCCATATGGTCTTCGTCGACCTGGAAAAAGCCTATGATAGTGTGCCACAAAAACTTATTTGGAAAGACTACGGGGTAGAAAGGTGCCAGAGAGATATATTACGTTAGTCAAAGATATGTATGAGGGGGCGAAAACGTGTGTGTGTGCACCAGTGGGTGACACAGATTTCTTTTCAGGGGAGGTGGGTCTCCACCAAGGATCAGTATTGAGTCCTTTCTTTTCACAGTAGTTTGAATTAGTTGTCCAAAACTATACAGGGGTCGGTTCCGTGGTGCATGTTATTTGCTGATGGCATTGTGTTAATAGCGGAGAATAAAAGTATGCTTAAGGATAGGTTAGAAGAATGGAGAAAGGTATTAATACACAAAGGCTTGAGGATAAGTCGATCTAAAACGAAATACATGCATTGTAACTTTAGTGGTGCGAACGAAAAGGACACCTAAATTAGTATTCAGGATCAGGTGTTCCACAAATGAGTAGATTCAAGTATCTTGGATCCTATGTCCAAAGAACGGAGAAATTCACAGTGATGTAGCCCACCGTGTCCAGGCAGAATGGTGCAAATGGAGAGCAGCGTCGGGGAATCTATGTGACAAGAGGTTCCCAACAAAACTAAAGGGAAAGTTCTATAGGGTAGCAGTAAGACCAGCTATGTTATACAGAACAGATTGTTGAGCCATGAAAAAGTCATAAGGGTTGCAGATGGAGGTCACAGAGATGAGAATGCTGAGGTGGATGTGCGGCCACACAAGGATGGATCGGATAAGGAACGACGTGTTACGACAAAGATTAGGGGTGACATGCATCATTGATGAAATTCGGGATGGGAGATTGAGATGGTTTGGACATGTGAAGAGGAGACAGATGACAGCACCAGTTAGAACGGTAGATAACATTGTCTTCGATGGTAGGAGGGGTAGAGGAGGACCAAAGTTGATGTGGGAGAAGTTGATTAGGTTGGACATGTTAGAGTTGCAACTCTCTAAGCACATGATCGAGGATAAGAGTGGCTGGAGTGTAGAATTAAGGTTAAGGATTGTTAGTGGGAATTGGTTGAGACAGTGCATGCTTGTGACAAAGGTAGACTCTCCATTTCCTTTATATGTGAAGTGCTAATGCATGACTAAAAATAGGGGCTTTTAGGGCAATCATAGAGCAGGGTAATTAGGAGTGATGTTATTCAGTGTGCGCTTTATTTTTTTTTAAAATATGTCTGCCTTTTGTTTATTGCATGAGACGTATATGTGGGTCTATATGTCGTTGTGTTTTGCTAAACTATTATTTCAAATATACGAAATGTACAAGTAATCTTGTGGCTTTTTTTCCCTTTTTGAGTCGGGGTCTCATTAGAAGCGGTCTTTCTATTCTAAAAGATAGAGGTAAGATTACCAGCATCCAACCTCTCAGACCCTGCTTCCAGCGCGATATACTAGGTATGTTTGTTATTGTTGTTGTTGTTTGACAAGAATGGATGTGATAACAACATTGGTATGCCTAATACTTGTATCCTAATTGAAAACAAGTTTTTGATGTGATTCTTCATTGCTTGAGTAGAATGCTGTACTACAAGAAACACGTGTATTAGCGGCGACGATATTAGCGGCGACAGTTTTAGCGGCGACTTGTCGCCGCTAAGATCGCGATCCACCGTCCATTTTTTTGAGCCACATCTAGCCGTCCATAATCAATTACATCAAATGACTTCTATGAAATCGTACTGTGACCTATTAGCGGCGACGCCTTTAGCGGCGACGCGTCGCCACTAATGGTAATTGGATATACGCGGGGTCTTATCCCCCCTTCTTCACTTTCCCTCCAACCTATACACCACCACAATTACCGCTGACCGATCGACCAGCCACCACCACCACCATCCGATCGACCAGCCACCACCACCCGCGGCCACCCTCACCTCCCTTCTTCACTCGCCACAGCCACCCACCATCCGCCTTCTCGCGGCCACCCAGCATCCGCCCCGCGCCCGCAACCGAGCAGCCACCACCCGCGGCCACCACCATCCGACCAGCCACAAGCCACCGTCCGCACCACGTCATCGTCGCCGCTGCTGCATTTTCCGTCGCCGCTACTACAAAGATTGGGTATTTTTAGCGGCGACATATGTCGCCGCTAAAGGTTATTAGCGGCGACAACTTTTAGCGGCGACTCTTCAGCGGCGACCAGGAATTCATTAGCGACGAACCATTAGCGGCGACTCTTTAGTGGCGACATGTCGCCGCTAATACTAATAGCGGCGAAAATCACTACTAATAGCGGCGACAAATGTCGCCGCTAATGATCTCCTTCCTTGTAGTGGTTCTAATAAAAGGTTTGAAAATCATCATCAAAAAATTACAATTGCACATGGTAACCATGTTATGGTGAAGTTAAATGGAGAGTGCCCTATGCCTTGTATTTCGACATATTAGGCCCATCACAGAGTTGTGTATGTAGATGGATGACAAAACATGTACGCGCAACATCTAGAATGGTATAAACAATTCAATCCTTGTAATCCCGCTAAACCTTTTGTACACATTGAAAATACTTATTAATTTTTACCTCATAATTTTGTTTATGTTGTCAATGATATTTATATAAAATTACCTTTACTTTGCATTAATATTCATAAGCTTTTAGTTTAAAAAACTCCATGATTTTGGTATTTGTATAAGCTTTTAGTTTAAAAAACTCCATGATTTTGGTATTTGTATAAGCTTTTTACCTCCATTTTGTTTATATTGTCAAAAGTATTTATATAAACTCAACCTATACGACACCAGTGATCCGGTAAGACAACTAGTTTGTTGTCCGGTACATTTCGTGGAAAATTTGAAGGGAAGTACATATTTGATAAACTATAACATGCGGGATGAAGAAAATGATATTTCACATACAGTTAAAAATACGTAATACTTGTAACTTATTGATAAGAAGCCAGCACGTTATATACATCCATTTTTTAAATCGTAACATAGTTTTCGTCATCAAAATGTTTCTTCTAACTTGGATTAAACATGACACATGTTTGAATGAAGTATAAGTTAGTTTTTATTTTTTACTACCATTTACACCTGGCCTATATAAATTAAATTTATAATCCCTTTATATATATGATTATAAAACTAACATACAGATTGGAAGATAAATCCAGTAGCTATAAGTTTTCATCAAGTTTACACGCATGTAATAATATAATTTCATAAACCAAATCTCACCAAAAATATTTTGTAATCTTTCCCTAGGTTACCTTTCATCTTCCTATATATACTTATACAATATACAATTGCTATCATAGTGTTTAGACAAATGGTAACTTGAAAGATGCTAGAAAGACTACAGGATGGGCTGCAAGAGATCCTTCAGCTCTTCTCTCTCCCTACACCTTTACTCTCAGGCATCTCTTTCTTTCTCTCTATACATATACACTTGCCTGTGACAGATAATGAATTGCAAATGATAATCACATGAAGTTCAACAAAAAAAAGATAATAACTTGTTTGTGTTTGTGTGAGTAAATAAGTAAGTAATTGTACAAGAATTGGCAGGAAAAATGGAGCAGAAGATGTTTTGATCAAGGTGATCTGCTGCGGTGTTTGCCATACGGATGTAGGAACCGTTCATATAAAATAAAAGGTCAAACAATTTTATTAATATACTCAATACAAATGAACATAAAGAAATGATTATTAATCACTTTTACAATGATAATTTTTTAAAGAAATAGAAGAAGCAGAAATGTAAAAGCTGAGGATCGTGTTCAACACGGGGCCCTTAAAACAAATTCCGAGCCTCCCAAGAGAACTCAGTTTGTTTCCCAGGGTACAACAGCCGAAGCAGTTTGTACTGCCGGGATTGATCTAGAACCCGAACTTGTTTGTAGAAGAGAATCCAGAGAGACAGATAACCTGTTTTGCTGCAGGTTTCGAGATGTGTATTGGTGTATCTTCATACTGAGGCACCCTCAGTATTTATAGTGGAATTCGAACTGTAACATCCACTCACAATTAATCCGAATCATAACTGCTCAGTTAATTCGTCATTAACAGTTGTCGGTTTCGGTCAACTTGTAACGGACACTGTTACGAATTGTGCACCCTGGTCAGGCTCACCTGACCAGACCCTCGAACCAACCTTCAAAAATACTAAGGCGGCTCTCGGCGATGCGAGTGTGCGAAGTGCAAAGTGCGCCATCAAAGCGCCACATTGCGCCCACATGCCCACGCCGCGCGCGCGTGTGCGAGTGCGAGTGCGAGTTAAGGGTGCTTCGCACCCTTTGCGAATCCACTTAGTGTGAAACCTTAGGAAATAATATAGACAAGAGGTTATAGAATATAAACCATTTTATATTCTCTCTTTCCTCCGATGTGGGACAACTTCCCACACTATTAATTCCTAATGTCATTAACCACATTAATTTTCATTCAACACATTAATTTATTGATTAATTATTAATAACCATATTAATATTATCAATAAATTTCCAACAATCCCCCACATGAATGAAAACACTTCTTCAAAAAATTCAGCAGTCAAGTGTTGCAGGATAGGTAGGTCTTCCCTTTGAACCTTCCTTTGTGATGTATACTTAGTCTCCTAGTGGTGTGTAGACACGATGTCTTTGAACATACCCTTTTTTTATGTAGACGACAATATACAATCACACATCACTCTTCCTGGTTTGATCAACCCCTCATTGTCGTGTCCGTTAATGGTCATGGAACACTTTCCTGGTTCTGCGAGAGCTCTAGGATTTGCGCCTCCCCACAAATCCATTCGAAGCGACCCCACTTCTCTCTAACATAGGTGATTCGGTGAATCATTAAAAGCATCATAGTTATATTGATTCCCACGAATCATCTAACCTTAATATGCTTAACCTCACTTTGGTCACTTGTTCGGGGTACTCCCCCAGAGTGAATGGACTAGGAAGTTCGTCACTCCCTTTAGGTTTTAGGGTACTCCCCTATAGTGACTCCGTTGGTCATATGATTAAGTTGTCCTATTGAACCTAGATCTTGGGATCTCCAGTCAACTAGGTTAGGTTTCCCTCATATTCCCCTTTTTCACGGGCTTTAGTCCCATTCCTCTTGACAACTTATAAACTATTTCTGTGCTTAAGCCTTTTGTTAACGGGTCTGCAATGTTATCTTTCGACTTGACATGGTCAATCGTGATAACACCCGTTGATATTAGTTGTCGTATTGTGTTATGTCTACGCCTGATGTGCCTTGATTTGCCATTATACATTGAGCTTTTGGCTCTACCAATTGCCGACTCACTATCACAATGTATGCAAATAGCCGATAACGGCTTTGGCCATCTTGGAATGTCTTCCACAAATTGACGTAGCCATTCAGCCTCTTCTCCGGCTTTATCCAAAGCGATAAATTCCGATTCCATTGTGGATCTAGCTATAACAGTTTGCTTGGATGATCTCCAAGATATTGCTGCTCCACCAAGTAAGAACACATACCCACTTGTTGATTTGGAATCTTTTATATCCGATATCCAGTTTGCATCAGTATACCCTTCAATCACAGCTGGATGACGGGTATAATGCAATCCATAGTCTCTTGTGTATCTTATGTATCTAAGCACCCTCGTTATACTCTTCCAATGTTCTGAGCTTGGATTACTAGTATATCTGCTTAGCCTACTCACCGCGTATGCTAAGTCGGGTCTAGTACATGTCATTAGATACATTAGACTACCAATGATTCTTGAATACTCTAACTGAGCAACACCCTCGCCTCTATTTTTCTTTAGATGTTGGGTGGTATCAACCGGAGAACGTACTACACGCGTGTCTCCCGAGTTGAATTTTTCAAGAATCTTATCCACATAATGTGCTTGACTTAACACAAGACCATCTTGGGTTCGAATAATTTTCACTCCTAAAATTACATCCGCTAAACCCATGTCTTTCATATCAAATCTTCCTTTCAACATGTCCTTAGTAGATCTTATTATTTTATCATTACTCCCAATGATAAGCATATCATCTACATAAAGACATAAAATCACATAACCTCCTGGTGTATCTTTCACATATACACATTTGTCACACTCATTTATTTTGAAACCGTTGTCAATCATGACACGATCAAACTTTTGGTGCCACTGTTTTGGAGCTTGCTTTAAGCCATATAATGACTTGACCAATTTACATACTTTACCCTCTTGACCATGGGCAGAGAAACCCTCAGGTTGCTCCATGTAAATCTCTTCTTCTAAATCGCCATTTAGAAATGCGGTTTTGACATCCATTTGATGTACTTCCAAATTTCTTAATGCCGCAATAGCAAGAACCATTCGTATGGAGGTTATGCGAGTCACAGGTGAGTAAGTATCAAAATAGTCTAGACCTTCCTTTTGTCTAAAACCTTTGACTACTAGCCTTGCTTTGTATTTATCAATACTTCCATCGGCTTTCATCTTCTTTTTAATATCCAACGATATCCAAGCGGTTTACAACCAGGAGGAAGATCTACTAGCTCCCAAGTATGGTTGTGAAGAATTGAATCAATTTCATTCTTGATTGCCTCTTTCCATTGAGGTCCTTCCGAAGAAGATACCGCTTCACGATAGGTATTAGGCTCACCCTCAACCATATAACTTACGAAGTCTGGACCAAAGGATTTCTCAACCCGTGCCCTTTTACTTCGTCTAATTTCTCCCTCTTCAGCCTCAGGTCGTTCATGTTGACTATCATGAACTATGTCATCAATTTGTGTTGATGAACTTGCACCTCCATCATCAAACCGCGATGATGTAGATGCATGTGTTTGTCCTCGCATTGGAAACACATTTTCAAAATATGAAGCATTCCCCGGCCTTATCTCCATGATAGTGTTCTTTTGTACATCGGGATTCTTGGACTCATGTACAAGAAATCGATGTGCATTACTGTTTTGAGCATATCCAATGAATATGCAATCAACAGTTTTGGGTCCTAGTTTTTGAGCTTTAGGCGGTGGTACAATCACCTTAGCTAGGCACCCCCACACTTTGAGATACTTATATGATGGTTTTCTACCCATCCATAACTCATAAGGGGTTACATCCCTTTTCTTTGGTGGTATCTTATTTAAAAGATAATTTGCCGAGAGGATAGCTTCCCCCCACATGTCATGACTCATCCCAGAGCTTATCAACATGGCATTCATCATCTCTTTTAAAGTACGGTTTTTCCGTTCCGCAATGCCATTTGACTGTGGTGAGTAAGGTGCCGTACATTCATGTATTATACCACTTTTTGCACATAAATCGGCGAACGGTGCAACATATTCACCACCTCTATCGCTTCGCACAGCTTTAATTTTCTTGTTTAGTTGATTCTCAACTTCGTTTTTATACAAGATAAATTTGTTGATTGCCTCATCCTTACTTTTAAGTAAGTATACATAACAATATCTAGTGCAATCATCAATAAAAGTGATGAAATATTTGTTGCCACCTCTTGTTGGGTGTGCTTTTAAATCACATATGTCGGTGTGAATTAAACCAAGGGTTTCGGTTATTCTTTCAACCGGTTTAAATGATGATCTTGTAAGTTTTGCTTCAACGCATGTTTCACATTTAGAGTTTGTGTCAATATGGAATGTAGGTATGCATTTTAAATTTATTAAACGACGAATAGAATTATAATTTACATGTCCTAGTCTACCATGCCAAACATTTGAAGACTCAAGCATATAAATAGAAATAGTAGTCTTATTCATTTCACTTTTAATAACGGTTACATTCATCTTAAACATACCATTAAGGGCATAACCCTTCCCCACATACATTCCACGTTTAGTAAGGACAAACTTGTCCGACTCAAACACTAAACGAAAACCAAACTTATTAAGCAACCATCCCGAAACAAGATTCTTTCGAATCTCCGGGACATACAAGGTGTTGCTCAAGGTGAGTTCCTTCCCGGAAGTCATCTTCAAGATCACATTTCCTTCGCCTTTGATGTCGGCCGTAGCTTTGTTACCCATGTAAAGCTTTTCATCACCCTTAACCTCTTTAAAAGTGCTAAAGAGGGTCTTGTCACCACACACATGACGGGTAGCTCCCGTATCAATGAACCATCCATGTGGATTGTCTCCCACGAGGTTGACTTCTTCCACCATTGCTGATAGCTCGGTGATCATTGCCACTAACGGTTCACCATCTTCATCCATCATATGCGCACGCTCACGCTTTGGTTGCTTGCATTGATTAGCACGGTGCCCCGTCTCATTACAATTGTAGCAAATACCTTGGAAAGGAGGAGGTGGAGGTTTCTTTTTCACAACTCCTTTCTTTGGTCCAAGGTTCACCTTTGGTTTCCCAATTGGCTTTTTCCCTTTACCTTTATAACCCCTTGACGATTGCCCATGTTCAACCACATTTGCCTTTGCCATCGGTTCCACACGGATGCCTTTTGAGCCATTTTGTTGTCTTCTTCAATTCGAAGACGAACAATAAGTTCATCCACAGTCATCTCCTTTTGTTTGAGCTTAAGATAATTCTTAAACTCTATCCAACTTGGAGGCAACTTTTCAATCATGGCTGCAACTTGGAAGGTGTCATTGAGAGGCATCCCCTCAGCATGAATTTCATGAAGTATAACTTGTAACTCTTGAATTTGGCTAATCACAGTCTTGTCATCAACCATTTTAAAATTCAAGAACCGAGCCACAATGAATTTCTTGCTACCGGCATCCTCGGTTTTATACTTCTTGTCTAAAGACTCCCATAATTCTTTGGCAGTCTTTATGTTGCAATACACGTTATACAATGAATCACAAAGACCATTCAAAACGTAGTTGCGACAGAGAAATTCCGAATGCTTCCAAGCATCAATGGCACTCAAGGCTTGAGCATCATCCCCTTCTTTAGGTAGGGGAGCAGTTTTTTTCCAAGAACTGTGCTAAGTTCAAGGTGGTCAAATAGAAGAACATCTTCTGTTGCCATCTTTTGAAATGGACACCCGTAAACTTCTCGGGTTTTTCCGCATGGTTCGCCACAGTGGTCGCTCCCACCGTGGTTGCAGCTAAAGGGGCAGATAAAGAAGAACTCATAGCACTAGAAGACATGTTGTTTGCTGTTTTACAAAAACAGTTTAAGTTAGAACAATTTTTCAACAAATTTAAAATAACTACGAAAATTGAAAAGGTTTCAAACTATTTTCACAGTTCTATAAAATTCAACGAGAGATGTTCTAAGTCTAACTTTGAAGATCACTCGTGAATAATAAAATGAAAACAGTTATAACCACAACTAATGAAAAAAATATATAAACTATTTTCAGAATTTCTATAGAACTCAACGATAGATGTTCACAGATTAATATATGAACGGTTTTTTTTTTTAAATTTGTTTTAAGTTTGTAGGAACCGTTCATATAAAATAAAAGGTCAAACAATTTTATTAATATACTCAATACAAATGAACATAAAGAAATGATTATTAATCACTTTTACAATGATAATTTTTTAAAGAAATAGAAGAAGCAGAAATGTAAAAGCTGAGGATCGTGTTCAACACGGGGCCCTTAAAACAAATTCCGAGCCTCCCAAGAGAACTCAGTTTGTTTCCCAGGGTACAACAGCCGAAGAAGTTTGTACTGCCGGGATTGATCTAGAACCCGAACTTGTTTGTAGAAGAGAATCCAGAGAGACAGATAACCTGTTTTGCTGCAGGTTTCGAGATGTGTATTGGTGTATCTTCATACTGAGGCACCCTCAGTATTTATAGTGGAATTCGAACTGTAACATCCACTCACAATTAATCCGAATCATAACTGCTCAGTTAATTCGTCATTAACAGTTGTCGGTTTCGGTCAACTTGTAACGGACACTGTTACGAATTGTGCACCCTGGTCAGGCTCACCTGACCAGATCCTCGAACCAACCTTCAAAAATACTAAGGCGGCTCTCAAGCGGCTCGCGGCGATGCGAGTGTGCGAAGTGCAAAGTGCGCCATCAAAGCGCCACATTGCGCCCACATGCCCACGCCGCGCGCGCGTGTGCGAGTGCGAGTGCGAGTTAAGGGTGCTTCGCACCCTTTGCGAATCCACTTAGTGTGAAACCTTAGGAAATAATATAGACAAGAGGTTATAGAATATAAACCATTTTATATTCTCTCTTTCCTCCGATGTGGGACAACTTCCCACACTATTAATTCCTAATGTCATTAACCACATTAATTTTCATTCAACACATTAATTTATTGATTAATTATTAATAACCATATTAATATTATCAATAAATTTCCAACAACGGATTACCATCAGATTAAAAATGACTTGGGGAGTTCCAATTACCCCATGGTTCCAGGGTCAAGCATTCAGATCAAAGTTCTTGATGCTAAATGATTTAGATTTCAGGATTAATGAAGAAACTGATATGCTTTTTTACTGTTTATTGGTGGTTGTAGGCATGAAGTAGTTGGTGAAGTGGTGGAGGTGGGATCAGATGTTAGTAAGTTCAAAGTGGGAGATACCGTTGGAATTGGGTTTCTCGTTGGCTGCTGCAACAGCTGCCACCCTTGTGAGTCGGAATCGGAGCAATACTGTGATAAGAAGATATGGTCTTACAACGATGTTTACACCGACGGTCGACCCACCCATGGTGGATTCTCCGGCTCCATGGTCGTCCACCAAAAGTAATTGCATTAGAACGGATGAAATAAACGGTTATAAAAACCTCTGGTTCTGTTTTTAAATCATTACGTTTGTGTAATAACGCAGGTTTGTGGTTAAGATACCAGAAGGGATGTCACCAGAGCATGCAGCGCCACTGCTATGCGCGGGTGTAACCGTCTATAGCCCCTTGAGCCACTTTGGGCTAAAGAGGAGTGGGCTAAGAGGTGGCATAGCCGGGTTAGGTGGGGTTGGGCACATGGGTGTTGATTGGGAAAGCATTGGGTCATCATGTGACAGTTATCAGCTCTTCAGACAAGAAGAGGGATGAGGCCATGATGATCCTTGGAGCTGATGAATATTTCATCAGCTCTGATACAGATAGAATTCAAGCATTGGCTGATTCGCTTGACTATATAATTGACACGATACCAGTGTCTCATCATCTTGATGATTATGTTTCCATGCTCAAGTTTGATGGGAAGTTGATCTTGTTGGGTATTGCTAACGCCCCGTTGGAATTTCTTTCTCCTTTGCTTATGACCGGTTGGTTTCTCAGCGTTTGTGTTGTATTTTTAATGAACTTGTGTGGTCGTTAAAAAGTTATAATTACAACTTTTGTTTATATATGGTTTGTTTTTAGGAAGGAAAACGATCACTGGGACGATTATGGTAGCATGAAAGAAACCGAAGAGGTGTTGGAATTTTGCAAGGAGAAGAATGTGAAGTCGACAATTGAGGTTGTGAAGATGGGGTATATTAACACCGCAATGGACAGGCTAGCCAAGAACGATGTCCGATATCGATTTGTGGTGGATGTTGTTGGCAGCAAGCTCGAAAACGAATAGAAAATATGAGAATCACATCGTACCGAGAAACATTTTATATGACATATATAAGCGTTTGAAATAAATTTAGTAGCAAGAAGACACGTTTTCTCTTTCTTCAAATTGAATATTTTCATCTTGATAATAAAATATGAAAAGAGTTTAGGTTACTGTAAATAATGCGTATGTACTTTTTCTTTGCAAGAGCTTGGTTATTTTTGTTCAATGGACACATGACATGTCTCATATGCTAACATGACTTAAAATATATGATGTTTTATGCACATACATGCCGTGGCGGAGCTTGAACCAAACCATAGGGGGGCGGGGGCGAAAGTAAACTAT
Source organism: Flaveria linearis (assembly GCA_024085815.1). Lineage (NCBI taxonomy): Eukaryota > Viridiplantae > Streptophyta > Magnoliopsida > Asterales > Asteraceae > Flaveria > Flaveria linearis. The sequence continues at coordinate 27,303,520 of CM044018.1, forward strand.
TTTAGGGGGGGGGGGGGGGGGGCGGAATCTATTTTTATTAAAAATTTTCACTACCGGACCAAAAATTTACACCATCGTACATGCAGTGGCGGAGCTTGAACCAAAGCATAGGGGGGCGGGGGCGAAAGTAAACTATTTTAGGGGAGGGGAATCTATTTTTATTAAAAAATTTCCACTACCGGACCAAAAATTTACACCATCGAGCCGAAAGTTTACACTACGGACGAAAAAAAGAGGGCCCCCCCCCCCCCCCCCCCGCCCGCCATGAAGCTTCGCCCTTGCATACATGTATTCGTATAAAAATGTTTGGTAAAAGATAACCAAAGTGTTTCAAACTGGATATGATATAAAAATAAAGTTAATTACACAGTCTTTGTGATAAGAAATTAGTAATAATTTAGGCTCTAAATAAATAATAATAATTAGAGCAATTGGAGCATAATGGCCATACAAGATGGAACAAATTCTTGTCTAAAACAATTCACGTTGGTGTCTAACTTTGAACCGACTTTGTAGCGAGTCAACCTTGACAAAAGAAATTGATGTTCCTTTTCTGCTATGTGTTTGTTGTGATAAAGAAGTGGAATCTAATGATCATTTCTTTGTTGGTTGTAAGGTTAGCTTCAAGTTTATAAAAAGCTATTAAAAACCGGGTAAATGTGAATATATCGGATTCAAAAATTCCTTTATACTTATTGACATGGATGGTTTCAAGCAGGATGATCAAAGTTAATATGATAATTCTTGAAGTGATTATGAAGGACGGTAACAAACTCATATTTTCGACTTCTATTATAAAGGGAATTATTTATTCGATTCCGTTGTCACTTTCTTGTGGTTATGGTTTTAGAATGTAAATTGTGATTCTTGTATCAGTTGGGTGTATGATTACAAAACCCTCTATTGACAATATTGTAAATGTTTTCTTTTTCTCCCTATCGAGCTCCTTTCTAGTCCGTGGTTGTTTTATATATTCTATTGTTTTAAAAAACAGCATCTGGATACCAATTTTTATTTTATAACGGCTTTAAGTATTAACGCAAAATTTTCATCCTAATTTAACAGAAAGTTACCGAAAGTAGCATATTTTGGTGTTAACATTTCACTCTAATAATCATTAAAGTTAAAATTTCAAACTTCATACTCTTTACTAAATTGAAATTCACACCTAACTTAATTATTACTTTTTTCTTTGTATCTAAAGTAAAACTTATTTTCCTAAAATGTTTTATCTTGTGTTACAACGCTCTATCATGCTTTTATGGAACATTCATATATGTACAAAACAGAAAATATGGAATTAGATTTCGTAGATTCTTGCATTCTCATTCAACTTTCTTGGTTTGTATACACACAAAATGGACATTCATATCACTTCATATTCCTTCTTTTCACGGGTTCTTTAATAAATTGGTTATATGTATTTGTTTTAGTTAAGTTATTCTCTTACATATTAAAAAGCAAATGAATGAGGAGGAGGCTTCTGGTTGATTTGATTTTGATCACTGAACTTTGTGTAATTTCCATTATGGCCTCTCAATATGTGCTTTAAATAAGAATCAAATATGGAGATTGGGGTTTTCAATTGAAATGTGTTGTGACGGTGGTGGACAGGTGGAGGCGGTTGCCTCTCCGGCAAATCCGACTTATGTCATTGCTATAGTCGGTGAGTTCCCTTGGGTGGACTCAGTGACCACCCATTTTTCAATGACGCCCGATCGAAGAAACCCCCAATCGAGGAGAAGGGGGTTGTGAGGGATTCGGAGTGGGAGGGGTTGTAGTCTCCGGTAACCCACCTTCGCCATCATCATTGGGTATGAGCACACGGTTGTCGGCCATGACATATTTATCGTGTCCTAGGTGATGATGGCTTGGCGGCTGTGGTGCATTCACACCTGTGTTGTTTTTGAGCGTTAGGTTGCGGTGGCTTGTCGGCCGTCGCATGGTTGCACAACGCTACGTTGCTGATCTAACCGGTGGTGAGGTGGTTGTTGTATATTTGTGTTTCTGTGGTTGTTCTTTTTGTTTTCTCTCTAACCTTCCCGTTACCTTGCATGTATAATAGTTTCCGGTCTGTTGGTAGCGATGATCTGTGAGTAACCGATGATCTGTTGTTTGCTTTTTTTTGGTGATGGTTATTATGACGTGTTTATAATGGTGATCTCCTGGCATATGATTAGTTTGTCAGTATGATACTTTTGTTAATGAAATATTATATTCTACGATACTGATTTGAGTTTTCCATTTCTTTTGGGTGATTTTGTCATGTTTATGATGGACATCTTCGCACAGTGTTGGTTCATCTCTGGTTTTTCATTGGCTGTGATAATCTGACCAAAAACTGGTGGTTGTCGTAGCCTGGCAATTATCCGTGGATGGTTTACAGCTAGAGGCGAATATCGGTTCTGAGCAAAATCTATGACTGTGATTGGATTGTTTCCTTTTAGCCTCGACTTGTTGGATCACATATTGTTGCTTTTATGTTAGGTGGTTTGTTGCCTGTGATGATCAAAACAGGTTGTTGTCCTAGCATGGCATCCTTTTGTCATGGTTTGCAGCCTGAAGCGATGACCAAGTCTGAGCCAAAACAGTGTTGTATGGTCATCTTATATGAACCTACATGTTTAATAAACAAGTTAAATGAGCAGCGAGTTTTGTTATGGACTGATTTTGCGGATGTTATGATTCCAAAAAAAAAACCATTGTCTTGGCGTGGCAATCGTGTTTGGTTTGCAATCACAACGAGAACGAATCTGAGCTCAGGGTTGAAATTACAGTTCTTAGAACTAAACGTATTTGTTACTGTTCAAGAACTATGTTTTTTCGCGATTTAAACACTCTCGCAGTGCGCGAGGTTGTATCATCCCAGTTAAGTTAAAAATATAACTTATGTATAGGTTAAATTTAAATTACTCTTAGATAATATGTTCAGATGAATTCCTTCATATTCTTTAAATCAACTACACAAATAATCAAGTATTAACAGAGGTGCAAAGAGCCACGGTTGATGTCACTGACTAATCATTGATCAAACGCCCATGGTTGCAAACGAAATGAAAGAAACATGAATAAGGCTTTGTTTATGCTCATTCATTACTAATATAAACTTGTTCATGATATGGTAATGACAACTTACCGAACAAGATTCTTGTTCGTATCCGTATATTAAGTAGATGGAAATGTCAATGAACTTTTCACGAACATTTTTTTAAGCAAACAAACATAAACAGATATTCATGAACAAATATTCATGGGAGGTCTACTTTGCGACCAACGGATCTGCTCGTCTTTGGCTGCGCTGGGGGCAAACATGCTTGTGTGGACCTCACAGGGGTTTCCCTTTGCTTGGTTTACGGAAAACGGTTTTGTAGCTGGTCAAGCAGCAAGAAAGGTAGAATCAAAGAAAGTGTATAAACATGTTAAAGCTTGCGCAGAGAACCAGCACGTCTTTGTTCCCTTTGCCTTTGATACATTTGGCTCCCTGGCGCCAGAAGCTATCAACTTTTTGACCAGGGTCCAATGGGTCATAGACAATCATTACTCAACCCCGGGGAGGCAAGGATTTGTTTTCGGAAGGTTAGGATTTGCAATTCAGAAAGGGTGGCGGCGCAGCTTGTTGCCCGTCTACCTTCTATTTTGATGTAACTTTTGCTAAAAAAGTATTAGTATGTTGTCAAAAAAAATTATTCTATATTCATTTTAGAATAAAAAACTTGCAATTTTCAAATCACAAATATTACATATGATTCATCAAAATTAAATATAAATAAATGGGTGATATTGAAAGAGACGTATAGTATAACTAGAATTTCATATTTTATAACCAATAAAATAAATATAATATATAAAACCTCTAAATGAACAAATACAAACAAACACAAACGCACATAAATGGGCATAAACGAACCTAACACATTACCGCACATTCACAAACATAAATTTAGGAACGTAACTCCTGTTCATGTTCGATCATATAACTAAACAAACGGAATTTCTTGCTCATTTTGTTCATTTAGTAAACGAAATAACATAAACGAACTTCCACCCAACAGTTCACGAGCTATTCGTTCAACGTTAATTTCATTCGCAGCCCTAAAGGCCAACAATCTGTCAAGTGAGACAACATGTACAGTGAAGACGATTAAGGCCGTCCAAATTGATCGCAGCTTGGAGCTCGCTCGGAAAAGCTAGCTTGAAATAGATCTGTTTTAAACTGAACCAAACCAAGCCGACTTGGTATGAAAACAAGATGAACTCGGCTCGGTTGGTGATGAGCCTAGCCGGCTTGGTTAGGTCGTTTGTTAGCTTGGCTCGGTTTGGCTCGCATTATTTTACTTGTAATATATATTATTTTTATGTATATACGTATATCATTGCATTTACTTAGTTGTTGAGAATACAATATATTTTATAGCTATTTCTTATGCCAAAATATTAAACTATAATATTGTATTAGATCATCTCATGTGATTCTTCTATTATTTGTATACTAGCTATAGTAACCCGTGTGTTACACGGGTTGAATAAATAAAAAAATATAACAAAATTTATTAATTATAAAATAATATTTTAAGATATGATATCACTGAAATTATGTATTAGAAATAACTGTAAGTTGTAAAATAGTGATATCAACTTTTTAAAACTTTATTTTTTTCAAAAAAAAATAAACGTTTTGTTCTAAAACAAACCATATAAAATTGTCATTTTTAAAAATTTTCTTATTATAACTCTTAAATTTAATTATTTTTTGTTTTAAAAAAGTAACTTTTTAAAATACCAATTTTAAATATTTTGTATTTTTAAATAGTCTTATGCTTTAAATAAATTTATTATTTTATAAAAAAATTATTTATTTAGAAATATTATTAATAAATAGATCTCTTTATTAATTTATTAAATCAAAAAGTGTTAAATAGTATTATTAATAATTAGGGTAATTATTTAATAGGAGAGATAGGCGGGAAAATTTTGGTGAGAGTGATTGTGGTGTTGACACGTGTCATCACAGATACTTTTTATCAGAGTAGAAAGATTAGAATGAATTATTTAAGTATACTTCCAATTTATCTACTAAAAACAAATTGTTGGATGTTATGTAGCGTTGCGGGTTTTGTTCGTTTGATTTAGATAATTATGAAGTTATTTGTATTTTATTAAAGTTGAACTTAGTTTCTTTAAATTAAATTACATTGTATAAAACTTGATATAAACTGGTTATGAGTTATGTAGTACGGTGAATTTATTTTTGGATTATATTTTTAATTATGCTTATGAAATTAAACCGTAACATAAAGAGCCGAGTCGAGCCAGCTCTGTTAAAACTCAAACCAAGCTCGAGCCCAAATTTCTAGCTCGGTTTTAAAAATAAACCTAGCCGAGGCTAACTCGGTTTAAATTCAAATCGAGTTTAAAGTTACCCTGATTCGGCTTAATTCGGCTCAACTCGACTCGTAAACGTCCATAAACACTGTGAATGTTATTGTCAAATCTTGATCAATTGCGCACTCACATGAAGTCCGAGGCTCGCGAATAGGACATATAGACGAATAATCGACCGCACACAACTACTTTTTATGTGGTTTTTAACATAATCTTAAAAGTAAATATTTCGTTTTCAAAATGTTAACTCTTGGACACCTAAGGCTTCATCTAGAAGCTTCATTAGTTGTCTAAATTAGTATAATTTTTCTTGATTTATAAGAGATAACACGTGCAGCCATTAATTTCCATTTCAATTTAAATAGAAAATACAAGCAAGAAATCGATCTCACATGATTTCTCATGTGAATCCAAGTTTTTGTTTTTTTTTCTCGGTCGAGGTAAGTATAACGTTATTCTCAAAAATCTTTTTGAACGGTATATATACACTACTATTATCAAACTACTCAAAACAATTTTACATCATGTACATGATTAAATTCAAAACTTTTTATTTAAGAAGTGCCTTTATAAAATTTGCTAGTCCCACATTGTCTATTATCTCAATAATTATTATGTAAATATATTACAAATACTGTTATAGACTGATTGAGATGCTCGACCTTTCAAATGATAAAACCAGAGCGGGTTAAACTTCAAAGAAATAATAAAGAGAAACAACACTTTGAACCAAATTTCTTTTCTTTTTTTAAATGAAATTACAATGCTTAAATACTAAGTGTACCTACTTCCTCCTACATTTGAAAACAAACTGGGTTCTAGATAAACTACCATTGTATGCATCATGTACAGGCTTAAATCCCGTTAAATTTTTTTTGAAATGGGCTAACTTTGAGACATTTTTCAATTTCATCGCCGGCCAACCCTGTTAGGTCCATCATCACTTTAAATATGTTGGTGTGAAATTAAATTAGATGTTGAAATCTCAAAGTGTTGCGTGATCTTGATGAGAAGTTTAAGAGAATGGTATTTAGTCCCACATTAATGTGGGAACAAATGTTTATCTGGTTTATATGTATAAGCTTACAAGGTATATTAAATTCTTATGTTGTGTTATACTATAGCACCTACCCGCACGTAGGGGGTGAAGACAACAGGTTTCTGGGTTGGGAATTTATTGAACCAATGCGTTGTTCGCGCCACATGCGTACACGGCGTTTGGCTTGGCTTATCATTATAATTCAAACCGTTTTGCTAATTATGATCATTACCGTCTAATAATGACAATAATGATATAACCGTTCTATGCAATTATATATACATATTAATACCTTTGGTCGGTGGCTACAGTGCGACCGTACCAAAGGCAAAGCACAATGTACAACTTCAAAAGCTCAAGTCTCAAAAGCACAATGTACAGGTGATAATGCTAAAATTACAAGCTGGTGATGCAACGATTGAGATTGGAAATGTGGATCGTTCGGCCCTTTCAATAAGATTGGAACTGTGGATTGTTCGGACCGCAACGTTCCCCTTTCAAGAGCTCGGTGAAGTCGCTGCTGCCGGAGCTATGGTAGCGGCCACGGGTCTATTTATCGGTCGCCGTGATGGTAGCGGTAGTGGTCGCAGTTGTGGTGGGTGGCGACGGTAGTGTTACGGTGGTTGTTGCAGTGAGACGGTGGTGTTGCGGTGGTTGTTACGGGGAGAGAGAGATGAGAAAATGGGTTATTCGATGGATCTATGGTGGCCATATGTTGCTTGCGATGGTGGTGGGTGACGTTGGTTATGCAGTTGATGATGGGTGGTGGTGGTGACCGGACATTGGAAGAGAAAATTGAGGGAATGAGGTTGAATTTGAACAAGGAGTTAAAATATTCTCAAATCTTGAACATGAAGATGAAGAGGGGATTTTTGATTTAAAAAATGAAGTGAAAAATCTGTAGGGATTGAAGATGAAGAAGGAATATGATTATCCCTCTTTGAATTCACACATAATTAAGACCTACCATGTTGATTTGTTGGATTGAGGAAGATGAAAAAAAACTTGTTTCTATAAGATATTGAGAGAGGGAGGGAGAGAGTGTGGATTTCAAAATGAATTTCAATGTGTTTAATCTTTTGTTGGAATCTAGGTAATATAAATAATTTATAATTTATATATTTAAAATCCCACTATGTCTAAAATGAGAATAAAATTAAAAAGTTAATCAATAATTTTGCTTTCTTCAGTCGTCCGAATTTATGTGTCAATGTACTTAATTTTCTTCTTTAAACAAATCACTGCTTATCAATGGCAGATAAATATAAAACTTTTTTTACGAACCACACCTGACCATGTATGAATGTAGAGGGATTGTAAAAAACTAAGTACATAACATAAAGAATTGTATGGTTTTGTTTTAATTGTGGTTCTTAAGATTACTACATAATCGTTTACTCGCTCTTTTTCTCTCTTCCACTAAACTTGTCAATCATCACGTATAAATGTATTATATGATTATTTATAACCGGTTACGTTTAAAATAATATATTTGATATATAATTGGTAAGATGTGTGTTTATTTTTAAAATTTTTTTTCTTTCTTATTTCTTTATAGTGTGTTTATGTTTACTAATATTTAAACGTTTAAATGGTTTCATCTTAAACGTTAATTCTTTCACTATTTAGCATAGTATTTTTAACTTGCTTCAACACGATGACCACAGTTTCAAAAAAAACACCTCACACTCAAAAGAGAGCCGCGGGAACGTGCGGTTTAATATCTAGTTAATTGTATTCAGTTACAATTCTTTCTTCTTGTGTTTATACATCAACACATTAGAGAGGTCAAAAACCGCGATATACACCGACACAGAGTCCATAGCTTCATTTCTTCACGTTTCAGCTATCTTTCAAGCAAGTGAGACGTTGACTGTACACTGATTTGGACCGGTTTACCCTGGGAATAGACGACAAATCTGTTTAAGGGAATTGTGTTAAACACAAGCCTGGTTCTACTCATCTTGTTTCTGTTTCTATTGCTTCTTTTGTAGGATTACTTTCGTATGCTAATCGGATTTTGTTTATTGAGATTTTATCGAATCTTTTATTGTATTTGTTTCCATAATACATTTTTGTACACTGAGTAATATTTTCTAACAAAATATACCATTAACGAGTAAAGTGGTTCGGATCAGGAGATGAAGATTGACGAGTTTCAGGTGCAGAAGTTTCAGATTGACAGCCTGATGGTTGATTTCAACTTTTCTGCTTAGTGTTTTGGCAATATAAGTAGCCCATGTCATTAAAGGGGAAATGGATGCTCAATCTGTGAGTGTGATTCAAGCTTGCAATCATTCTGATTTGTTGTGTCGTAACTATGTTCTTAACGACATGGTGGATTCACTGTATAACATGTATTGCAAAGCCAAAACTGCCAAAGAATTATGGAGTCTTTGAAATGCAAATACAAAACTGAAGATGTGGGCACTAAGAAATTTATGGTAGCAAAATTCTTGGTCCTTGAAATGATTGACTCCAAAATTGTTATGAGTCAAGTCCAACAGTTGTAGGTTATTCTTTATGATATTCATGCAGAAGGAATGATGCTCAAAGAGACATTCCAAGCTACAGCTATGATCGAAAAACTTCCACCAAGATGGATTGATATTAAGAACTATCTCAAACATAAGCGAAAGAAAAAGACTATTGAAGATCTTATGGTTTGTCTTCGTATTGAAGATGAAAACAAAGTTACACAAAAGAAAACCTCCATGCCTAAATTAGCAAAGGCTGATAGGTTCAAAATGGATCGATCTGTGATGATATAGTAATGCAATGATCATTATAAACACAATGTAATCAAACACATGTAAATACTTCAAACTTCATAGCTGTTTTCATTGATAGTAATTGTAAATGGATACAATGTGCAAGTTGAATAATAACAGAAAGTCTAACTGCTTCGAACACCTGCAAAACTACACATAGTATCCTATTTATACTAAAAATGAAAACAAAGGAACATATATTTATAAATAAGTCCCTATACTATTACACAAACAAAAATGACTAATGCTAATCTTCAAAGAGGCTTCAACAATACTCCCCCTAAGATTTGCATTTGTCTTTAGTCAATTTGAAATTCTTCTGATTCTTCTTTAACTGAGAACATTGGTTTGTTTTTATACACCTCTAATTCCTTCAATGCTTTCTGAATAGATGACTTGAATTTTGCTGCCAAGATTCTTTGCTCTGGCTTTGATTCATTGGTTTTGATCTCCATCTTTTCCGTCAATTCTATGTTTCTTTTGATAATCCTGCTATATCAACATTTGCATATAATTCAATTGATTTTGGATAATCACTTGAATGAATTCCCAAAACTCCTTTACTTGAAATCCTCATGAAGTCAATGTTCTTGATATCCTTCTTGATAATGTTTGCATATGCAAGAGCTTTCCTTAATGAAATTCTCTCCATAGCAACATTCATTACTTTGATTACAGTCATGAAATACTTTTTATCATTCTCAGCATCCTTAGAAGATACTCTTTCAAACTTTTGATTAGATAAAATGAGATATAACTTGGATGTAAAAGTTTAAGCTCAAAAACTCCAAACAAGCTAATCATATCTTTGTCCTAATCATCCAGATTTTGTACCAACATCAACTGGAATGAATTAGCATGATAGAACCATCTCAAGATTGGCTTAGAAGTTTAAGTACCATTTATCACTTTCAGAGCAGGATTTGTTACTTTGTCAAAGTATTTGTCACTAAATAACTCCAAAAATCCTTCTTCTATTGCTGAACTAGAAGCACCTTTTTTTCTTCTCCTCAATTTCTTAAAATACTTTATCCTCTTGATCACATCGGGTTTGAAGAAATGATGCCATTCTAGAAATACCCCGATCAAGAAGTTTTACAAATTTTTCTCCACGTTGTGCCTTTGTAGGATTGATCAATGGCAATTTATGCAATTCCTTCAGATCTCGCACTGGTAGAGCAATGATGATAGAGTAAAAATGATAAACATCATATATAGCATTTACTCTTTTAAAAAATGCATCAAATACTTCATCATATTTCCATGCTATTATCTTCACTTACTTTGTTTTATCAGAAACAATCATTGCATTCAGCAATTTAGAGATTGATTGACCTATTTGAAATACATTTCATACAATGTCTCCAGCAGACCTAGCCTTGTTCCACAGTTGTTTTTGATCAACTGAAACATTATAAGAATGTTTTTCACTGGCAGGAAACATGTCCATCAATTCTTTCCTCCTTTCATGTGATCTTCTCACTAACTCCATTGATTTTATCTTATGAGATTTCAAATTCTTGTTCTTTTGGTGATTTCAAGGTATTGAGGGTTATCAGTATCAAGCACAATCATCCTGTTGTTCTGCTTCTCAGTCTCTTGGAAACTTCAGACTAAATTCCTTATAAAAGTTCCTTGTAATCTGTTCAGCCTTTTTCTAGGATAATTTCTTGATTGTAACCATAACTTTAATGAGGTAATACTCATATCTTCTGGATTTGTATGGTGTAGCTCTAACGTTGGAATGTCGTCAACATTAATGCTTTCATTCATTGAAGTCCATTCACCATGCTCTAAACTGTTTCATTTGGATCAGCAGAAGCAGAGGACTCAGCTAATAAGCATTTTTTATACGCTTCATTTATTTGAGACACCGTCAAACCATCTAAAAATACACGATTGTACTTTTTGCTTACTAGATAATTATACCTTTCATCAAAATCCAATGGTATATCTTCTTGAAATTCTCTGAGAAGAGATTCAACAATATCATGTATGTCTTCATCTTCTAATACTTCATCATATCAATCATCTGGAAGGTCTAAGTCTATATCATCTAAAGCTTCAATTTACTTCTGGATATCACTCTCATCCATATTTAATGCTTCATCATATACTTCTATATTTTTTACTTTTATTTAGAAGATGATTTAGTCATAGTTTTATCAACTATTCTTTTTCCTTTATCTGCTTCTGATATTCTTTGAATCATGATTTCTTGTACTTCAGGTTCTGTTTCTTCCTCTGATAGTAAAACATGAGGTTCTTTTAATTGATCTTTTAAGCTTGCTTTCAATTTATCGCATTCATCATTCAATACTTTCAATTTTTCTTAAAGCTCGATCATCAACATACGTTTCTTTAATGATTCAGCTTTCAACATCTCATTCTCCTCTTTCAACTTCTTTATAATCTTCTCTTGTTCCTTATTCACTTCTTTCAATGAATCAAGCAGATTAACATCATACACCTTTTCTGTTTGAACAAACACATTTTGTGTTGTTTTAGGTTGAGACTCTTTAGATATGAACACTTTTTGAGTAGCTTGAATTGGTGAGTCAACAACAGGTGTAGAACTTTGAAAGATTGGCTCAGACATTATTACCTCAGTGTAATCAAAGTCAAAATTCTATTGTTGATCAAATTCTTCATTATTTTCATCTATATCATTTCCAGCATTAGCTTTTTCATTTCCTTCTTCATCTATCTCATCAACAGCATTAGCTTCTTCATTTACATCATTCATTTCATCATTCACTTCCTCTTCATTAACATTCTCACTCACATGACTGAAATTGTTTCTTCACTGTCTGTATCTTTGTCAGTTTCAACTGCATTATCATCACCATCATTATCATCATCATCATCACTTGATGAACTTTCATTATTTTTAGGTTCATCATCATCAGCTTCTTCATCTTCATTGATGTTCACATCATATCTTGCAACATTTTTGATATAGTTAAAAACAGGTACATTCTGAGCACCAGTAATCATTACTAGTCTCTTATACTCTGTCTCAGACATGTGTTAAAGATCAAATCTTTCTTCACTGACTCCATATGCATGAAAATTAGGGTCTTCTTCATTTATAATCATCTGGAGAAATCTGGAATACATCAAGTACTAGTTTCTCTAGATTGTAAGCAAATCCATTAAATATCTATTTTGCCATATTAAATCTTCTTTTATGGCTAATGTTGCTATTGGAGATGTTATGTTAACAGGAAATGAATTCTAACCTGCACTCCTCCTTGACATGCAGTGTTAAAAAATGTAGCATAACAGCTTCTAGTGATTGTACACCTTTTCTCTAAAGACTTGTTTCTTTGGGAAGTTATCTGGATGACCCATTTCCATGAATGTCTCTCTACATTCATGAATAAAAGCTCAACTAAGTCTTGTGGGTCATTATTTCCAGTCTTAGAGCATTCCTTATAGTCTGTTCAGGAACTTCTATCATTCTTTGATTGGTGATAAAACCTCTCAAGTCTTTCCTTCCATCATCATCTTTGTCTATTTCAGCTGTTCTCCAAAATTTTTTTATTAATCTTTCACATATGATTGGACTTGCACACATAGCATACACATATCTTGTTCTTAATAAGAATCTAATCATGTCTTCATATCCTACTGCACCATGAACATCTTCATTTAAGAAGGCTGCAAAATTGTGCTTTGGCTCAAATTTTAATTCTTCCATGTGTTAAACACAAGACAAACAGTAAGAATAAATTAATAACAAAGATTTAATTCTTATTATTGATTATCAAATTACTTCGTAATTTTTAAATTTTTAAAACTTGAACAATGTCACTTGGAAAATTTTCTAAGTGTTGAAAACACTATACCATAAGAACAATGATATTCAAATTCAAGTTTTAAAGATTTACAAACTACCAAACATTAACAATCTTTCATAAAATCAATTGATTATTTGAATTTTGGATGATTTACAGCTTTATTTTGATTAAGAATTTAAAATGACTCTTCATTTCTTGTTATTGACTGTCGAATGATGAACACCAAATCATCAAAAACAAAGAATGATGACATCCTGTTTTGATTAAACTGAGCCATAATGTGTATTAACAACTCATTAATGTTCAATTTTGATGATTGTCAAACATTTGATTCTCAAATTTTGAATTTCATCACTTGTTAAGGTTCATATGCCTGAATGGATCTCGAACGCCTAATCAAATGCTCTGTTTATGTTCTGAAATTTGATGTTTTAAGTACAACATGATGTTCGAAATCAATGATTTTACCTATTTAACACAAAAATTAACTGGAAATCAATCAACACTGTGATATAATAAAGTAAGTCGTATAAGCTGATAGAATAGAGAGATTTTGAATTTAGATGTGAAAATGAAGAATTCTACCAAGTGTTGAATATAAGTGTAAAAACTCTTAGGCGCATGACCACTGTATAGGCGTATGAGCACTATTAAGACGCATGACACTTAGACGCATAAGCATACTTAAGTCACATTTCCTCATAAAAACCTTAGACGCATGAGAACTGTTCAGGCGCATGGGCACTATTCAGACGCATTAGTTTAGGCGCATGAGCACTGTTCAGGCGTATGGGCACTGTTCAGGCGCATGGGCACCGTTCAGGTGCATGATCTAGACAACAACGCCTAACACTTGGTTAATTTCGTGAACCCTCAATCCACGTGAGAACTGTTTATGCGCATGAACCTTTCAAGTATCCACACTTAGAAATATTTCAACTTGTCATTGTTTAGACGCATGACAACTGTTCAGGCGCATGACAACTGTTCAGGCGCATGAGCTTAAACCAAAACGCCCAACACTTGTACAAATTTTTGAAATTTCATCATACTTCTAAATGGACTTTTTGGCACTATTCAGGCGTACGAGAACTTTTCATACGTTTAACACTTGGAAATTTTTCACAAATGTCATCAAATCAATATTTATTCACATGAACACTGTTCATCATAAATTTTCACACCTCACACTTAGACAACTCTGACTTCCACTCATCACACATTATTCAAATGAAAAATTATCATCTTTTTTAATTTTCAATCAAGCACAAATTTAAAAAAGTTGATTATTTTATTATTTTTTTAATTTTATATTTAAACAATTTCCTGTCATTTTAGTCTCTATTTTTTAAAAAGTTCAACAATACAAATAATCATATCTTTGATAACAAGAAGCTTTTTCACTTGTGCTAAAATATTTTCAGGCTCATGTTTTTATTATATCAAACACACACATGCTTGTCATATATAGCTTCATCATTTTCATCCAAACATTTGATTTTGATTATTTCTTTTTCATTTTACTCTACCTAATTTTTTAAGTTGACAAACTTAGAAGTTTATTTATGATGAAAATAGAGTAGCCAATCATTATCTATAGATAGAAAATCATGCAAAAGTAAAAATAAAGCAGAATAAAAGTCTACTATATACATAATGAATGACATGTATGCAGTGAGATTATATCAATTAAGATCAGCATATTAAAATAAAATAAATTGTGTATAGTCATAGGCAATAATTAAATCCTGATCAAGTGTGTTCCAGGTCAGTGATGTCACAGCAAAGGAGATATAAGATCTAAGGATAGACAATGAGTTTTTAGGGACAAATTGAGATAGAAAACACGAGTATAAGCAAAGATTTGCTCTTTCTGAATGACTTCTCGGAGTTCTCTCAGTCAATAGACCTATAATCTGAGATGTAGGATGGTTCTTGTGAACACGAGATATTAGAATCCCATCTTCTAGAACACGAACATCCAGATTAGTTTGGTTCAAGTCAGATAGCTGTTGCAATAGGTTTGAAGTATGTGGAGTGAAATTAGGAACTTGAATCGGTGAGTTGATAAAGTAATCAAGATGATCAGTAACAACTACATTATCAGAAACTAATGAAGTGCCAGACTTATGTTGAATAATTTCAGGACCATCATTAGGAATTGGTTATGAAACATTTGAATTATTAGAATTTGGAAGATTTTGAGCATGATGAGATTGTGATTAATCATTAGATTCAGAATGAAAGATAGAATCTTTGATGAATGAAAAGAAAGGATTATCAAGGCTTGAATCATCCATATCATCAGAATCAGAATCATCACTGAAAGATCCTAGATCTCCTCCTTGTTTCTTCTTTTCACCTGAAATTTCAAACTAGTTAGAATTGAAGTGTTTGACAATGAATCTAATTAAATAACCAAGCTGGACCATTTAAAACTGATGGAAATGAGTTTTCGAGAAATTTAATATTAATTTTTTTAAAAATAACACTCGCCCTAGAGTTATAAACTCTAAAGGCTTTTGAAACCGACGAGTATCCAATGAAAAATCCATTATCAGATTTTGCATCAAATTTTCCTAGTTGATCACTTGAATTTAAAATCAACACGGGACAACCAAAAGATTTAAGAAAATCTATATTAGGTTTCCTGCTAAACATCAACTCATATGGAGTTTTCTGTTTATCTTTTACGAGGAATGAACGATTCCTCATAAAACATTCTGTGGATATGGCTTTATCCTAGAAAGTGATTAGAATCTTTGCATCTGCTAACATGGAACGTGCAGCCTCGATCAAAGTTCTGTTCTTCCTTTCAGCAACTCCATTTTGTTGTGGAGTACGAGGAGCACTGAACTGACGAGCAATTTCTTTTTCTGCACAAAACATGTCAATATTGGGATATTTAAATTCAGTTCCATTGTCACTTCTAATGATTTTCACTTTTTGTTCTAGTTGGTTTTCAACTTTAATGATAAACTCTTTTAATAATTCAGTTATTTCAGATTTAGCATGCAAAAATAAAACCCAAGAAAATATTGTAAAGTCATCAATGATAGCTACACAGTAAGATTTCTTTCCAATACTCTACACATTTGTTGGATTGAATAAATCCATATGCAACATCTAGAGAGGCTTGGAATTTGAGTTTATCAGCTTGGGCTTGTACACTCTATGTTGTTTTCCTTCCAAGCAAGCTGTGCAATGATCGGTGGTAGCAAACTTCTTTGTGGGAATGCCTACTACATGATTTCTTGTAACAAGTTTTTTCATGTTCTTGAAATTTGAGTGCCCAAGACGTCTTTTCCATAACTGACTTTCATTATTTGATGCTTTAGCAATAAGGCAAGTTGTTTCTGTAGAAGGATCAACTTGAGACATATCTAATTTGTATACATCCCAATCACGGACAGCTTTAACAACTGCCCATTCCTTGCTAATCTGGAAACCTGGCTTCAATATATACAATAAGAGTCATCAAATAAAACTGAGTAAGATTTATCACAAATTTTGGAAACAATTAAAAGATTAAAGTTCAACTGAGCACAATAGTTGACTTTTCAAAGCTATTAATCACACTTAACACTGTTCCTTCTCCTGTGATTTTACCACCTGCATCACCTCCAAATGCAACATGAGTACCATCTTTCATCTTGAAATCTTGAAGTAAGGCATGATTGCTTGTCATATGCCAGCAACACCCACTATTAACATACCACGTGTTAATAGATCTTCTTGGGCGTACCTACATATCAAAGAAATTTAAGATGAGTTATCAACCTAAACTGAGATCGTCTTAGGCTTGCCAAACTTATCAATGATGGTAAACTGCTAAAAATGAAGATTATTAAAATCAGGCTTCTTTTGATATTTTGTTTTCTCAATTCCATTTCTAACAAATTTCTAATTATCTTGTTTTGCTTAATCCTCAAAGCATTATAACGTTTTTCAAGATCATCATCAGGATAAGTTGAAGCGTTTTTAGAAAAAATTTGCTTGCTAAACATGCCATTATACATTCTCACAGA
The DNA here is from genome assembly GCA_024085815.1 of Flaveria linearis. NCBI lineage: Eukaryota > Viridiplantae > Streptophyta > Magnoliopsida > Asterales > Asteraceae > Flaveria > Flaveria linearis. Next base: position 27,320,543 of record CM044018.1, read on the forward strand.
TCATGGAATAAAATTGCCTTGTTATATTGTTTTTATTTCACAACATAAGACTCATCATAATCAGAATTGATTCTTCTGAAAGATCTTAAGCCTAAGGACGGTTGTTTTGTTAACTTTTGAAAACCATGATTTTGATTTCCTTGAAAATATGGGTTAACATAACCTTACCTTGGCGAGTTCCTTCTGAAGTAACAATCCTCAGTATTATGATTTCTTTGATCACATAAAGCACAATACTTGTTAAATAACAATCAACTATTAAGGATTTTTCATATCACATATATGATAGTACGTATTAAAGAAACAATCAACAGTGTTATGATTATAAATATCATATATATCACAGTACTTTTATTGAAATTTAAATAACTGTTTGTTAACCTTTGATGTGGAAGCCATATTTGACCCTTGATTTGATATAGGAGTAGTAAGGTTAAACTGTTGTTTTAGAGTTGTGAGTTTGTTCTTTTGAGATTTGGACTCTGGTTTTTGATCATTTACACTCTTCCTTAACTCCTTAGATATAATCTTTTATTTATAGCGAAAGACTTAGGACCTGAACTTGTTTTCAGATTAGAGTTAGATTTGATCTTAGGGTTTGATGTTATTTCAGGAATTATGTTCATGTCAAAAGTACCAGCAGACACAAACTTCACAGGTTTAATTTGATTTGATTGATTTTGATTATGAGAGGTTTTATCTTTTGAATTTTTCCTTCTCCTTCTTTGATTTCTTGATTTTGATGATGGTGTATTGCTTTAGGATTCATTAGCATTTTGAGAAGAACATGAATCATCAGATGTAATGAAATCTTCTTTTGCTTTCTCTTTCTTCTTTAGATGTTATTTATCACTTGATTCAACACCTTCTTTAATGTAATTTTCAGACTCATATTTTTCAATAACAACTTCATGAGATCCTTTGGGAACAAATACTTTCTTATTCTTTGATCTTGGTTCATAAGATTTAATTTTAATTGGATGACCATTTTTAATCTTTTCTAAGTCTTGTTCCTCAAATATCTCAACATTTATATTTTGTTCTTCAATTTCTGCATTAGATTGCACATTCTTTTCTTCTTTTGAAATGCTTTTAATTAGCTTTATTTTTAGGTGAGTGATCATGTGTGTTAAACATCACTGGTAAGGTGTTTGAGATTGATTCAGGCATAAGCTCATGTGTGAAACCTAAACCTGTTTTATCTTTATCTTTTCTTCTATTTACCAATTGTTCAACAATGGTTTTTGAACTTTTAACTTTGGCAAGATCAACCTGAGTTGCAGCATGAGCAATTTTCTCTTATTCAAGATTTTTGGTCATCTCTTCAAGTTGCTTTTTAACATTTTCTAGTTCTTTTAGAGTTTTGTTCCATGAAGTTTGAAGAGATATGATCTTTTCATAAGAGATTTTATGATCAATTTTCAACTTTTTGTGCATTACTTCTTCTTGTTTTAGTTTACCATAGATTTTGAATGAATAAGTTTTGTAACGCTCAACTTGTTCAAAACATGCTTTAGTGTATATTTTTACTCTGATTTCAATGGAAATTCAGGAGAACTTGAAGTGATGTCTCAGAATCAGATGTTGAGTGTTCAACCTTTTGTTGTTCAGATTATGCCATGAGAGCAATTTCTTTTGAGTCTTGTTTTGGATCAGATTTTTCACTCCAATCATAGTCTTCATGTAAGGCCCCATTCCCGGGCACCTCACAGTTGGTCATTCACAGCATAAAACGTACTTATTATAAATTTAAGCAGCGGAATTAATTTAAACAAAAGACATTCATTTCATTAAAAACACTGTTGCTAAGCAATACATTCTAGTTTATAAGTCACAAAATGTTAGATGAATGAATTACAAAACAACAGTATTGTCAAAAAGTGAATGGATGTCAGTCTTGCCCGCCAAGTAGCCATCCCCGGGTGCCATCCTCAGCAACCTGTCACCTGCTAACTGGAAAATACATAAAAGTCAACGTTGCTGAGTGAGTTCTAGTTTTATAATTAAAATACTTTATTTTTCATTCAAAACCGTTCCTCATCTTCTTAGGTGATCATACATCGTACGTACACATAGGTAATATTTTTATTATCTTCACCATCGTTCAATTCGTACTTTTATTATTCTTCTCCCGGTCTTTTGCAACACATAGTTGCTCACCCATTAACGATCTCAAGGATCTCAAGACTTTTGGGTCTACTGTGACACCGAGTCACTCACCCATTTCCAACCTCACAGGTTGTAAGTCTTCTGCGGGCTTTTGCAACGCCAAGTTGCTCACCCATTAGCAATCTCAAGGATTGCAAGGCTTCTGCGGGCTTTTGCAACACCAAGTTGCTCACCCATTAGCAATCTCAAGGATTGCAAGGCTTCTGCGGGCTTTTGCAACACCAAGTTGCTCACCCATTATCAATCTCAAAGATTGTAAGCCTTCTGCGGGCTTTTGCAACACCAAGTTGCTCACCCATTATCAATCAAGACTTTCGTTTATTCATTTACATTCCACTTTCTATTACCATTAATCTTCCACTTTATTAATGATAATAATTCCTGTCTTGATCATGATCATTACACGTAGGGTCATACAATATTATTATTAATAAGCATATTAATAATAATAGCACTGATAATATTAATAATCATATTAATATTAATCCCCATATCAGCCCTAATCATAACATTAATTAAAATATTAAGAAAGGGGTATTATTACATTCAACATAATCATTTGCATTCAATAAAGTCCCAGTCAACGTCCCTGTGAAACCCTACTGCACAGACTCCAAGGAAAATCTGTTAAAAAGTCCAAGTATTTTGGGCGTTTGAGCCCTATTCTAGGCGTTTCATCACTGTCGGACTCATCAGCTACACTTAGAAAAATTCCAGGCTCTGGGCATATGAGCACTGCTGGGCGTATGACCCCTGTTGGTCGTATTAGCCCTGTTGGTCGTACCATCCCATACTTAGAAAATATTTTCTGGTCATACGACCAGAATTCAGACTTTTCACCTTTTTACTTAGTTTTCAGACTCATGGGTACTGGGGGACTCATGAGTCCTGTTGGGACTTGACTTATAAGTCCCCATACTTAGCAAATTTTCAGACTTATGAGTCTGGTCGTTTTAGGACTATTGGACATATTACAGGCTTGGACACATTACCCCACTTGGCCTATTTCTAAGGCACTTCCTTGGGCGTATAAGCACTATTGGACTCATTAACTTGTACTTAATTATTCTAAGTCCAAATTTCAGACATATTTCTAAGGCAAAAATTTCAGACGTATTAGTACCTGTTCATGTGTCTAATTCATATTCCAAGTCCCAAACATCATAATGCCTAGTTCTAAACATGCTCGCATGATTCTAGGCAAAACTTAACATAAACATACATTCATACATTCAAATCATACGGGTATAAAACCCAAATTTTATAAAACAAACTTACATGCATTTTCCAGCCCCAAACGTTTAAAACAGGTAAAAAGGGGTCTAGAAACTCACCTTAGTTTGTCTTCGGGTTTTGATATCCCTTCCTTGAACTTCTCAGTTGTTTCTAACACCTAAAACACACACACACATACCACCGAACACACAAGACACATTTATAAGCACACATACGGTTCTAGAATCATCTAAAACTTCAAGAACTCGAGATTTCTTACCAAAAACTTCTAGTTTTCAGATTACTCTTCAAAAATCCCGAGAATTCTCTGCTTTTGTGCTTTCTCTCTCTAAAAATATCGAGTTCTGTTTTCTTTTCTCTGAGAATTCCGAATGAAAGGATATGCAGGCATTATGGGCGGCCATGCCTCCCTTTTTGTACAAAATTAATGTGAACTTTGCCCATTTGGCACTTTTGGCCCTTCCACAAAAGTAGACTTTTTATTTCCTTTCCCTTTCATTCTATTTCATTCTTTAATTCCTTTAATAAGAAATTACGGGTGTTACAAGTCCACCCCCTTATATAGGTTTCGTCCCCGAAACCTGTTATTCCTCAAACAGCTGTGGGTAGTGCTGTTTCATTTCTTCTTCAGTCTCCCACGTAGACTCGGATCCCTTCCTATGCTTCCACTGTACACGCACAAGAGGAACCACTTTATTCCTCAACCTCTTCTCCTTACGATCAATGATTGCCACTGGTTGCTCCACGTAGTTGAGCCGCTCATCCACCTCGATATCCTCCAGTGGTACAACCATGTCTTCATCAGCTAAGCACTTTCTCAGATGAGATACATGGAATGTGGGATGAATTCCACTTAACTCATCCGGCAGCTCAAGTCGATAGGCCACCTCTCCTACTCGTGCGATAATTCGAAAAGGTCCTATATATCTCGGGCTTAGCTTACCTCGTTTCCTGAATCTAATAATTCCTTTCCAAGGTGAGACCTTCAACATGACTCGGTCACCAACCTTGAACTCTATTGGTCTTCGCCTCTTGTCAGCATACGACTTTTGTCTATCTTTCGCCGCCTTCATGAAGGCCTTGATCTTTTCCAACTTCTCAGTTGTAGCTTCGACCACCTCAACACCTCCTAACTCTTTCTGCCCAATATCTCCCCAGCATACGGGCGTCCTACATCTCCTACCGTATAGCATCTCGTAAGGTGGCATGCCAATGCTGGCATGATAACTGTTGTTGTACGAGAATTCTGCTAACGGCAGGTGATTGTCCCAACTTCCTCCAAAATCGATCACGCACGCCCGAAGCATGTCCTCGAGTGTTTGGATCGTCCTCTCAGACTGACCGTCTGTCTGAGGGTGATATGCTGTACTAATATGTAGTCTCGTCCCCATTGCATCGTGAAATCTCTTCCAAAACTTAGAGGTAAACCGGGTGTCGCGATCAGACACAATAGACACCGGTACACCATGACGAGCTACAATTTCTTTGATGAACAGATCCGCCAATCTTTCAGATGAGTACGTTTCGCGGATCGGTAGGAAGTGGGCACTCTTTGTCAAGCGGTCAACTATCACCCATATGGCATCATACCCTTTTGGGGTACGTGGTAACTTTGTGATGAAATCCATGGTGATGTGTTCCCACTTCCACTCAGGTATATCCAACGGTTGGATCTTCCCGTAGGGCTTCTGGTGTTCCGCCTTCACTTGTAAGCAAGTCAGGCACTTACTTACGTACTCCACTACGTCGCGTTTCATACCCGGCCACCAGTAATCCTTCTTCATATCGTGGTACATTTTGGTAGCACCGGGGTGAATGGAGTATCGGGTCTTATGGGCCTCGTCCATAATTTTACCACGTAGATCCCCGTATCGAGGAATCCACATTCGTCCAAATCGAGTCTTAACACCAAGAGTGTTCTCACCCAATTCCGTAACTAGACCTCTCATCCTTTCGGAGTTAAGACGATCTTCTTTCAAAGCCTCGTCTTGAAACTCCTTAACCTGAGTCATTACATCTGAGGTCATAATTAGCTGATATGCCTTTACCCGGATCGGCTCAGGCCTTTCTTTTCGGCTAAGGGCATCGGCCACCACATTGGCCTTGCCCGGATGGTAATGGATTTCGCAGTCATAATCCTTTATGAGCTCCAACCATCGCCTTTGCCTCATGTTTTGATCTTTCTGCTCGAAGAAGTACTTCAAGCTTTTGTGGTCTGTGAAGATGGTGCACTTTGTCCCGTATAGATAGTGCCGCCAGATCTTCAACGCAAAAACCACCGCAGCTAGTTCTAGATCGTGTGTGGGATAGTTGACTTCGTGGGTTTTCAGTTGTCGAGATGCATAGGCTATGACCTTTCCGCGTTGCATCAATACACAACCTAGCCCAGAATAGGATGCATCCGAATAGACCACCAAGTCTTCATTTCCCTCGGGCAATGTCAAGACAGGAGCTTGTGTCAGTCTCGTCTTCAATTCCTCAAAAGCATCCTCCTGTTCTCGAGCCCACACAAACTTTACATCCTTGCGAGTCAATTTTGTCAAAGGTGAGGCTATCTTGGAGAAGTCTTGAATAAATCTCCTATAGTAGCCCGCCAACCCCAAGAAGCTACGAATTCGGATGGCGTCTTTGGTGATTTCCATTGCATCACAGCCTCAACCTTTGTTGGGTCCACCATGATTCCCTCTGCATTTACCACGTGACCCAGAAATTGCACCTCGCGTAGCCAGAAGGCACATTTGGAGAACTTAGCATACAGTTTCTCCCTTCTCAAAGTCTCCAACACTTCCCGAATATGACCTGCATGCTCTTCTTCGCTCCTCGAATAAATCAGGATATCATCGATGAACACAATCACTGATTTATTTAACATTGGCCGGCACACTCGGTTCATCAAATCCATAAAACAGCTGGCGTGTTGGTCAAACCAAATGACATAACGAGAAACTCATAGTGCCCATAACGCGTACGAAAAGCTGTTTTAGGAATGTCCTGCTCCTTCACCTTCAACTGGTGGTAGCCAGATCGAAGATCTATCCTCGAGAACCAACTGGCACCCTGGAGCTGGTCGAACAAGTCATCGATTCTTGGTAACGGATACCGATTCTTTATTGTCAACTTGTTCAATTCACGGTAGTCGATACACATTCTCATGCTACCGTCCTTCTTCTTCACAAACAAGACCGGAGCACCCCAACGAGAGATACTCGGTCTAATAAAGCCCTTGTCAAGCAACTCTTGCAGTTGCTCCATCAATTCTTTCATCTCCGTCGGAGCCAAGCGGTACGGTGCTTTAGCAACAGGTTAGGCACCGGGTATTAGATCGATTTGAAACTCAATTTCGCGGTCAGGTGGCAATCCCGATAAGTCCTCCGGGAACACATCTGGAAACTCACACACAACCGGAACATCGGATAGTTGTGGTGTTGGCGCTTCCACATCCTTTACGTAGCATAAGTAGGCGCTGCACCCACGCCTCATGCACTTGCCTGCCACCGCCATCGAGATCACTTTAGGGATCATCGTTACCCGATCCCCGTATATCGTTACCAGACTTCCGTCAGATGCCGTCAGTCTAATCATCTTCTTTCGGCATACGATATTCGCTTCGTAGGTTGCCAACCAATCCATCCCTAGCACTACATCAAATCCACCTAGGGGCATCACATGTAATCTAGCAGCAAACCTATGGCCTTCTAACTCTATGGTACAGTCCTCTATCACATCAGTAACTTTAGTGGACTTACCAATAGCAGTTTCTACATCAAAGGGATCATCAATGCATTTACTACTAATAGGCAATTTAGCACAGAAAGTAGTAGAAATGAAACTCCTACTAGCACCAGAATCAAATAACACAGAAGCAAGAGTTTGATTTACTAGAAACGTACCTGACACAACATCGGGATCCATCCTAGCCTCCTCTCTGGTCATGGTGAAAGCTCTGGCACTTGCCTTCTGCCCTTCTGCCCCGACCGTCTTCTTCGCCCCGGAACTCTCCACCATCTGCTTCCTGCAGTCTTTGCTCATATGACCCACCTCACCGCAGGTGTAACACCTCAAATCTTTACAGTCCCTCGAGATGTGGCCCAGCTTCCCGCACCTGTAGCACACCTTGGGCCCCATTCTGCACTCCCTCGTGTGCTCCTTCCCGCACTTGCCACACCTTTTGGGCCCTGAGTTTGATGACCCCACCTTACGGTCATCCCCTCTCATCCTTTTGTTGTTCGGGGTAAAGCCACCACGCCCGAACCGCTTCCCGTTCCAATTCCAGTCAGCACCACCGGATTTCCTTGACTCCACCACTGTCACTTCCCTTTCATCATAGAGTCTGCCAGCCAGATCCACTGCCGACCTAAACGTGCTTGGCCGAGCAGCAATCAAGTGCCTACGAATGTCGACTGGCAGTCCCTGAATGTACCGGTTAATCTTCCGAGATACCGGTGTCACTTGATCTGGCACCAGCCTCGCCATCTCATTGAACTTGGCAGTGTATTGCTGGTGGCTCATGGTTCCCGCCTCGAGTTGCAGGAACTCTCTCTCAATCTTATCAAGTTCCCTGTGAGGACAGAATTCCTCAATTACCAGCTTCTTCAACTCGGGCCACTTCATCTTGCCTATAGCCCTACTACCCTCAGCTTGGACAATATTGTCCCACCAACATAGTGCTGAGTCACTAAAGGAGTGGGTGGCAAACTTCACCTTCTGATCCTCCCGGCACTCGCTGATCTCAAGTACCGCCTCCATCTCCCTTATCCAACGGTGGGCTGCAGCAGCATTACCATTCCCGTCAAAAGTCGGGGGCCTGCACCTCTGGAATGCCCCGTAATTGCATCCCTTGGTTGTCACCCCTACCACATCATCTTCCTCTTCATCAGATACTACTATCTTTGGATCCGGTCGTTCCTCTCCTCCCTTTCTTTCCTTCCCAGTTGACCCTCTCCTATCCTCCTTCTCCTTTCTCTCCTCATTCCTCACAGCACGAATAACATCCGTCACCACAGATGGCATAACTGCCTGCAGGACTTGATGTACCTCATCAGCAATCGCCTCCCTAGCTGAGGCATTCAGGCTCGCATTCTCAGTTTCTTCGTTCCTATCAGGAACCTCAGGGTTCACGGGGGTCGTCTCTGGAGCTTTAGTACTGTTCCTAGTCGTACGCGGACGACCTCTACCTCTAGCAGCTTTGGTAGGTTTCTTCCCAGCCATTTTCCTATGCACTATAAGATTCAAACACTAAAACAGTCATTCAAGGAAACAGCCCAGTTTATGTCAAGTATAGTAAGTCCCTAATTACAGTGGCCAGTTGTGATTAGCCACTTACTTTTCTCTTCACACCCCAAGCATCCCCTATCCTGACTACATCAGCATCTAAATCTACTAAGAACACATAAATCATATAGCACACGCACATAACACTGATTAACTTTTAAGAAAAGAAATACCTGATGGCACATGGCTACTCGGGCTGACATCCCTCTTCTTGTCCCATTTTCAGTTTAAGTTTAGGTGCATTTTGAAAATTTACCCGTTTCACTTAAACTTTAGCTCTGATACCAACTTGTAAGGCCCCATTCCCGGGCACCTCACAGTTGGTCATTCACAGCATAAAACGTACTTATTATAAATTTAAGCAGCGGAATTAATTTAAACAAAGACATTCATTTCATTAAAAACACTGTTGCTAAGCAATACATTCTAGTTTATAAGTCACAAAATGTTAGATGAATGAATTACAAAACAACAGTATTGTCAAAAAGTGAATGGATGTCAGTCTTGCCCGCCAAGTAGCCATCCCCGGGTGCCATCCTCAGCAACCTGTCACCTGCCAACTGGAAAATACATAAAAGTCAGCGTTGCTGAGTGAGTTCTAGTTTTATAATTAAAATACTTTATTTTTCATTCAAAACCGTTCCTCATCTTCTTAGGTGATCATACATTGTACGTACACATAGGTAATATTTTTATTATCTTCACCATCGTTCAATTCGTACTTTTATTATTCTTCTCCCGGTCTTTTGCAACACATAGTTGCTCACCCATTAACGATCTCAAGGATCTCAAGACTTTTAGGTCTACTGTGACACCGAGTCACTCACCCATTTCCAACATCACAGGTTGTAAGTCTTCTGCGGGCTTTTGCAACGCCAAGTTGCTCACCCATTAGCAATCTCAAGGATTGCAAGGCTTCTGCGGGCTTTTGCAACACCAAGTTGCTCACCCATTAGCAATCTCAAGGATTGCAAGGCTTCTGCGGGCTTTTGCAACACCAAGTTGCTCACCCATTATCAATCTCAAAGATTGTAAGCCTTCTGCGGGCTTTTGCAACACCAAGTTGCTCACCCATTATCAATCAAGACTTTCGTTTATTCATTTACATTCCACTTTCTATTACCATTAATCTTCCACTTTATTAATGATAATAATTCCTGTCTTGATCATGATCATTACACGTAGGGTCATACAATATTATTATTAATAAGCATATTAATAATAATAGCACTGATAATATTAATAATCATATTAATATTAATCCCCATATCAGCCCTAATCATAACATTAATTAAAATATTAAGAAAGGGGTATTATTACATTCAACATAATCATTTGCATTCAATAAAGTCCCAGTCAACGTCCCTGTGAAACCCTACTGCACAGACTCCAAGGAAAATCTGTTAAAAGTCCAAGTATTTTGGGCGTTTGAGCCCTGTTCTAGGCGTTTCATCACTGTCGGACTCATCAGCTACACTTAGAAAAATTCCAGGCTCTGGGCGTATGAGCACTGCTGGGCGTATGACCCCTGTTGGTCGTATTAGCCCTGTTGGTCGTACCATCCCATACTTAGAAAATATTTTCTGGTTATACGACCAGAATTCAGACTTTTCACCTTTTTACTTAGTTTTCAGACTCATGGGTACTGGGGGACTCATGAGTCCTGTTGGGACTTGACTTATAAGTCCCCATACTTAGCAAATTTTTAGACTTATGAGTCTGGTCGTTTTAGGACTATTGGACATATTACAGGCTTGGACACATTACCCCACTTGGCCTATTTCTAAGGCACTTCCTTGGGCGTATAAGCACTATTGGACTCATTAACTTGTACTTAATTATTCTAAGTCCAAATTTCAGACATATTTCTAAGGCAAAAATTTCAAACGTATTAGTACCTGTTCATGTGTCTAATTCATATTCCAAGTCCCAAACATCATAATGCCTAGTTCTAAACATGCTCGCATGATTCTAGGCAAAACTTAACATAAACACATACATTCATACATTCAAATCATACGGGTATAAAACTCAAATTTTATAAAACATACTTACATGCATTTTCCAGCCCCAAACGTTTAAAACAGGTAAAAAGGGGTCTAGAAACTCACCTTAGTTTGTCTTCGGGTTTTGATATCCCTTCCTTGAACTTCTCAGTTGTTTCTAACACCTAAAACACACACACACATACCACCGAACACACAAGACACATTTATAAGCACACATACGGTTCTAGAATCATCTAAAACTTTAAGAACTCGAGATTTCTTACCAAAAACTTCTAGTTTTCAGATTACTCTTCAAAAATCCCGAGAATTCTCTGCTTTTGTGCTTTCTCTCTCTAAAAATATCGAGTTCTGTTTTCTTTTCTCTGAGAATTCCGAATGAAAGGATATGCAGGCATTATGGGCGGCCATGCCTCCCTTTTTGTACAAAATTAATGTGAACTTTGCCCATTTGGCACTTTTGGCCCTTCCACAAAAGTAGACTTTTTATTTCCTTTCCCTTTCTTTCTATTTCATTCTTTTAATTCCTTTAATAAGAAATTACGGGTGTTACACTTCATCATTATTATCTGAATCACCATCAGCCTTAGGATCACTATCTTCAGACCAGTCTTAATTCTGAGTTTCGGCAACAAGAGCTAAACTGGAAATAAGATCAGCAGTAAACTGTTCAACATATGCACTCCAGTCATAGCCATCTTTGATGCTCACAACAAGAGCTTTTTTTGGCTCTTCAGTTAATTTTGTCTCATCCTTTAGTTCTGGCATAGGAAGACTTTGATAAGGCTTCTGAATAATTTCTAAGACTGTTGTTGATGATATCTTTGACTGCTAGAACTGGCTTGGTTATTTCCTCCTTGATTCCTAGAAGCTTTAAATTCTCTTGAAAAGTGGCCATAGCTGTTGCAGTTGAAACACCTTGACTAGGACTTGTCAAAACCCACAACTTTGTTTGCACTTGGCTTATAGTTCCTATTCATATAGGAGTATTTTTGAGTTCTATATGCAATCATCATCATCTGCCAGTTCAAATCCATTTCTTCCACATCATCAGGATCCATCTCAAACAAATCCTGAAACATAAGATCAACTTGAGTTAAATGGCTTCCTTGATAAGCTTAAAAACTTACCATAAAAGTAGTTTTTGACTCATCATCCTGTAAAAGGATATAAATAACATCTTTAACTTTGCTAGGTTTAACAGAGTTAGAAGATGGAGTCTCAGATTGAGGTTTGGGAGTTTGAGATTTAGGAGGAGACTGAGGTTGAGGTGTGCAAACAGGAGCACTTGTGAAGAAACCAACTCCAACAAACAAATCACCCTCATCTACTGAAGTACCATCATCTTTAGCCAGAAATGCATTCTTCACAGTGTTTGCTGGAGAAGCAACATACTTATACTGAGAGGTTGATGCAGCTCTTTCAGTGTTCCTAGAACTCTCATCAATTTCAACAGATTCTATTTTGGTAATAAGAAGATCAAGATCCATTGGAAACTTTTCAGCATGCTTTAACAGTGTAACTGTCTGCTTCTATGAAAATGGAAGAGCATTAAAAAGTCTATCATTAAGATCTTTGAGATCATTCTTGATGCTAGCTGTTGACATTTTAGTAGTAAGTTGAACAAATCTATTCATCATATGATTCATTGTTTTTCCAGATAGATGCTCAAAGAACTCTAGCTGCCTCTTGAGCTTCTGCTTTTTGAGATCTTGAATCTCTTTACCACCTTCACAGATAATCTTCAATGCTTTGTACATGGTATAACAATAACTCTCCAATCTAGTCAAGACCTTTAAAGTTAAACCCTTACACATGAATGAGTAAGCTTTAATATTATTCTTGACTTTCTTTAAATCATCACCAATAAGACCATCTTCAGGAGATGGTTCTTGAGAGTCTTTGGTGTATAAAATTCCTTTATCAGGACCATCAGAAGTGACTGGGATGTGTGGTCCTTTCTCTATTGATTTCCACAAATCAGTATCAATAGAGTTTAGGTGATTCTTTAATCTGAGTGACCAGTTCTTGAAATCATCTCTGTTCTTCAACTTTAGAACCCTATTCTAAAATCATCAGACTTAACCATTTTTACTTTTGAATTAATGAAAATAATCTGTTTTTGTTGGTTTAGAATTTGAAATGAAATAAAGAAATGAAAATATTTTTGGATTTTAGTTTTTAAAAATTTTTTCTAAGTTTTGAATGAAAATTCTGAATTCTGATGCGCCTACTGCTTGTGAAACTCCCAACTTTGAACACTAAGGGAATGCCTTAAATGAATTCTAAACGCCCAACTGGTAATGCGCCTGAACAGTTGTAAAACGCCTGAACAGTGGTCAAACGCCTAAACAGTGGTCAAACACCTAAGGATTAAAACGCCCAAACAGTTCTCATGCACCTAAAATTTAGTTGTTCACAGTCTTCAAACGCCCAAATAGTGGTAAAACTTCCAAAACTGAAACGCTTAAATAGTTCTAATGCACCTAAACTGTGTTTATGCGCCTAAACACTTGAGCAAATTTCTGTTGATTTTTACACTTCAAACGCCGAATTCATCATCTTCATAACAACCTGATCTTATCAATTTCTTCAAAACTTGATGAATTGATCTAAAAACATCCAATAAGGTAATATATAGATCGATTATCAATCCTCAATCATCATTTCTTTCAATTAACAACAATAATTAGGTTTTCTGAATGAATTTGAGTTCGAACTTGAAGAACAAACTTTCACACATGAATCTGATGAGAATTCAGATTTAAATTGATTAAACACCAAATTGTGATTCAATTCGTGTTTCTAATGATGAAACACAACTGAATTCAACAATTAATTGATCAAATTGATATCAATCACATATTCAAGTGATTCACAGAGCTCAAAATGTTGATTTTAAGCTCTATCACTAAACCAAAAGCTATGATACTATTTGATAGGTTCAAAATGGATTGATCTGTGATGATATTGTAATACAATGATCAATATAAACACAAAGTAATCAAACACAAGCAAATACTTCAAACTTCATAGCTGTTTTCATTGATAGTAATTGCAAATGGATACAATGTGCAAGGTGAATAATAACAGAAAATCTAACTGTTTCAAACACCTACAAAACTACACATAATATCCTATCTATACTAAAAATGAAAACAAAGGAACATACATTTACAAATAAGTTCCTATACTATTACACAAACAAAAATGACTAATGCTAATCTTCAAAGAGGCTTCAACAAAGGCTAATGTTATTGAGCATGGTCAATCCTTTAAGGGTAACAAAAAACAATGGATGGGCTGGGAAGAAAACCAATAGGAAAGGATTTCAACTTGGACCTAAAGGTGTAATTGTCAAAACAAAATTACAAGGTACCTGTTACAATTGCAACAAGCCAGGTCATCGGGCAAATGAATACAAGCAACCAAAGAGAGAGACTACCTAACAAGCCAACATGGTTAATGTTTTGACAACCTTGTTTCTATGAATTCTGACCACATAATGATGATCACTAAAGTTAATTTGGTTGGATCAAATACCAAGAAATGGTAGGATCACATTCCCTTTGCCTTTGATACCGGGGCTACCCGTCATGTTTGTGCTAACAAGAACCTTTTCAACACTTACAAGAAAGTCAATGAATAGAAACTCTTTATACAAAACTATGCCACTGCTGATGTCAAAGGCAAAGGGAATGTGATCCTAGAAATGACATCTGGAAATGAGCTTACTTTGACTAATGTGTTGTATGTCTTATAGATTCGTAAAAATCTTGTGTCTGGGTGGTAGTTGAACGAGTTTGGTTTAAAATAGTGTTTGAGTCTAATAAGATCGTGTTGACCAAAAATGGTATGTATGTTGGTAAGGGCAATGCCCTCAACGGTATGTCCAAACTAAATGTATCTTTCATGAGTGGAATGAATAAGACTGGTAATAGTTCTACTTAATTTCATTTATTGTTTGATTAAATTAAATTGTATACCAACATTTAATAATGATTCAAACCATAAATGTGAAACTTGTGTTAAATCAAAACAAACTAGATCAACATTCAAAAGGTTGAGCAAACCACCGAACCCCTTGATATGATTCACACTTATGTGTGTGATTTAAAAGAGAGTCTCACTCATAGTGGGAAAAAGTACTTCATAACTTTCATCGATGAGCATACAAAATACTATTGTTTATACTTACACAAAAGTAAGTACGAGGCTATCGACAAGTTTATCTTGTTCAAAGACGAAGCTAAAAATAAGCTTAATCGAAAAATCAAAATCGTAAGAAGTGACCGGGGTGGTGAATATGTTTCACCTTTTGTTGACGTTTGTACAAAAAGCGATATCATATATGAGCTCATAGCTCCGTACTCCCCATAATCAAATGGCATGACAAAGCGCAAAAACCACACTTTAAAAAATGACTAATGCGTTGTTGATTAGCTTAGGATAAGCTAGGACATGTGGGGGGAAGCAGTTTTATCAGCAAATTATGTGCTAAACATGATACATACTAAGAAGAAAGATGTAACACCATATGAGTTATGGACAAGAATCAAACCATCATGCATATATGTACGAGTGTTTGGGTGTTTAGCTAAAGTGGTGGTGAGACCACAGAAGCATCTAATAATAGGACCAAAAACTGTGGATTATGTATTCATAGGATACACTCGTACTGGTGGTGCACTTCACTTTCTTATGCATGATTCTAAGAACCGTTGAATATGCAAGGGTGCCATATTAGAAGCAAAGAATGCATCATGGTTTAAACATACATTCCCATGCTTTAGGAAGGAAGAAAAAACTTCATCAAGATCGGTCGAGGAAATTGGTCCGGATGATGAGGTTGTAAATGATGAACCTCAAGGATAATCTGAGACTGAAGAGGTTGAATACATATATTCCTAACCTTTTAAGCCAAGATGAATATCCTGTGAGCCTTGATGACTCTCCACCATTACCACCTAACAGTCAAACGAGCGTTAACAAATGTATGAGAGCAAGGGGTGCCAACTTCAGCCCTGAAGAAGACAAATTACTCATCTCCGCATGGCTAAATTGTAGCCTAGATGCCATTCAAAGAACGGATCAAAAACACTCTCAACTTAGGGAGAAAATCTTTGAGTACTTTCAACAATATAAAAAAACAACAACATAGAGAACAATAAAGTCTTTTAATACATTGACGGTCATGTATTCAAAAGGCTACAAATAAGTTTTGTGCAAAACTAGCTCAAGTAAAAGGCTTAAATGAAAGTGGCATGACTGAACATGATAAGGTATTAGCTCAACCCTTTTATTTTAAGCATAATTTATTTTCTATTTTATTTTTCTAATATGTGTTTTGTTTCTTTAAATGTAAGCTTGAGAAGGCAAAGATTATGTATAAATCACTAGAAAGAGCAACTTCCAATTCGAGCATTGTTGGCACCTCTTAAAAGACCAATGTAAGTGGATTTCACGCTCCACAAGGATGTCCTAAAACAAAAGAAGATGATGGTCCCATCCTTGGCTCCTACCTCAACCATAACCCCATCCCCAAATGTGACTGAGAATGAAGTTATTGAGTTAGACCGAACAATGGGCAGGAACGCTAAAAAGGAAAACGAAAGGCTCAGGGCAAGCCCGCCAAAGAAATTATTGAACTTAGAAAGATGAAGTATACACTTTTGGAGGAGTCACGTGCTCAAGGGGAAAAATTTTAGCGACCTAAGGCCAAGAAGATGTAGTGTGATAGGGAGAAAGAGCAAAGTAAAATCCATCAAGAGAATGAAAGATTGAGGCTTGAGGTTGAGAAACAAGAGCTTGCACGGAAGGAATCGGAACAATGAATTATGATGATAGATGTGAGTGTCATGCAAGACATGCAACGACTACATTTCGAGAAACTTCAAAGGAAAATCATGATGAGGGATACTTATGCTTGAAATGGAAGGGCTTTTGAATCGTGACCGAAGGCTTTTAAATGTTAATTTTGAAGACCAAAGACTTTTGAACGTCTAGTATACTTGATGCTTATTTGTTTTCCAATTGATCTTTGGTCTTGTAATTGGTTCTAAATGCTAACATGTCTTGATACACATATACACATCTATAAAGTCTTATCATCTTTTGTATGTAAACATGTTTAATCCATTTTGGATATGAAAGTTTTATTATTTATTGTTTTTTTAGGTCGACTAGTCCTCACCCGAACTAAAAAGACTATTAGACAGGCATGTCTTGACCCGAATCATTTCTTTAAAAATTAAAAAAAAACACTTTAAGAATATAAAGTAAATAGTATTAAGCCCTCACGTTGTAGCGAGGGACATAAAATCATGCCAAGTAGCACTATCGGCACACCGCCGCCAATGACCATCGACATTGAAAAAGCTTGTAATAAAAGAAAAATAAAACCGAACAAAAAGTAGACGTCAAAACGTTGAACCACACATGAGAAATGTAAAACATAAAATAATAATTAAGTCGATCTAGGATCAACGTCTAGCGTCAGGGATGTTAATCGGAGAGAAAATAGGCGTAAAAATGTTGTACCACACACTCACGTTGAGGCGTGTTAATTTGCAAAAACTAGACTGAAACGTAAAAAGGAACATTTGTGAAATATGAAAAAGCTTCATAAGTTTTGGGTTAAAAAAATTAAATAAAAATAAAATGATAAAGACGGGTACAAGCCATTAATGTATACATGTATAACCCATAATGCATACTAAAGTTAATAATAAGTATATATATCACAAGACAAAATAACTGGTGATTAAGATTATAGATAGAAGAAAGAAAAATAAGTAATAAAAAATAAATATAAAGATAAAGATAAAGAATAATATGTGAAAAGTTTTTAAAAAAATGAAATGTAAACATAAGAGATGGAGATTTTTAGCTAAATTATAAGAATATGTATAAGATTGAAATAATATTCATATAATTTTGTATAGTTATTTTTTTCTTGAATAATTTTTTTAGTTAAAGATGTGACTTGTATTTCTCGAGAGCTGTATTTTCACTTTTGAACTAAAAGTTAATAAGTTTAGTTTTTTTAAATTGAAAATATGGGATCAAAACTAGAAAGTATACAACCATCAACCATTTGGCTGAGTGGTGTACTCATAACTTCATTTATTGTAGGTTGTGAGTTCGAGTACTACTTAGTGCTATCTGTGCTCGCGGGTGTATGAGGTGCCTTTTCGCCATTAGGGTATCTCGAGTAATTAGTTGGCCGTTTAAAAAAAAGAAGGTATACAGACACCACGGGAAAAAACATCAATTCCTTATAGAAATTAGATCGCTCCATCGCAACCAATTAGAGTGACTTTGGGGGGATAGGGTCTTGATCCACAAGTATGAAAAAGACTTTATCAAGCCAAATATCGATAATAACATGATTGCACCCTATCACTTCAACAAGAAACCATAATAATAGCATGAATCAGTGAATCACCTTATTTTATCTCGTTGCTAGTGTCGGGGGGAATGCTTTGTGACTTTGTGTAGCTGCAAAATTTGAAGCGGGCGCAAAATATGAAAGCCAAAAATCAGTCTGTTGGGCCTTACAAACATTAGGCACAAATGAATAGTATCTAGTAATCAATATGACCATATAACTCACGTAACCTTCGGTTCATGATGCACAGCCATAAGTAAAACTTTTTAGGGTACTCAGGTTAGCTAGATGTGAGTAAAATACCGGATACGGACCTGACCGGTGTACCTGGTTCTAGGTTGTACTCGATCAGAGGTGTACACGTTCCCTACCCACATAACACGGTAGGTAGTACCCGGTCCTTCATTTTAATCCAAGATAGTACCCGACCCTATTGAATCCTGGTTGGACCCGGTTATTACAGATTTTTCACTAAAATAAAAAATTTAGCCGTTTATAACGGCTATATAGCCATTTGAGACTTTTATTGACCATTTTTTTGGTATTTCACTTTCACCCCCTCTAAGTTAGTAAAGATAGGTGTTGATTAATATTTTTGAGTACCCAACTTCAAAACATAAAAACAAAAAATAAAATAAAACTCTAATTGTGCACTTTCTACTCTCGTTATAAACTTTCACTTTTGTTCTACACTTTCCACTCTCGTTCTACCCATAATGGCTCACTCAGTCATTTGTTGGCAAAGATTCTTCCTCCGGGCCAACCGTTGTACGGGTTCTTGAACATATTCGAAATATAAATTCTTATTGCAACTTGGATTTGGTTGAGTTAATTGACGGGTATGTAAAAGCACGTTGCAAGTTTTGTGAAGTTGTGCTAGTCAATGATTCAAACACAACTGTAAACAGGACATCACAAAGAAGTTATGTAAGGCATTGAAAACTAATCTAGATTCCAAACAAACACAATTGGGTGAAGAAGGTGGAAGCCTCCATTACGAGGTTAAGGATGGCAAAGTTCGTGATTCAAGAAGCTTTGCCTTTTGGTCATTCCACAATCTCGGTTGACCAACATGATTCAAGAGATGCTTCAACCTCATTAAACCCATGTAAATCGTATTACAGTTAGATGTTATTGCTTAATATTGTGAAAAAAGGCAAAAAATAATTTAACTGTATTTTTTGGAAACTTAAATAATAGTGTAAACTTGACCAGTTATGTTTAGATGACTACACACGGTTTACCCGAATCGTATCTTTCTATCACCAATCAATGGGTATATCTCAATTCATGCCAAATGTTGAATGTATGATTACATTTGATATTTTTCTTTATCCATATACTAGAGAATTTATGTTTCAAAATTTGGATAATGTAATAAAATTTAATTTAAAATCTAATTTATTTTCAATTACATTCGTTAATACCTCAAACAATACAACTAAGGTTGCAAAATTAAAATTAAACTTGATATGTTGAACGTATTATTAATTTAATAGTGCAAGACGGTCTCACCGTGAAATTTGTTGAAAACTTTATTTAAGCTTTTAGATTTATGTTACATGATGTTTTTAAATAAAGATAGAATAAGATATCAAGATTATAACAACTTTATATGGATATATTCTAGATTTTTAATTCTCAATTGGGATGTATCTATTTGATGAAATTTGACTTTTCATATGTTTGATCGTTCTTTAAAACAAAAAGAGACTTTAAAAGCTTTTCATAATAGTTTTCGAAAAACAGTGAAGCGGACTGGTTTTTGAATGTAGGTTGGAACAATAGTCAACAACTCACCAACTTTCTTGGTGTTTTCAAAAACTCATGTATAAAATTATCAAAGGTTTATTATCCTACTAGTTGTTTGATCTCATTTATTTGCTATTTTTTTGCCGCAGTCTGACCATAGTCATTGGCCTTCACCTCGTCTGTCCGGTTTTCATTATGATGAAGATTTCTTAACGGGTTTATGTTTCTTGTATTAGATCTGGTATCCCATTATTTTTTTTCTTTCTTTCTTTTTTTTTCGGACCATGGTCCCTTGCTACACTTGATTAAATGGGAATTAAACTAATATGTCACCAACGGGTCAAACGGGTCAACTAGGTCAAATGAGTCTTGTTTTCTAAAACCTTTGGTCAATGTGTTAATTGTGCACGTAGTGTTGTTAGAGATTCTATGTACACGTACTTGTACTTGCGTGTTCTAGATAACCTCTGAAGGTTGTCTTTCTTTCTCTCAAGTTAGCTTTAATATTATTCGAGTACACACCAGGTGAGTTCATGCCCCACTTTTTATACACTCTCTTTTGGGGGAGATAACATACTTGTTTACAAACGCATCACTGTTGTAAGCTGTGTATAGTTTAACATAGTGTAATTTACCTTAAAATTCCTCACACTTTCGGATCGTTAATATTATTAACTAGCATGAAATGCTAGGTAGTACTACTAGGCCTGACAAGCCCCACCTGTGTGATTCGAGGTCGAACGGTTGCAATATTGTTCTAAACACAAACATCATCACAACTTAGTAGGTTGTGATGGGAGGAAAACAAACAAAACACATGTCAGCTTCGATCGCAAAATCACTATTGTTATTACTTGTGAATTTATGTTAGCTATCTAGTTCAATGCACCTCTTATGTTTTATAACTGTTATTATTTTTATTAAAACCAAACTCTTGAACTCACCAACCATTATGCTGACTTTTTAGTATTCTATTCTCAGGTCGTTAACTCTAGCTACCAATAGGAGCACATCACATTCCAGCATGCTTTGCAATACTTCTTATTGTGTCAAGACATTTGTTCTATTACTTTTAAGTTTTAAATAATAGTTTGGCGCGTGTTTTTGCCAATTTACATTTTCAGTACCTTGAGTTGAACTTATTTATAAAATGCTTCCGTAAATGTTTAAAGTTACAAACTCTGATTTATTTTATATGTTGCATATAGTGTGATTCTGAGTAACTAATTACTAGGATCCTAGTTTGGCCACACGCCTCGCGGTAAAATTCCACACGTGGATTTTGAGGATGTGACAGATTGGTATCAGAGCTATTGATTATAGAGAACTAGGTTGCATACACACTAGTCTATAGCCGCACACAGTTAGTCAGTTACTTGTTCTTTATTCCCCTACTATATTCTCATTGGCATACACATCATCTACCCTGCAGTATGGCATTATCTTCACAAGCTGCGGGTAAGAGATCAGCAGGTTCTGAATCCCCTCTTTCTCTCATGTACCCGACCGAACACCCGAGTGGTCATGACTTGACTACCCTCTTGGAGAGATAAATTGGGATCAACCATTCGCACTGATGGAACGCGATCCTCTACAGGATTGGAGCTTCTATCGTGACTATCCAGATCATATGACATATAGGGTGCGCGTGACTAGTAAGAGACCAAGAACTAGGAACTGTTCTAGGCAGTCTACACTTTCCCTCCCTTCGATAGAACAATCTACTGAGCAGATGATTGCAACTTTGGTCGCTGCCTTGGACATAAAGAAACGGCGCACTCAGTGGCTTACTAGGTTGGTTGTCGAACTACGATATCAGATACGAAAGACAAAGAAAGAAGTGGCTAAGCTGAAAGACCTATAATATGAGTGCTATCAACATCAACGCACTTTGGATGACAGGATGGCTCAGACGACTCACCGATCAGAGGCTTGAGACGACACCATACATGAGCATGGGGTGAGACTTGCTGCCTTGGAGGCACAGTTTGTGATGATGCACATATCTGTGGAACCTGAAGTGGAGCCTGATCAAGAAAAAGACCCCATGGAAGAACCGGAGGAAGCCCTAGTAGAGGAAGAAGAGCCCGATGAGATGGAGGAAGACATTGATGGATCCGATGTTCTAGACTGATCTTCATTTTCATTTGACTTAGACTACGTAGTGTTTTTCTTTGAAAACCTATATGGGAAGGGTTGTTTCCCAGCCGACTGAAAAACTAAAATTTTTGACATTGATTGAATATTTTGTGAGATGGTTACAATTTATTTATCTTTGGTTATTATTTTGGTTATAAATGTTGTGTTTGATGAATTGCTTTATTTTCTTACTATCTACTATGCTGTAATGAGATGAATATGTTACATGTTACTCATTTTTGGTGTTTGTGAATGTAAAGTGAAAATGGACGCCAGTGGTAGAGGATGTGGTCGTGGACGTGGCACTGGACATGGGTGCGACGCGGGAGTGATTAACATGACCCTCGCAGAACTGGCTGTGACATCCATCACCAAAAGGTCCATCAATTAAAGTGTTTCTGTTAACTTTTCTTTGAACGCTCATTCCTTATTTTTTTGTAATCAATTCGTGTGGATATTATACTTGCTTTATCAGCGTTGTGCTTGTGACATCATCATAAACGTATGTTACATTTAAAACTTTTACAACTTTTATCATCGTCATCATTAAATATACCATTTTTATATAATATCATCGTCATTAATAAAACCATTTTTAAGCTACAAATATCATTAATTACCTTCTTATCATTAATATAGCTAGTCGGTTTAAGCTGTTTTCAACCGAAGCAAAATTTTGGAACTCAGGGGCTAAAGGCAGGGACCAAATATGATATTTGCCAAACTAGGGCTGGGTATATAAACCCCATTACCAGCCCTAGCCACCACTTATCTTCATCTTCTTCATCTTCAATTTCTCTACCTTTTCCCCCTCCTTGCACAGAACCGCCCCGTTTCTTCGCGTTTTCACCGGCAAAGCCTCAGCTACAGCTGAGACTACTCCTTTCTTGCAGGTAGATGACCTTGGTCGTCCCTTTTCTTGCTTGTTTACCGCTGGACTTTTAGGGTTTCGGGTGCTCGGGGCCAACCCGAGCACATGAGGTCGCGTAGGTACGTGTGTTGCCTTTCTGCGTGTTCTTCATGTTTGTACATGTTTGAAATGTGTTTCTAGAAGTCCTTGAGGTGTGAATCTCGTGCGCAGAGCAGCCTTCGGCTGCTCTGCACTTCTGCAGTCGCGATTCTGCTGTTCACGCGATTGGGTCTGTGTGCGACTGAGTCTATGTGATTGTGTGAGTCGTGCAACTGAGTCTATGCGATTGTGTGAGTCATGCGACTGAGTCTATGCGATTATGTGAAGCGTGCAATTGAGTCAATGTGGATGAATGTGTGCGATTAAGCGTGTATCGCACGAATGAATGCCTAGTCGCACGAATGGAGGTTCAGTCGTACGAATGAAGCAGATTCGTACGAATGAAGGTTGATTCATGCGTATGGATGTTGAGTTGTGCGATTGGGTGCTGTGTGGTACAACTGAATGTTGAGTCGCACAAATGAAGGTTCAATGGTACGAATGAAGCTGATTCGTACGAATGAAGGTTGATTCGTGCGGATGGAGTGTTGAGTCGTGCGTCTGGTCCTGTCATGCGATTGGAGTTGTTATGTGTGAGTTTCTTCTTATGTGTGGTGTGTGTTTGTCATGTGATGTTAAGGTGACATCGACGCGGGTACCGTTGCTAATGACAATCTTTAGAATTGACGCTATCAAACTTATTAATGTTATTTCAAATCAAATCAACATAACATTTTACAATTAACAACAATCGATTTGCAGCGCAAATATTTACTAAGTATTTCTCTTATAACAATGAAAATTTACACAAATATCATCGGCAATAGCAACGGTTTCTAGTACTTGGATCTACATAAGATCTAATACGTATGTATTCTTGTGTGCGTTACACGCGACCGAACCGATGCAACCCGAACCGATCAAACGTTACTATATGCTTTATACATATCCTTAATGCTTAACATAACTGTCAATAGGTGTTGGACTGTTTATTGCATACTACATTTGGAAACTTTCATCATTCATACTTACCACCTAACAAGTGAGTTTCGTGGCCCCTTTTATACTTATTCAATACTTCAGTTATTTACAAACATGGGGGAAAAGTATGCTCACCCATTTTTATGCTGTTCAACTTACAATTCGTGGAATCAACGTGTTACTGTTTTATGAGTACTTACCTGATACATACATGAGTTGCTGTGTGGTACTTTCTTTACAACCATTTAATTCCGGTGTTGAAACCGACGGATAGGTATTGGTAGTACTACTGGGTTGACACCCCCGCCCATGTTTGTCGGTATACTAGTTGATACTAACAATGGCCAGGAACGGGCCCTTGGGTGAATATATTCTGACAAGTTGCTGTGTGTACGTCATTAGGTTTGGTTGTAAAGCTCATGGTTATGTGATTTTGCTTACATATAACTGTATACATGGTATTCCGCAAAACTACTATGCAGCATCAATTTACTTACTATTTAAACCTGCGAGCTCACCAACAATTTTGTTGACCATTTTGAGCATATCTTTTCAGGTGATAATGCTAATTGAAGATCTAGGTGTGCTGCCTTAGTGGAGACCCTAGGATGCATTTTGAGACTATACAATACTTGACAAACATTCTTTTGAAACATTGTAGTCCGATTACATACAATTATTCTATTGGATACCTGTTCCCGGGTTGTGGGAATTACATTACAATGTTAATATTTTTGGTTATGTGAATCAATTACAAGTTTGTGCTTATGGCTATGTTGTCGTGAATATTGACTAAACACGACACAAGTCTCCTTTGTGTCGGGTGTCGCCACGACACGCTTTATCATCAATTACGTATATTGCATCTCTATTATTAACAACGTGTTATGACGATCCCGTCTCGTTACATCCCCGTGTTTTCGCTCTCAGTGGGGGTGTGACAGACTGGTATCAGAGCCATTGGTTATAGAGAATTAGGCAAATCACTTGACCTAGACTATAACCTAGGAACCTTCATGTAGAATGCATGCTTGGATTGGCTTGCATATGATATTACATGTATGTTCCTCTATACTTGTCCTTTATCTCTATGTCTTGTTATATAACCATCCTGAGGAAGGCACTATTACTCTTACTCTTTCCTCACGGGATGCCTTCTACTGGAATCCTCCATTCCTATGGGCACCAGATTATACTATTAGGTTGGGATACCCAACCTGAAGGGATCTTCACATATCACGCGAAGCGTTGATCCCGGATATTAAGTCCGACCCTGAGATAGTTATGCCTGAGGTCCTGAAAGAAGAAGGGATAGACAACTTTTATTAGACTAATTGAGCTTATGTGCTTGGATTCTCTTTGTTATGACGGACTACTATTGTGATACTACTGATCATGGACATGAGAACTTATACGAACTCTGCACGATGAACGGTGTCAATACTGTGATGTTAGCTTGGGTAGGTGAAGCTAAGGGTGACCATGCAAGGCAAATTACCATTACGGGTGCACACGTAATTGCAATTTGCAGTGCATGTGAAGCCCGGCGAATCTTACCGTGAGGTAACGATCATAGTTAGTACAAGTTTTCCATTCTATACCTTAGGATACTAGAATCATAATTCTAGTAAGACCATGTTAATAATGATAAAACATTCATGATCTCTACTATTGCTTAAGTCTTGTTCTACTTAGAGCCTTTATGGGATTTCAATTATGATATTAGTCTTACTCTCTATGAAATCTTAGTCCACCTAGCATTTCAGTGACTATGGAACTGACTAAGTGCTTAGAATGAATGTGAACTTCAAAGAGTTGTATAAGAGTGATGATACTCTCTACACATACATTACGTTGTTCATTGGGATGATGTTAAGGAAAATTGGATGTCATGTAACCGGTTTAGCATCGTTCTCGGTATATCGTGGATATGGTGGGAACGCTGCGGGGAACCCTATATATAAGCATCATCGATATACTAAGAATGTGCTTGAACTGGGCTATGTGATGATCTTGATTGACCGGAGCATGAAATGTTGGAACTTGATGAGTGGAGTTATATGTGTATCTTAGAGTGACTAAAGTTTACATGTTTACTCCTTTTATGATTAGAAGATGCCGCCTCGAAGAGTCACCCGCAGTACAAATCGTGAAGGTGAGACCCCACGGGGTAGAGGTAGAGGTAGGCCACCAAGAACAGGTGGTGGTCCCGCCGGCAACAATCAGGGGACTGAAAACCCCGATATAGCTGCCATGATTGCTCAGTAGCTAGCCGCACTGATTCCTACGATAGTGACCCAAGTGAGCGACACTCTTCTGAATCATAATCTCCATGGGGATAACGATACTAACAATGAGCATAACCAAGGAACAGGGGAAGATACTGCGAATGGTGGAATAGCTGGTAATGAAACTGGGATTGTTAATACTAGGTGGGGATGTTTTTACAAGGAATTTATGGCCTGCAAACCGAAAGAATTTGATGGGAAAGGTGGAGCGATAGCTCTAACAAGGTGGCTTGAGAAGATGGAGGCAGTGATCGATATCAGCGAGTGCCTAGACAGTCAAAAGATTAAGTATGCCACATGTTCACTACAGGGCAAAGCACTGACTTGGTGGAACACACAGATTCAAGCCAGGGGAAGAGAATCAGCAATGCAGATGACTTGGGATAAGATTAAAGCATTAATCACCTAAGAATACTGTCCGCTTAATGAGATGCAGAAGTTGGAGCAGGAGTTCTGGAATCATGCTATGGTAGGAGCTAGGGACGCAGCTTACACTGATCCTTTTCATGAGTTGGCAAGACTGGTTCCACACCTGGTAACTCCAGAATCCAAGAGAATTGAAAGGACATCTGGGGACTCGTGTCTCAAATCCGGGCAATGGTAACAGCAACAGCCCCTCCTACTATTCAGAGTGTAATTCTGAAGGCTGGTACATTAATGGATGAGATGGTGAGAACTAGGATTCTGGGGAAATGAGCTGAGAAGAGGAATGATGTTGGGGAAGCGAGCAGGTCGAGTACCAGGAAGTTTGACAAACGGGCCAAGACAACCAGAAATTTTGTGGCTGTGACACAAGGCAAGAGGGAATACGTAAGGCCGCACCCCAAATGTGATAGGTGTAACTTTCATCATCCCCAATGATGTAGTGTCGGGTGTGCGTGAACTGTAGACGCCCGGGGCATCTAGCGAATGACTGTAGAGTAGCGTTGAATCTGGTTGCGCCGGTTAATGCGGTTAACCCCGCAGGGATTGCTAGGGTTTTCTATGAGTGTGGAAGCCTGGGTCACTACCGGAACATGTGCGACAGACTGAATTAGGCGCAGGGTCAGCAAGGAAACAACCAACCACAAGTGATGGCCATAGCCGGTAATCAAGGCCAAGGAAACCAAGGAAATGCTACCAGAGGATGTGCATTCGTAATCGGAGCAAATGAATCCCGTCAGGACCCGAATGTCGTTACGGGTACGTACTTGCTCAATCACCACTTCGCATCTATATTGTTTGATACTGGAGCAGACAATAGTTTTATATCCTCTGAATTTGCTCACATGCTTGACTTGAACCCTAGTAGGCTAGAAACTAGCTACTCCGTAAAAATGGCCAACGGTAGAATTGTACAGGCTGACGAGATTATTAGAATGTGCTCGATGATATTGGAAAACTACGCCTTCGATATAGACTTAATACCTTTTGAGCCGGGAAGTTTCGATGTGATTGTGGGAATGGATTGGTTGTCGAAGCACGGAGCAGAGATTGTTTGTCGGGAGAAGGTAGTACGAATCCCCATGCCAGACGGGGAGGTACTCAGGATTCAAGGAGAATGATCGGGAAGAACCCTAGATCTTATCTCTTGCATGAAGACACGTCGATGTTTACAAAAGCAGTGTTACATGTTTCTGGCCCATGTAGTGGAAAAGAAAGAAGAGGATAACAAGTTGGTAGATATTCCTGTAGTATGAGACTATCCGGATGTATTCCGTGACGACTTGTCCAGTTTTCCTCCTCCACGCCAAGTGGAATTTCGTATAGAGTTGGTTCCTGGAGCTACGCTAGTAGCAAAAGCACCGTATCGGTTGGCACCATCAGAAATGCAAGAGTTATCTAGTCAATTACAGGAACTACTGGAGAAGGGTTTTATTCGGTCGAGTCACTCACCATGGGGAGCACCGGTATTATTTGTCAAAAAGAAAGACGGGTCGTTCCGTATGTGCATCGATTATCATCAGCTGAACAAATTGACCGTAAAGAACCGATATCCTCTTCCCAGAATCGACGATTTGTTCGATCAGCTACAAGGAGCCTTGTATTTCTCCAAGATCGACCTTCGATCGGGATACCATCAACTAAGGGTTTTCGAGGATGACATACCAAAAACAGTGTTTAGGACTCGTTATGGGCACTATAAGTTCTTAGTCATGCCGTTCGGACTGACTAATGCACCAGTTGTGTTCATGGATCTGATGAATCGAGTGTGCAAACCTTACTTGGATAAGTTTGTGATCGTAT
This sequence comes from Flaveria linearis, assembly GCA_024085815.1. NCBI lineage: Eukaryota > Viridiplantae > Streptophyta > Magnoliopsida > Asterales > Asteraceae > Flaveria > Flaveria linearis. Next base: position 27,348,950 of record CM044018.1, read on the forward strand.
TCATAGACGATATACTTATCTACTCTCGATCGAAAGAGGACCATGAGGAACACCTTCGGGCAATACTGAGTCTATTACAAGAAGAGAAACTTTTCGCTAAGTTCTCGAAGTGCAAGTTTTGGCTTCGAGAAGTGAAATTTTGGGACACGTGGTGAACGAAAATGGGATCCACGAAGATCCCGGAAAGATTGAAGCAGTGAAGAAATGGGATGCACCCCAGACACCTTCAGAAATACCGCAATTCTTAGGATTGGCCGGATACTATCGACGTTTCATTCCAAATTTTTCAAAGATCGCTCAACCATTGACACTGTTGACTCAGAAAGACTAGAAGTTTGATTGGGGACATACACAAGAACAAACGTTCCAAACACTGAAAGAAAAGTTGTGCAATGCACTAATATTGTCCCTCCCAGACGGAACTGATGATTTTGTGGTGTACTGTGATGCTTCACATCAAGGATTGGGTTGTGTGCTAATACAGAAGGATAAGGTGATTGCCTACGCCTCACGACAACTTAAGGTGCATGAAAAGAACTATAGGACTCATGACTTGGAGTTGGGCGCTGTGGTATTTGCACTCAAGATATGGAGGCATTACTTGTATGGAACCACATGCGTCATCTACACAGATCATAAGAGCCTCCAACATATTTTGGATCAGAAGGAACTTAATATGCGTCAGCGACGTTGGGTAGAACTACTCAGCGACTACGATTGTGAAATCCAGTATCATCAGGGGAAAGCAAACGTGGTGGCTGATGCTCTAAGCCACAAAGAACGCGTGAAACCACTACGTGCTCGAGCATTAGAATTGACTATTCAAACGAATCTGAAAGCCCAGATCCTAATTGCACAAAGTGAGGCGTTGAAAGAAAAAAACATTGCGGGAGAAGAATTCGAGGGTTGGATAAACAGATGATTTGCAAGGAATATGGCTTATAGTATTTCATGGATCCTATATGGGTACCCAAATGGGGAGATGTCCATACCCTAATCATGGATGAAGCGCACAAGATACGATATTCTGTTCATCTGGGTGCAGACAAGATGTACCACAATCTCAAAGATTTGTATTGGTGGCCAGACATGAAGAAAGACATTGCTATGTATGTAAGCCGATGCTTGACGTGCTCAAAAGTTAAAGCTGAACATCAGAAACCATCAGAATTACTGCAGCCACCAGAAATTCCTGAATGGAAATGGCAAAACATAGCCATGGATTTTATTACCAAACTTCCTAGAACGAGTAGTGGGCACGACTCGATATGGGTCGTAGTGGATCGGATGACAAAGTTAGCTCATTTCTTACCGATCCGAGAGGATTACAAGATGGACAAGTTGGCGAGATTGTACATAAAGGAGGTCATGACACGGTACGGAGTGCCGGTGTCGGTCATATCCGACCGTGACAGCCGATTTACTTCATGATTTTGGCAAACATTGCAGAAAGCGATGGGCACTCGATTAGATATGAGTACCGCCTATCACCCGCAAACAGACGGCCAAAGTGAATGAACGATACAAATATTGGAAAACATGCTCAGGGCTTGTGTAATCGATTTTGGTGGTAACTGGGACACTCATCTACCATTGATTGAGTTCTCTTACAACAACAGCTACCATACGAGCATTGGATGCACTCTATTTGAAGCATTGTATGGGAGGAAATGTAGATCCCTAGTTTGTTGGGAAGAAGTTGGTGAGAGCCAGTTGACAGGCCCAGAGATCATTCAAGAAACAACAGACAAGATTTTCCAAATCAAAGACAGACTAAAAGCTGCCAGAGATCGCCAAAAGAGCTATGCCGACAACCGTCAGAAGCCTCTAGAATTCAATGTCGTGGATCGAGTTTTACTCAAAGTCTCTCCTTGGAAAGGGATCGTTCGATTTGGAAAAAAGGGAAGTTAGCCCCAAGATACGTAGGACCATTCGAAATCACGGAAAGAATCGGTCAAGTGGCATATCGACTAAGGTAGCCACCAGATCTAAATGGTGTACACGATACGTTTCACGTGCATTTTATCAGGAATCAAAAATTGACCGAGACATCCCCGGTAAAAAGAAGGCTGATCAGTAGTAGTGTCTAAGAGGAAGGGTTGGCGCTTTGAGCTACCTATTTTTTGTGATCAAACCTCAAGAAGTGTTTGGTGGATGAAACTCTTCATGTGCCAATTGAGGAAATCAAGATCGATGAAAAGCTTCATTTAATCGAAGAACCTATAGAGGTCATGGACCAAAAGGTCAAACAGTTAAGACGCAGCAAGATACCGTTCCTTGAGGTGTGAATCTCGTGCGCGGAGCAGCCGAAGGCTGCTCTGCACTTCTGCAGTCGCGAATCTGCTTTTCACGTGACTGGGTCTGTGTGCGACTGAGTCTATACGATTGTGTAAGTCATGCGACTAAGTCTATGCGATTGTGTGAGTCGTGCGACTGAGTCTATGTGATTGTGTGAAGCGTGCGATTGAGTAAATGCGGATGAATGTGTGCGATTGAGCGTGTATCGCACGACTGAATGCCTAGTCGCACGAATGGAGGTTCAGTCGTACGAATGAAGTTGATTCGTACGAATGAAGGTTGATTCGTGCGTATGGATGTTGAGTTGTGCGATTGGGTGCTGTATGGTACGACTGAATGCTGAGTCGCACAAATGAAGGTTCAATCGTACGAATGAAGCTGATTCGTACGAATGAAGGTTGATTCGTGCGGATGGAGTGTTGAGTCGTGCATCTGGTCCTGTCGTGCGATTGGAATTGTTGTGTGTGAGTTTCTTCTTGTGTGTGGTGTGTGTTTTTCGTGTGATGTTAAGGTGACATCGACACGGGTACCGTTGCTAATGACAATCTTTAGAATTAACGCTATCAAACTTATTAATGTTATTTCAAACAAAATCAACATAACATTTTACAATTAACAACAATCGATTTGCAACGCAAATATTTACTAAGTATTTCTCTGATAACAATGAAACTTTACACAAATATCATCGGCAATGGCAACGGTTTCTAGTACTTGGATCTACATAAGATCTAATACATATGTATGCTTGTGTGCGTTACACGCGACCGAAGCGATACAACCCGAACCGATCAAACGTTACTATATGCTTTATACATATCCTTAATGCTTAACATAACTGTCAATAGGTGTTTGACCGTTCATTGCATACTACATTTGGAAACTTTCATCATTCATACTTACCACCTAGCAAGTGAGTTTCGTGGCCCCTTTTATACTTATTCAATACTTCAGTTATTTACAAACATGGGGGAAAAGTATGCTCACCCATTTTTATGCTGTTCAACCTACAATTCTTGGAATCAACGTGTTACTGTTTTGTGAGTACTTACCTGATACATACATGAGTCGCTGTGTGGTACTTTCTTTATAACCATTTAATTCCGGTGTTGGAACTGACGGATAGGTATTGGTAGTACTACTGGGTTGACACCCCGCCCTTGTTTGCCGGTATACTAGTTGATACTAATAATGGCCAGGAACGGGCCCTTGGGTGAATATATTCCGAAAAGTTGTTATGTGTATGTCATTAGGTTTGGTTGTAAAGCTCATGGTTATGTGATTCTGCTTACTTATAACTGTATACATGGTATTCCGCAAAACTACTATGCAACATCAATTTACTTACTATTTAAACCTGCGAGCTCACCAATAATTTTGTTGACCATTTTGAGCTTATCTTTTCAGGTGATAATGCTAATTGAAGATCTAGGTGTGCTGCCTTAGTGGAGACCCTAGGATGCATTTTGAGACTATACAATACTTGACAAACATTCTTTTGAAACATTGTAGTCTGATTACATACATTTATTTTTTTGGATACCTGTTCCCGGGTTGTGGGAATTACATTACAATGTTAATATTTTTGGTTATGTGAATCAATTACAAGTTTGTGCTTATGGCTATGTTGTCGTGAATATTGACTAAACACGACATAAGTCTCCTTTGTGTAGGGTGTCGTCATGACATGCTTTATCATCAATTACATATATTGCATCTCTATTATTAACAATGTGTTATGACGATCCCGTCTTGTTACATCCCCGTGTTTCCGCTCTCAGCGGGGGTGTGACACTGGCTGCTCTGATCAATGAGCATGTGCAGCGGTAGTGGCTGCAGTGCACGCTACATAAATGCCCACTTCACAGCCAGCAGGTAAATGATATAAGTGACTCGACAAACACTCTAGTTGCTTGTTTAAACCGTTAACCTAAACAATTTTGATTTGTTGAAACAGGACCCCCACCCTGTACTTACAATGCTTTTCTAGATTGTAAGCCTCACACCTACAATGGAGCTGAAGGTTCTGTTGGACTAGTTAGGTGGTCCGAGAAGACTGTATCAGTCTTCGCCAAATGCAACTGCTAGTCGGTTGACCGAGTAAAGTACACGACTGGGACTCTCAAGGGCGCAACACTTTCTTGGTGGAATGCCCACGCCAAATGTCGGGTCAGGCGATGGCCAATGACTTACCCTGGGATGAGTTCAAGGCAATGTTAACTGAGGTGTATTTCCCTCGTAATGAGGTACAAAAACTAGAAATGGAGCTGTGGCGTCTAAAGATGCAAGGTTCTGAGATTGAGACCTACACTACCAGGTCCCACGAGTTGGCAACATTATGCCCCAGGATGGTGACCCCGATGCACAAAAGAATAGAGTTGTATCTGCGTGGTTTGGTTCTAGAAATCCAAAGCATGGCCACTGCCTCCAACCCTACTATCATTCAACTAGCAATTCGGTTGGCTCACAAGTTGACCGACCATATAGTGGCACAAGATAAACTTCCAAAACGGGGTACGGTGGCTAGTGTACCAATGGTGACGAGTGTATCAGATGATAAACACAAGTGGGATGGTCCAAACAACAAGGGATCAACTTCAGGCAACCAGCAACAACAACAATATCAACAAAAATCAAGGTTTCAATCAGACCGCCACTACCAACCAAGGACAAGGAGGATACGTGGGAAGGTATCCTAAGTGTAACCGTTACAACTACCGTCACACCGGCTGGTGTGATAACTTCAAATGTCAAAGGTATGGAAAGTTGGGACACGTGACGAAGGACTGCCGTGGCGAGCTGATGAAAAAGCCACAACAACTACAAGAAACACCTAAGGGCTGTTTCGAGTGTGGGAAAGAAGGACACTATAAGAGAAACTGCCCTCAGCTAAGGAAAAATGGAAATGATACAGGAAACAACCGGGAACAGCAATAATAATACGGGGAATGGTGGAAAAAATGGTGGCAATAATGGTGGAGTTAAAGGAAGAGCCTTCATTATGGGTTCAGGTGACGCTTTAAACGACCCTACTACTGTTACTGGAAAACTTCTTGTTAATAGTTGTTTTGCTACTATATTATTTGACACTGGAGCCGATAGGAGTTTCATTTCCACTAAATTTAGTAGTCTTATTAATGATATGCCCTCTATCTTGAATATCACCTCTACTGTAGATTAAGCTGATGGTAAAAAAATACACATCATGCACGTTCACAAGGGTTGTAAGATAGAACTGGCCGGACACGTTTTTGACAGAGATCTTATGCCCATTACACTCTGGAGCTTTGATGTGGTTGTGGAAATGGATTGGCTATCCAGGAAGCAAGCAGAGGTAGTGTGCCATAAGAAGATTGTATGCATTCCCCTTGAGGATGGAGAAATTCTTTTAGTCAAGGGCTAAAGGAGTGGTACATTGATAGACATCATATCAATCATGAAAGGGCAGAAGATGCTACGTAAAGGTCGACTAGCTACACTGGCCTTGGTGATTGACGAACAACAAGAGAAAAGGAATATGGAAGATGTTCCAGTGGTTCGTGACTTTCCAAAGGTGTTTCCAGAGGACCTACCTGGATTACCACCTCATCGCCAAGTGGAATTTTAGATTGAGTTGACTCTTGGTGCGGCCCCAATCGCTAGAGCACCTTATCGATTAGCACCGAATGAATTACAGGAGTTGTCGGCACAACTTCAGGAACTGCTAGATAAGGGCTTTAAAACGACCTTGCTCATCACCTTGGGGAGCCCCTGTCCTCTTTGTTAAGAAGAAGGATGACTCATTCTGGATGTGCATTGACTACAGGGAGTTAAACAAGGTCGCAGTCAAGAACCAATATCCCTTACCTCATATTGATGATCTGTTCGATCAACTTTAGGGATCTAGCTACTATTCTAAGATTGATTTAAGATCAGGCTATCATCAGTTGCGAGTCCGAGAGGAAGACATCTCGAAGACGGCATTCAAGACTCGCTATGGCCATTATGAATTCTTGGTCAAGCCGTTTGGTTTGATTAATGCACTAGCGGTGTTCATGGATCTCATGAAAAAAGTATGCAAACCATACCTTGATCAGTTTGTTATTGTGTTTATTGATGACATATTGTAAGGATCTCAGCCTCTAGTTTGAGCAATTAGGTTGTATTCGCAGTGGATTTAGCACGAGAATTAAACAAATAAGCAAGAACACAAATGATTTTGCATGTAACAGTAAAATTATAGAGAGAGAGAACAATTCTGCGAAAAGGTGTTTTCTATTGAATCACACGCTTCGGCAAGGATTACAATTAGGTCATCTCCTTTTATAGGAGAAATGACGTATGCTGATGTCACTTGATAGTGACATCAAACGGTTATTAACCAACTACTGAAAGAACACTAAACTACTGAAGATGTCAAACAGCTAACATCTTCTTACAAAAAGCTAAGTGTTCTAACTTATTACAAACTACTGAAGAAAAGAAACTACTGAAAGTATTACAACGACTGAAGAACAAGCTCTTCAGTTGTTTACAACTACTGAACTATAACAGCTGAAGAACAAAGTCTTCAGTTGTTGTACAAACTACTGAAAAGGAAAAATACAAACTACTAAAAAGAAAACCATCACAACAACTGAAGACAGCTTCTTCAGCTGTTGTGACAAACTATGAAGCTTCAGCACTTGGTCTTCAGACTTTGATCCTTAGATGTTTCATCAGCTGATGACTTCAGTAGTTGTCATCAGCTGATGTCTTCAGTCTTTGTCTTCAGACTTTGTGCATCAGTTGTTGATCTTCAGTTTTTCAGTACTTCAGCTTTTGATCTTCAGCACTTGAGTCTTCAGTACTTGAAGTCTTCAGTACTTGTATTCTTCAGTACTTCAGACTTCAGTACTTGTCTTTAGTACTTGGGATCTTCAGCTTTTGTTCTTCAGATCTTTGATCTTTAGCTGTTGAGTCTTCAGTCTTTGTCAAACTACTGATGAAGCCTTCAGCAGTTGTTGTGATGTCATGTGGGACTTAGAGGTTTTTCTGATCTGGCTCATTGGTTCTTTTGGTCCAACAATCTCCCCCTGAACCAATGCAGCCATAACCTCTAAGCAATTTATTGTCCCACTTATTGATGGCAGGAAGATTGGTCTTTTTCCTTCTTGATCAGCTTAGAAGATGACCCAATTAAGCACTGGCCTGGGAAGAGGTCTTAAGAATTTGTTTGGCATAGTATGGATGGGAACTCTGTTTTGGGGAACTGGACACAGAGTTGTTGTCCCATCCATAAGACCTACTTCCCAACTATGATCCTGTAGGATTCTCTGGTGTAGGCCTCTAAAAACATCACTTGTTCCTCCATGGTAAGTACTTCTGCCTCACCTTCAAAGAATCCTTCAGGCCCATAGAGCTCTGAGATGTATATGGCCTGTTTACCACTTTTGAGCTCCACAGTTGTTATGGCCTTATAGGCGAATTCATCTGGGTAATTACCCTCTAAGAACAACTGGAGCTCATTTCTTTGAAGTTTCTCCAACCTCTTATAGACTAACCCCTTTTTAACAACTCTGTTCTCTAACATCTTTTGTGGTGGGAGGTTAGCCTGATAGGTTTTCTTGAAATCTTCTAAGATCTCCCAGGGTGATATTACAATGGCCAAGGAGATTTCTTCACCTACGATCCTTTTCACTAGGCCATTGTATCTCTTTGGTATATCTTTCTTCATAATTCGGTGAGACACCCTGGGATCAGGCCAAATACTCACTTTGTCCTTTTGAAATTGGAATGTATGCCTTAAAGTGAATAATCTCAGAGCTTGTTTCCTCATATTCATAATTGATGAGGAAGCAGCATAGGTTTTATCTACTCTTTTCAGCAGCTCATCATCATGTAGCCTATGCTACTGTTTTTCTTCCAGTTTAACCTTCACAGCTTCCATCTGTGAGGTGGGAGTGATGGGCATAGGTTTGGCTTCGGGTAAAGATATGACTGTAGAGAGAGGCAGCCTATCTTCCTCATCCTCCTCTTCTTCTTCTTCTTGCAGCCTCAACACCCTTCGCTTCTTCTGCAAGGGTGTATCATCGGCAATGGGTTTTGATGGTGATGGGGTTGGTTTTGTTGGTTGTGGTTGGGTAGGTGTTGGTGTGGGAGATTGGGCAGGCTTTGCTAGTAATCTAGAAATGAGGGAAGGTTTAGTCTGTTTGACTAGCAAAGTCCTGTCCCCAGCACCGGCTTCTGACAGGGCTTCTGCGACCAGTCCCTTGGTAAATTCACCAGCCGAACAGATCTTGGTGGCTATAGCCAAGATTCTGTCCCTGGTCCAAGCTCTCACATCTAGGACTGGTCTCCCCAGGTACTTCGAAATAAACCTAGTCATAGCATCGAGTCTCTTTCTCTCCTCTTGGCTATGACTGGTCCATCGGTATTCTATCTCCTTTATCTTCAACTTCCTAATTTCCTGATCTAGCATGGCAGTGTCCTTGTCAAAGCCTTGCCTGAACAGCTGATCAATGATAGAGTCCATTGATCGGCTATGCTCAGCATCAGCCTCCTTGACCAGGACTGCTAGATCAGTCTCCTTCATCACCTTCTCTCCCTCCTTCTCTCCTTTCTTCTTTTTGTAAGTGGCACTGAAATCTTTTTGGATTTCAGCCACTTTGCTCTGTTCAGCTCTCTCCTCCCTCTCCTTTTCCTTCCCTTTCAACCTCTCTGTCTCCTCAACCACATCCCTCTCGTTTTCCACCTCTTCCACCACTTCTTTCTCCTCCTCTACCCTCTTCCTCTTTGCTTTCACTGATGTCTCCCCTTTTTGGTTGCATTGGTTAGGGTTTGACTATCAGAAAGCGCTTTGGCTATAGCAACCTCCACCAAGGGTTGTATTTGTGAGGGAAGCCTCTCATCAAGGGTTTTCATCACAATGTCTATGATTATTGGTGTGATGAGAGGCAGGGATTTTTGGAAGATAGCAACTAATTGCTCAGGAGGGTTCTGTTCCTGAGATCTAGTGCCAGAAGCAGAGGCAGGTGGCTGAGTTTGTGGGAGTGGCTGAGTATATGTCAGACCTTTAGGTGAAGGTGCCATCTGTGGGTTAATGGTGGCAGATGGACTTTGTTCTTGGGAGAATTTGGCGAGCAGCTCTTGGAGTCTGCTCACCTCCTCCTCAAGAATGTTTTTTTGAGCAACTACATCAAAGAAGAAGCTTAGGTCATCATCAGTTTGCACTAAATCACTTGACCTCCTGACTGTGTCAGGATGTACATGCACTGAGTATGGCTCAGTAGTTGCATGTGCCCTTTTGTCTTGGTTCTGGGGACTTCCAGCCTCCGGATCAGATCCATCATCGGCAGCTACCTCTGGTGAGGTCTTATTGATGTTACCAGCTTCTTCCTGCTCATATGCTGATGCAGGGGAAGTGGCAGCCTCACCAGAATATCCTATCTCCCTAGCCACACTGGGAGATGAGACATTTGATTCTCTGTGTTGTGGGCTCCTATCAACACTTGTGTCCACCCTCTCTTCGGTTGGAGTTTGCCCAGTTAAGATTGGTTTCTGGAGAGAGGGTGGAGTGTTAAGATGGGTCAACACTTCTGCAATAATTAATGTAGGGCTTTTAGGGGCGGTTGCAGTGGGAGATGGGGTAGAAGCAGCATGCACATGGGGAGGAATGTGCTCTTCAATGGCAACCTCCTCAATTGAGAAAGGTTCCAGATGTGTGGCAGCCCCTGAAATGGTTGCATCAGGCTCCTGTAAAGAGGAAACCTGTGCGGTTGTGATAGGTGGAGTCGTGATGACTGCTGGGAGAATCTGGCCAGCAGTCACTTCCTGCGTTTGTTGTGCAGGGGCATCCTCAGGGGACTCATCTCCCTGAGTAGCCTTTTTGGGTTTCTTTTTAGGTTTGGGCTTGGTGGAGACTTTAGACTTGGAGGTGGAGGCTGTGGGTTCCAGCTGCGTGGGTTTTCGCAACTTGGCAGCCTTTTTGAGTGTTTGGTCACTGTTGTGCCTGGAGTATACCTCAGCTAAAACAGCCATGGCAGGGACTCCAGTGCCAACTAGTCCCTTAGCATTAAGCTGGCTCTCTATCATGGCCATAATGAACTGAGGATATAAAATCCAACGGTTTGCAAATGGTTTTGTGGCCATGTCCTTGAGTTCTGAAAAAATTATTTCAGTTAAGTTTAAAGGTTTTTCTCAAGGATAGAATACAATACCTGCTGCCACCTAAGGACATCTGGTCCCATGAAGATGTCTTCGGGGCCAGACAAACATTCACCATATGGAAGATAAGGCGTTGTGGATCAGGAAAATGTTTCTTCAGCAAGGTGGAGGCAGAGAGGTCACCCTGATAATCATTAGCAATGAAGGAGAGATCAAGGTTCCCTTTGCGGTAGGCAGTGGGAAGGTGGCATCCTCCAGCTTTAGGGTTTGTCGGATAATAGCTGGAGTGATGACCACGGATTTGTTGTTCACGGACGACCGGAGAGAGACCTCGCCATCGTTCTCTCCGGCTTGAACGGTTATGTTCGTCCAGAACTCTGATAGGGAATCGATGTATATGGTTGGATTTATTAGGAAGGCCGTTTGGTATGGTGATTCGATCATCAGATCTACGGCATTGTGGAATTTTGACCAGAATGGCGATTTAGTGAGGTACGCGACACAGTTGTGTCGAGGCTTGAGTTGTATGGTCGCCATTAATGGTGTATGGGAAGTTTCAGAGGTTTTTGAAATTTAGGTCGTAAGAATGAAAAGCTCTGAAGGTTGGGTATTTATAGGGTATGGCAAAGGCTGAAAGAAAACTGCTGAAGGTTTTGGTGTTAGTCATCAGTCGTTGAAACTACTGATGACGTGGTTTGAACCTTCAGTGGTTGTAACATCTGAGGACTTGGTGTTAGTCTTCAGTAGTTGAAACTACTGAGACCTTGGTTTTGTCCTTCAGATATTGTAAACGGTTGAAGACTTGTTGTTAGTCATCAGTAGTTATAAACTACTGAAGACATGGTTTTATCTTCAGACGTTGTAACAACTGAAGACTTGGTGTTAGTCTTCAGTAGGTGTGAAACTACTGAAGACATGGTTTTGCTTCAGTTGTTGTAAACAACTGAGGACTTCATGTTAGTCATCAGTAGTTGTGAAACTACTGAAGACATGGTTTTGTCCTTCAGTTGTTTGGGTATGAAACAGCAGATGTAGGTATCAGCTGAAGAGTAAAGTTACTCATCAGCTGTTTCTGTCAATTCAGTTGTTTCATCTGACCTCCATATTTACTCATCAGCTCTTTGGCTGACTTTCAGATGTTTCATTGGCCCTTCAGCTCTTGTGAATATTTTATTCCTCAGCTCTTATGATCAGATGTTCATAAGTGCTAATAAATTAATCTTCAGAGCTGGTGAACAAATTGTCTTCTGTACTTGTGTAAGATTACACATCAGTACTTGTGAACAGAATTTGTTCTTCAGCACTTATTTGTTTGAAAATTGTACATCAGTAGTTATAACCACATCAGTAGTTGTAACTACATCAGCTGTTTTTCAACAAATAATGTACTTCAGTACTTTGAATCATTTTAGTCTGCAGTAGTTGTGAAAATGCTGAAGACTAAATTATTCATCAGTACTTGTGAACTGAGAGCATCAGTATTAGTCAAATTATTCTAGCTGCAGCATACCAAGCCTTAGTACCAAATTTTGGAATGTGGCACTATCTAAAGGCTTAGTAAAGATTTCTGCAAGCTCATCAGCACTAGGCACAAACTTTGGATCAATCAGACCTTTTTCATAGCAATCTCTTATAAAATGATGTCTGATCTCTATATGTTTGGTCCTAGAGTGCTGGACTGGATTTTTAACAATACAAAGAGCTGAAGCACTATCCATTAATAATGGAGTCTTAGTCTCTGTAATGCCATAATCCAAAAGTTGGTTCTGAAGCCAAAGTACCTGAGATGTACAACTTGCAGCAGCAATGTACTCAGCTTCAGCAGTGGATGTAGCAATTGACGTTTGTTTCTTACTCTGCCGAGAAACTAAACAATTGCCTAGGAATTGGCAACCACCAGAAGTGGATTTTCGGGTGACTTTGCATCCTTCATAGTCACTATCAGAGAAAGCAAATAATTTGCAAGAATGCCCAGTTGAATACCAAAGGCCTAGTGATTGGGTACCTTGCAGATATCTAAAGATCCTTTTGACTGCAATCAATAGGATTCTTTAGGTGCAGCCTGAAATCTAGCACAGGCACATGTTGCAAACATGATATCTGGTCTAGAAGCTGTAAGGTACATCAAGGACCCAATCATACATCTGTAAAGGGTTTCATCAACCGCTTTACCTTTCTGATCCACATCCAGTTGTGGTGCTGCTCATGGGAGTAGAACAGGGCTTACAGTTTTGTAAATCAAACTTATTCAACAAATCCTTTGTATACTTGGACTGATGAATAAAGATACCATCAGCCCTTTGTTTGATTTGCAACCCTAGAAAGAACTGTAATTCTCCCATAGCACTCATTTCAAACTTTTGCTTCATGAGCTTTGTGAATTCATCACACAACTGTGGATCAGAGGATGCAAAAATTATGTCATCTACATAATTTTGAACAAGGAGCTTATGCTGTCCCACAGTCTTGATGAATAAGGTTTTATCAATGGTGCCTCTAGTGAACTTATTTTCTAGAAGAAAAGTTGAGAGTATCTCATACCAGGCTCTAGGAGCTTGCTTCAGCCCATAAAGAGCCTTATCATCTTATACACCCAATCAGGATGTTTATTGTCCTCAAAGCCTGGTGGTTGACACATATAAACTTCCTCTTTTATTTTACCATATAGAAATGCACTCTTGACATCCATTTGATAAACTTTAAGACTGTGAAAGGCAGCATAAGCTAAGAACAATCTAATTGCCTCCAGTCTGGCTACAGGGGCAAAGGTTTCATCATAATCGATGCCTTCCTCTTATGCAAACCCCTGTACAACCAGCCTGGCCTTGTTCTCGACAATTTGGCCCTTTTCATCTGTTTTGTTCCTAAACACCCATTTAGTGCCTATTGCACACTTACCTTGGGGTAAAGGAACAAGCTCCCACACTTGCTGTTTCTTGAACTGAAGAAGCTCAAGCTGCATTGCTTCAACCCATCCATTGTCTCTGAGTGCAATATGGTAGTTCTTTGGCTCTTGCTGACTGATAAGAGAGCATAGAAGCAGAAGTTGGACAATTGATTACTGGTTGAAACTCCAGCATTGATATCACCAATGATTTGAGACATTGGGTGATTCTTCATCTCTTGATAGACTATAAGATCAGTGCAAGTGTTTGCAGGACTTTCAGCAGCAACAGATGGTGATGAAGATTCTTGAAACCATGTAGGAGATGGCAGCTCAAATGAAGTAGAGCATGCAGAAATTTCATTAGCATTTGTTGTGGATGGGGCTGCTAAAGCTACAGGAGCATCAGGTTTAGTGGACTCAGGCAGGTGGTCACTAAACCTGAAAAGGTGAGTACTGACTACATCATCATCAATACCACCAGGTGGAGAACTGTTGACAGGCACAACAGTTGGAGGTTGATAAGGAACATATTGCAGTATGTCCAAATCAAACAACTCCACAGAGTTTTGTGGAATCTTGTTCTTTGGAGATTCATTGAACTTGACATGCAGAGTTTCTTCAACCATCTTTGTCCTACAGTTGAAAACTCTGTTGCCTTGCAAGTTGATGAATAACCAACAAAATACCCTGTATCCACCATACTAGCAAACTTCTGGAGTGGATTGCTAGTGTTGAGAATGAAACATGGACACCCAAAGGCTCTAAAGAAGGAAATCAGAGGGCCAAATGTTGAAGTACTTTATAAGGAGTCTTCATCGACCTCTGATTCACTAATGCTCTATTCTGCACATAGCAAGCTGTGTTGACAGCTTCAGCCCAAAAGGTCAGTGGCAATCCTGAGTCAGCCAGCATTGACCTTGCAGGTTCAATGAGAGTCCTGTTCTTTCTCTCAACCACTCCATTCTGTTCAGGAGTTCTGGGAATACTGAACGGCCTTTTAATTCCCTTGGACAGGTAGAAGTCATCAAGTGTGTGGTTTCTAAACTCTGTTCCATTGTCACTCCTCACACACTTGACCTGCAGGGAATACTCCTTCTCCACAAATAACACAAAGTTCATAATAGCCTTGACAGCTTCATCCTTGGTGTGCAAGAAGAAAGTCCATACATATCTGGAGTAATCATCCACAATTACCAGACATTATTTCTTCTTTGCCATGCTCATCACCCTGACAGGACCAAAGATATCCATGTGAAAGAGTTGCAAGCAGGCAGTGGACTTTGGTTCTTCTATTAGAGGGAATGAAACTCTGTGTTGTTTTCCCTTTAAGCAAGTAGTGCAGTTGTCTTCACACTTGAACTCTTTCAAAGGAAATCCTCTTACTAAACCATGTTTATCAGCTGATTCATGTTCTTGACATTAACATGCCCCAGCCTTCTATGCCATAGAGTAGACTCTTGAGGAGAGGCCTTGGAGAATAGGCAAGGATGGCCTTTTAGATCTATCTTTTGGAAAGATCTAAGGAATATACTCTTCCTGTCCTGTTGGCCTTCAGGAGAGTATATTCATCCAACACCTTGTCAATCAAATTTAGAACTTTGGATGACAGAATCCGACAGTTCTGGCTTGTGAAAAGGGCAACATGGCCTTTATCACACATTTGACTGACACTCAAGAGATTGTACTTGAGATTCTCCACATACATGGTTAACATCATCAAACTTATTTCCCCATTGGAAACAAAGCCTTTTCTGATGATGTAACCCTTTGCATCATTGCCAAAAGAAACAAATCCCTTCTTTCCTTGAGAGTAGTCATTAAGAAGGGAACTGCTTCCTGTCATATGCATGGATCCTCCACTGTCTACATACCAGATGCTTCTTTGGCATGTTGAAGAACCCTGCAATCATAACAACAAGTTAGTTAGTTTTAGAGACCCAAACCTTTTTGGTTTTGGGTCTGTTCTCAACAGCAGGTGCAACACTAACAGGTGTGTTATATGTGACAGCCTGAGGTGAAGGAGATGGTGTAGATGAGGAACCCTTTGGCTTGGATTTCCTTTTCTGTGGTTTCAACACAGGAGCATCTAATTGGTTGACTTTCCTATTAGATGTTGAACCATCATCACAAGTTGTGTCTGACTTTGTGATAAAGCTTTCAGCTCTTCAGACACATTGGGGCTTGCTGATGATAGATTCCTGTGTTGCACCATCTTCTTTTGAGCAACCTCAGCTGTTGCCTGAGTAACCCCTACCTTCTTTTGGATTTGCTTTTGGCTTAGGGGTTTCAAGCTTTGATGTTGCTAGTACAAACTTGGTCTCAAACTCATTTTTCATTGTATTCATGTGCTCTTTAATTTTCTCCTTTTGTTTGAGTTTGGAACCTCTTTTGTACCAGCAATCATCAGTAAGATGATTGAACAAGCCACATATCTCACATGGCTTCTTCTTCATCTTATGTTGATCATCTATTGAAGAGGATGAAACTGCTGAAGACTTGTTCTTTAGTGTTTGCTGTCTGTACTTGCAGTTTTCTTCCTTGTAGTACCTGCTTTCCTGATATCCTCTTCATTAGGCTTCAAACCCTTTCTACTTGTAGTTTTCTTCTCTTCAGTGCATGCAAGTGTTGGGTTTTGAACTTCACGTGTTATCACTTGCTCTCCAGTACTTTCAGTACTTTAGAGACAACACTTGAGTTGATCAACTTCTTGATCATGTGACAATCAGCATTTGAACCATCAGCTGTTGTAGCATCAGCTGATTGGTTTTGGAAGGAAATGCTGACCTCTACCTCTGATGATGCTGTATCAGATAGTAAGTCACATGATGAGAAGGATTGGTTATTGCTCTCTCCATCAGATTCAACTTCTGCTCTTGAAGTGAAATCTGTAGGAGGAGCAGTGTGATTATAACCAATTCCAAACTTCACATTGGAAGCTATTGCTTACTAAGAAGCATTTCAAAACCCTTGCAGGATTGCACCCATCGATCACACTCTACTTGGGTGGTTGCAAGAGTTTCCTTCAGGTCTCTGTACTTCTCTAGAAGTACATCTTCCCTGGCCTTATCACTTTTATTTGGCATTTAAGCTTATAAATCTCATCATTTTTATCATTAAGTGCAGCCTCAAATTCAGCTTTCTTTTTGGAAATGGTTTGCTCTAGCTCAAGGTTTTTATCGATTATAGCTACATTTGCTTCTCTAATAGAAGCAAATGCTGCTATGCATGAATCAGAACAAAGCTTGGCTTTAGCCTCAGAAGATACCTGTGATGAAGCATTGGATGATGACCCATCAGCAGACTCAAAGGCCATTAGAGCAAGATTCCCAAATGGATGATCACCACCATGTTGACCAGCACCTTGGAATAGTTGTTCCTGACCAGATAGATCATCTGGTAGACTACTCCAGTCAACACTCATGGGGTGAAGAAGCTGTGTTGTTGAGGTTGGGTTTGATGATGAGATTGGAAGGTTGAGGCTCAGGGAGAGCATGTGGTGGCTGAGTAGAAGGTCCCTGAGATTGACTGGGCTGAGGCACATAGTAGCAGGGTATGGTATGGCATACGACCCTGAGGCACAAAGTAAGCAGGTGATGCCTGTGCTGGTGATGGATGACCAGAACTGGAGGAATGTTGCCCTCTGTGCTGTGAGCTATTGCTTGGAAAAGTCACAAAGGGTGCAGAGGAGTTAGATCCAGATGATCTACACTCTCTAGCAAAGTGTCCAAGCCTATGGCACTTATGACATCTCAACTTGCTCTTTCAAAACCAACTTTGGTTTTGCCAGAGAGACCAGGAAATTTCCTGCCAGTTCTCTTGTAGAACTTTTGAGATCTGATATTTATCATTGCCATTGACTCAAAATATCCATCTCTTCCAGATCATCATCTGGAATGCCCTTCAAGTCCTCCATCAGAAAGCATAGGTTAGCACTGCTACCTCCTGAACTACTATCAACACCAACAAAAGCATGTTCACAGTTGGTAGAGAAATAATATGCTCATCATATGCACTCTCTGATGCAGCATATTCAGACTCTTGACCTATCAGTGCAGCATTGCCTGATACAAAGTCATCAGTGAGCTTGCCAGAGATGGACAACTTCCTTTTCTGCTCTATCTATCTCTCAAAAGTAAGCAGTTTCCCATGAAGTTGGGTGAGAGATAGAGTATCTAGATTTGCACTGGAGCGTAGGACAATGGTATAAGTGTCCCATCTCTCAGGCAGGGATCTAAGAAAACGGTTGTTCATCTGACTGTTAGAATACTCTTGTTTAACCATTTTCAGCTCAGAAATAAGACAAGAGAATCGCTCATACTGTTGAGTCAGTGTCTCACCCTTCCTATGAGAGAATGTCTCATATTGTTGGGCGAGGATTTCCCTAGTATTTGCTAAGACCTCATTGGTTCCTCCGAATTGTTCCTTCAGAGCAACCCAAGATCATGAGCAGTTTCATGATGCAAAAGCCCTGAATAGATCTCATTTGGAATTGCCATAGCCAAAATTCCATGGGCTTTAGCATCAATCTCGAACAGCTTAAGATCTTCGTCCGAATATTGATCAGGTTTCTTCGGAACCTGTTCATTTGATTCAGGGACGCTCACCATAGGCTTGTATGGTCCATGCACCACTGACTTCCAACAACCAGCACTGTTGACAGACAAGTGATGAAGCATACGACGTTGCCATATGTTATACTCATTCCTCACAAGCATCGGAGGCTTGGTAGAGGAACCAGTATTGTGAGGATCGGTTCGTTGGTGTCGCCATCTCAGATTTCAGTCAAAATCAAGTTAAACAAAACAAATGTAGCTCAAAACCACAAGAACCTCAAGTTTAACAGCCAGAAGCAGCAAACTCTCAATCTCTATAACTAATTCTTGTAAATTGCTAATTCGATCAAACGTAGAGATCAAAAGAGCAGTTTCAATGATCAATAGTGAAATCGATCAATGATTAACCTGCTCTGATACCATTTGTAAGGATCTCAGCCTCTAGTTTGATCAATTAGGTTGTATTCGCAACGGATTTAGCACGAGAATTAAACAAATAAGCAAGAACACAAAGATTTTGCATGTAACAGTAAAATTATAGAGAGAGAGAACAATTCTGCGAAAAGGTGTTTTCTATTGAATCACACGCTTTGGCAAGGATTACAATTAGGTCATCTCCTTTTATAGGATAAATGACGTATGCTGATGTCACTTGATAGTGACATCAAACGGTTATTAACCAACTACTGAAAGAACACTAAACTACTGAAGATGTCAAACAGCTGACATCTTCTTACAAAAAGCTAAGTGTTCAAACTTATTACAAACTACTGAAGAAAAGAAACTACTGAAAGTATTACAATGACTGAAGAACAAGCTCTTCAGTTGTTTACAACTACTGAACTATAACAGCTGAAGAACAAACTCTTCAGCTGTTGTACAAACTACTGAAAAGGAAAAATACAAACTACTGAAAAGAAAAACCATCACAACAACTGAAGACAGCTTCTTCAGCTGTTGTGACAAACTCTGAAGCTTCAGCACTTGGTCTTCAAACTTTGATCTTCAGATGTTTCATCAGCTGATGACTTCAGTAGTTGTCATCAGCTGATGTCTTCAGTGTTTGTCTTCAGACTTTGTGCATCAGTTATTGATCTTCAGTTCTTCAGTACTTCAGCTTTTGATATTCAGCACTTGAGCCTTCAGTAGTTGAAGTCTTCAGTACTTGTATTCTTCAGTACTTCAGACTTCAGTACTTGTCTTCAGTACTTGGGATCTTCAGCTTTTGTTCTTCAGATCTTTGATATTCAGCTGTTGAGTCTTCAGTCTTTGTCAAACTGTTGATTAAGCCTTCAGCAGTTGTTGTGATGTCATGTGGGACTTAGAGGTTTTTCTGATATGGCTCATTGGTTCTTTTGGTTCAACAGATATTGATCTATTCCAAGACCGAGCAGGAACACGAAGAGCACCCATGATTGATCTTAGAATTGTTAAAGAAGAGCAACTATATGCTAAATTCTCTAAGTGTGACTTCTGGATACGAGAGGTGCAATTTCTGGGTCACATTGTGAATAGAAAGGAATCCATGTAGACCCTGCAAAGGTGGAAGCAATTAAGAATGGATGTTCCTAAGACGCCTAGTGAAATACGTCAGTTCCTTGGATTGGCAAGATACTATCGATGCTTCATTGAGGGATTTTCTAAGATTGCTCAACCTCTCACTGCCTTGACACATAAAGGTACAATGTTTAAATAGGGAGAAAGTCAAGAATCATCCTTTCAATTGTTGAAACAGAAACTCTGTAACACACCGATAATGGTATTACCAGAAGGGACGGATGATTTTGTGGTGTACTGTGATACATCCATTAAAGGACTGGGTTGTGTCTTGATGCAGCGAGATAAGGTGATAGCCTATGCCTCGAGACAACTGAAGCTTCACGAAAGCAACTATACCACCCACGACTTGGAGTTGGGTGCATTGGTTTTTGCCTTGAAGATCTGGAGACATTACTTGTACGATACCAAATGCGCTATTTACACGATCACAAGAGTCTTCAGCATATCTTTGAACAAAAGGAGCTAAATATGAGGCAAATACGTTAGGTGGATTTACTGCATGACTATGATTGCGGTATCAAGTATCATCCAGGGAAGGCAAACGTGGTTGCCGATGCACTACGCAGGAAAGAGACAGCTAAGCCTAGGCGAGTGCAAGCTTTATAACTTACTATCAGTACTCAATTGCCTGAAAAAATTAAGGAAGCACAGACAGCAGCGTTAAAAGCAGAAAATATTACGTCTGAATCATTGCATGGGATGGATAAACAGCTTGAGGTGAAAGCTGACGGGATTCGTTACTTCATGGACAGACTTTGGGTGCCTGCCTATGGAAATTTGAGAGATTTGTTATGAGTAAGGCGCACAAATCCAAATACTCAATACATCTAAGTTCAGACAAGATGTATCATGACCTAAAGGCATACTATTAGTGGCCTAGCATAAAGGCAGATATAGCTACCTATGGGCAAGTGTTTAACCTGCTCCAATGTCAAAGTCGAGTATCAGAAGCCATTAGGATTACTACAACAACCCGAGATTCCTTTATGGAAGTGCGAGCATATTTCTACGGATTTCATTACCAAATTACCCATGACTCCTAATGGTTGTGACACGATATGGGTAATTATGGATAGGTTGACTTAGTCTGCTCACTTCTTGGCAATAAAGGAAACGGATAAGATGGATAAGATTACTTGAATCTATCTGAAGGAAGTAGTCTCTCGGCATGGAATGCCAATCTTGATCATTTATGATCGTGATGCTTGCTTTACTTCTCATTTCTGGCAGTCGTTATAGAAATCTCTGGGTACACGCTTAGACATGAGCACTGCATATCATCCTTAGACTGGCGGACAGAGCGAGCGCACTATACAGACATTGAAAGATATGTTATGAGCTTGTGTGATAGCTTTTAGGAATAATTGGGAAGTTCATTTACCTTTGGTAGAATTTTCCTATAACAACAGCTACCATACTAGTATTCAAGCGGCACCGTTTGAGGTATTGTATGGGCGAAAATGTTGGTCATCGGTCTGTTAGGCAGAAATTGGTGATAGTCAATTAACTGGCCCTAAATTGGTACATGAGACCACTGAGAAGATAGTACAAATAAGAATCGTATGGCAGCAGCCCGAGATAGACATAAGAGTTACGCGGATGAACGAAGGAAACCATAGAGTTTCAAGTCGGCGATAGAGTTTTCTTAAAGGTCTCACTATGGAAAGGCGTAATTCGTTTTGGGAAATGAGGGAAACTTAACCCACGCTATGTTGGACCATTTGAGATCATCGAGAGAATTGGCCCGATGGCATACTGATTAAGGCTACCTGATTCATTAAGTGGAATCCATGATGTATTCCATGTCTCGAATTTAAAGAAATGTTTAGCTGACGAGTCTTTGATTGTACCACTCGAGGAAGTACAAGTTGATGAGCAGTTACGATTCATTGAAGAACCGGTAAGGTAATGGACCGAGAGGTCAAGACCTTGAAACAAAGCAAAATTCCAATCGTCAAGGTTCACTAGAACTCGAAACATGGACCGGACTTCATGTGAGAACGTGAGGATCAGATGAAGCTCAAGTATCCTTATTTGTTCGAAACAACGACCACTGCCGGTGAAGGTAATGAAATTTTGGGATGAAATTTATTTCAACATGGGGATAATGTTACAACGCACCCAAAACTCATTTGATTTTGATTTCTTTCTTATGCCAATACAGTAGACCAGTGATGTAACTCAACCATGTAATGCAATTTCAGGACGAAAATTCCTTCAACACGTGGATAATGTGACATCCGGTAATTTTCCGTTACCAAACTCCGTTAGTTCTATTAGGGCTTGCATACACGTGTCATGAGCACACACTATGTGTCATTGAATGTTGGTATTATATATGATAAACTGATAATAATTTAACCAATAATTTGATTATTAAGTTATGCTTATTTGCCTACATGACTTAAACTTTAATTGTGAATTTACCTTGTAACGTGCCAACGTGTTATATTTATTTTGTATATTTCGCGATTAGTGAAATTATACATAATTATTATTGTTAGTTTATTATGCTTGTGTTTTGTAGTGGAAAACTAATTGAAAAGTGCTATAAGATTAGTTTTTTTATGAAGTATAAACAATAGGGCTTAAATGTAAATGTAATTAAACTAATTAAACAAAAACCCAACCCTAGCCCCCACCCTCCCCTCACTGCGATCACCCCTGTACATACACTCATTGTGAGATTTCAAGCAGGAAAAAATGAGTAAGCATCGGTTTTGGTTGGTTCCAAGGATTACAACACGTTAGAAACTTCAATTCTTGATCGTTATGCGATTTAAGGTTAGATTTTGATTAGTTTTCATGTTTTGGGTGTTGGCCGAACCCTAGTTCGAAATTGGTGATGAATGTTGAATTTTTGTGTTGTTTGATGATTGTATGATGTTAGTTAGGTTGTATTGATGTTAGTTTACGTGGATTATACAAGAAATTCATGGTTTTGATGCGTTGTTCATACCTTACTAATAATAGTAACTTTATTTCATGAACTTGATGATTTGATGATGAATTGATGATGTTAGGATGTTAATGATGTTGTATGAATATTGGGATTATGATTATAATGCTAAAAATCCAAGAATTGATCATGTAGTTCATATCTTGCTAAAAGTAGAAACTTTTGGATATGAGATTTAAGAATTATGGTGATTTGATGATGTTGGTCATGTCTAGATGTCAGTATGGACTTGATTAGGTATGTTGTTGATGAATTCATGAAAGAATTGAGTGTTGAATTGACATTGGGATATTACTTTCCCAAAACGGGAAACTTTAATTCATAAAATCATTAGAAGTTGTGAATTGGACATGTTTATGATGCTAGGATCATGATAGGATGGTTATTGATGATGTCCAATATGTTGGATTATGTTAATTGGGTTGTTGGATGGTTGATGAACTAGTAGGAAGAATCTAGGTTGCTAGGAAAATATGCATGAATACAAGTATGATGTTTATACCAAATCTGTGTATGATGGATGATGTTGTTCATATGACTTAGGATGTACAACATGGATTACTGTTATGATTAGGAAGTCATGATTGGGATTGGAATTAACCATTGCTATGAATGTTGAATTGTATGAAACTGGTGATCAATGTGATTATGCTAAACTGAAGTAGTGTAAGGATCTTGTTATAACTAGAGCTGATAATAGGATATACATGGATTACTTGAATGATTATCATATATGATACATTACGACACTAGATTAAATGGGAATTAAACTAATATGTCACCAACGGGTCAAACGGGTCAACTAGGTCAAATGAGTCTTGTTTTCTAAAACCTTTGGTCAATGTGTTAATTGTGCACTTAGTGTTGTTAGAGATTCTGTGTACACGTACTTATGTACCTGCGTGTTCTAGGTAACCTATGATGGTTGTCTTTCTCTCTCAAGTTAGCTTTAATATTATTCGAGTGCACACCAGGTGAGTTCATGCACCACTTTTTATACACTCTCTTTTGGGGGAGATAACACGCTTGTTTACAAACGCATCACTGTCGTAAGTTGTGTAAGTTTAACATAGTGTAATTTAGCTTAAAATTCCTCGCACTTTTGGATCGTTAATATTATTAACTAGCGGGAAATGGTAGGTAGTACTACTGGGCCTGAAAAGCCCCACCTGTGCGACTCGAGGTCAAACGGGTGCAATATTTTCCTAACACAAACATCATCATAACTTGGTAGGTTGTGATGGGAGGAAAACAAACAAAACACATGTCAGCTTCAATCGCGAAATCACTATTGTTATTACTTGCGAATTTATATTAGCTATCTAGTTCAATGCACCTCTTATATTTTATAACTGTTATTATTTTTATTAAACCCAAACTCTTGAACTCACAAACCATTATGTTGACTTTTTAGTATGCTATTCTCAGGTCGTTAACTCTAGCTACCAATAGGAGCACATCACATTCCAGCATGCTTTGTTATACTTCTTATTGTGTCAAGAAATTTGTTCTATTACTTTTAAGTTTTAAACAATGGTTTGGCGCGTGTTTTTGCCAGTTTACATTTTCAGTACCTTGAGTTGAACTTATTTATAAAACGCTTTTGTAAATGTTTTAAAGTTACAAACTCTGATTTATTTTATACGTTGCATATAGTGTCGTTTTGAGTAACTAATGACTGGGATCCTGGTTTGTTCACACGCCTCGCGGTAAAAACTCGCACGTGGATTTTAAAGGTATGACATATAAACTCCCAATATCATTAACAACTTTCCTAAAATCTCTCATTCTCTCTCCTAATTAGTTTGACTAATACTTTTTTTAACAAACACAAAAACAAAATCAAATTAGTTTTTGTATTAGGACGAACCATGATAAACAATCTTCTTTAGTAAAAACAAATGCCAGGCTTACATATACATGACTCGTAGTGTTACATATATGTAACCACGTTAAATGACATATATGTATTTGTAACTATCAAAGTTACATATATGTACCTCACAAGCTTACATATATATGACTTGGTACATATATGTAATATATTTAAATACATAAATTGAAATCTTCCATTAAGAAAACTTAATGGAAGATTTCAACTCACTGTGAACAACACTCAGCAAGTAGTCTATGAAGAGTTGATCACAATATAACAAGTAACAAGCAGTAAGAAAATTAACACAGGAAGTAAATTTTCAAGGTACTTTTATATATTGCTTCTCAACTCAAAGGATTACAAGACTCTTGGACCAAATCACTTATCTAAAGAGTTACAAGGAGAAGATATATATAATACTACCTACAGCCGGATATACTTTGATACCAGCTGGACACCTCTAACCTTACATCTATACTACAAGACTCTAGGTGAGGTCTTTTAGACATTTTGCCTGAGAGTTGGTAGTCAGGACATGTCCCTGACTTACCTTTTGTCACCAACTAAAGTTGATAACATGTACTATCATAAAAAGTTGAACAGTAGAATAAAGTATGGTCAACAACATGGCTCTTTAGGAAGATGCCATGCTGTATCAGAGGTCTGCAGCGGACTGTCAGGGACCATACTTTTATCTGCTGGACATAGCAATGTCTCCGAAGGATAAAGTGCTTCGGAAGAATAATTTCTTCCGAAGCCACTTTACTTCGGAAGACTGCTTCTTCCGAGGCTTGGAGTCTTCTTTGTCTTCGGAAGCAGACTTTGTCTTCAGCTCTTTCATCAGACTTTGTCTTCGGAAGCTCAGACTTTGTCTTCAGCTCTTTCATCAGACTTTGTCTTCGGAAGCCTTCAGACTTTGTCTTCAGCTCTTTCATCAGACTTTGTCTTCGGGAGTTTTCAGCTGTTGGCTTCGGCTGTTGTCTTCAGCAGTTGACTTCAGCTTTTGCCTTCAGTAGATATCTTCAGCTGTTGTTCTTCAGACTTTCGGAAGATCTCTTGCTCAGCTTCGGAAGCCTTTGATGTAGTACCAAAAAAATGACTATGTGAAGTAGTTTTGGTTGCACCAGCCTTATCATGATCCAACATAACCCATGATTTTATATTTGTAAATATGTGGGTTATGTATATGTAATCGTTAGTTATATGTAAATAAGCCCGAATCTTCTCATCAAAATACTTAGGGTTGGGTCAAACATTATTACATATATGTAACCAACAATTTAAATAATTACATACATAAAATCAAATACAACGAACATGGTTAATCAAATGGAAGAAAAACTCATAAAGATTAACTAACGTTGATTAAGCGAATACTTGAAAAGATCAATAGGATGTTGCAATCTTTCTTTCTGTTCTTGTTTAAAAAATATAAATTATAAGAGGCACTGAGATTGATATCGAATAAAAATAATTTGTAAATCAAACAGATTTACTAGTTTTGCTATTCTAACAAACTTGACCCATCATAAAAATATGTCCTTGTTTGCTTTTTTGAATATCAATATAGACCATAGTCAAATAAATAATATACCTTCCCTGCTCCATTTTGAATTTCATCCCCTAATTTGTTCACAAGATTGATCGATTTAATTATACCTATTCTGATTGACTTCAAAGAAAAAGATCGGGTTCGTTCATCTTATATGGTCATCTAAATAAGAATGAGAAAAAGAAAAACCTAATTGATTGGCCTTTTGATTTTTCAAAATATTAAAGAGTATAAGAGGTGAGAAAAGTTTAAGGATTACAATAAAAGTAATAATACTACCAAAAAATATGGTGTTAATTTTACATATATACCCTTTTAACAATTAATAGAAAAAATTATTAGAAATTATATGATTGGTGAAGATTAGTTTTCTTGGTTTTCTTTTAAGATAATAGTTTTCATTTGATCACTCCCCTATATATATATATATGTATATATATGTATTATATATGTATATATATATGTATATATATATATATATATATATATCTGTGTGTGTGTATGTGTGTGTGTAGGGGAGGGATCCCTTGAAAACATGTTATAAATAAAAACCATGAAACTACGGGTTACATACATGTAAGTACGTGTTATAAAGTGTACGTGTAAGGCCTCGTTCCCGGACACCTCACAGTTGGTCATTCATTGCACATAAACATATTAATATACATTTTATAAAATAGACAGGGAATTACGTTAGCAAAAGCCATTCTCTATTATTAAAAGATACTGTTGTTAGCAATACAATAATGTTCAAGTTACAAAGGTTGTTTAATTGCATTACAAAACAAAATATCATAACACAGGAATGGATGTCAGTCTTTTCCCTGCCGAGTAGCTTCACCCTCGTACCATCCTCAGCAACAATTACCTGCCAACTGAAAATGTATAAAAGTCAGCGTTGCTGAGTGAGTTCTAGTTTTAAAAGTATTAGAATACCTTGTGTATATATATATATATATATATATATATATATATATATATATACTGTACGTGAGCACACATTAACTACAACAAGGTAATGCTTTCTTTCTTTACTGCCTTTGTTCATTTCGTACTCTTTTAACTTTATCTTTCACTCTCTATGTGGACCAATGAGCAAGACCCTAAACTATATGTGTGGGGAAACTGGTGCTGGGCCTCTGGTCTCTCAATAGGCTATGATCATTGTACACAAGGTGACCCAGTCACCTAGGGTATGCTACAAAGGTCAGCCAATCTTAATTGATTGGCCCTATGTGCATCCTTTGGGGTAGCTAACCCGCATCACAGTTGAGCTAACGACAACATGGTCGTGCACCTCCTATATGCTTGCAAGACTTTTAACATTTTAATTAAGTTCCACTTCTCTTTATCATTACTCTTTCACTATGTTAAGGATAATACTTACATTTATGGTCATAAACACACCACATAAGTCACATAATGATAATTACTATGATCATAAAAACAACTTATAATAATGCAATAAAATAGCAATTAAAAACCCTAAAGTCAAACTTAGGTCAAACTCTAATGATTCTGTTTTTCTCAAAATTTCAGAAAATGTTCCAAGTGTTCTAGGCGCATGAGCACTATCCAGGCGTATGAGGCATGTTTAGGCGCTTGGGCACTATTTGGGTGTTTCATCACTTAGGCATCTGGACCATCTCAGACGCATGGAACCTATTTAGGTGTTTGGGTTGTACTTAGGCATCTAGGACTAAGTCTTAGATGCATGGGCTACTGTTCAGGTGCATGGGGTTTGTACTTAGAAATTCTAAGGCATTTCCTAGACGGTTGGCGCACTGTTTGGGCGCTTGGGCCCTGTTTGGGCGTATGGGCTGACAGCAACTTTCTAAGGAAAATTTTAGGCGGTTGTGATACTGTTTGGGCGGTTGGGCAACCTGTTGAGTATGTTTCTATGCTGTTTCCAGTCCCAAACATCATATTAGCCTAGTCTGAGTTAACTCCTACTATTCTAAGCATGAACTAACAGATAAAAATCATAAAATATCAACATACATGCATGGTTACATACGGGTATTCAATTAACTTTTGTAAATATGGTTTTACATACATTTTCAGCTCCAAGAATTTATAAAACAAGTAAAAACACGGGGTCTAAAACTCATCTTGTGTTAACACACACAAAACTCCTCTAAACCTGCTTGTATATGAACTCAAACACCTAAAATAAACAAAATAACCACCAACACACTTAATACACTTAGTAATTGGTTTCCATGAATGAAATCTCAAAGAAACCGAATCAATTATCACTAAAATACTTACCTATGAAGATTCAACCTTTGTTTCTTCAAAAATCCGAGAAAGCACTCTCTCTTTCTTCTTTCTTCTATTCTCAGTCGAAAAGCAGATGGTGGAAGGCAGATATGGGCGGCCATGCCCATATATCTTAAAAAAAGAGGTTATTGTACTATTTTACACTTTAACCCTCTACTTTAGCTCTTTTTCCTTTATGAAAGATACTTTTATTTCTCTTTTATTTTGACAAAGTTTCGGGTGTTACAAGTCTACCCCCCTTAAAGAGGTTTCGTCCCTGAAACCTGTTACTCTTTGAATAACTGCGGGTAAAGCTGTCTCATTTCTTCTTCGTTCCCACGTAGACTCAGATCCCTTTCTGTGCTTCCACTGCACTCGTACAAGTGGAACCACTTTATTCCTTAGCCTCTTCTCCTTCCGGTCAATGATCGCCACTGGTTGCTCTACATAGTTGAGCCGTTCATCTACCTCGATATCCTCCAGTGGTAAAACAATGTCTTTATCAGCTAAGCACTTTCTCAGATAGGATACATGGAATGTGGGATGAATTCCACTTAACTCATCTGGCAATTCAAGTTGATAGGCTACCTCTCCTACCCATGTGACGATTCAGAAAGGCCCTATGTATCTCGGGCTTAGCTTACCTTGCTTTCTGAATCGGATGATCCCCTTCCAAGGTGAGACCTTCAACATAACTCAGTCGTCAACCTTGAATATATCGGTCTTCGCCTTTTGTCAGCATACGACTTTTGTCTATCTTTCGCTGCGTTCATGAAGGCTTTAATCTTTTCCAACTTCTCAGTCGTAGCCTCGATCACCTCGACACCTCCTAACTCCTTCTTCCCAATGTCTCCCCATATGCAGGCGTCCTACATCTTCTACCATATAGTATATCATATGGGGGCATGCCAATACTAGCATGATAACTATTATTATATGAGAATTCCGCTAACGGTAAGTGATCATCCTAACTTCTTCCAAAATCGATCACACATGCCCGAAGCATGTCCTCGAGTGTTTGAATCGTCCTCTCAGACTAACCATCTGTCTGAGGATGATAAGTCGTGCTAATGTGTAGCCTCGTCCCCATTGCATCATGTAATCTCTTCCAAAACTTCGATGTGAATCGGGTGTCACGATCCGAGACAGTCAACACCGTACACAATGAGGAGCTACAATCTCCTTGATGAACAGATCTGCTAGTCTCTCGAATGAATACGTCTCGCGGATCGGCAGGAAGTGTGCACTCTCGGTTAGATGATCAATAATCACCCATATGGCATCGTACCCTCTCACCGTGCGGGTTAACTTCGTAATTAAGTCCATGGTGAGGTGCTCCCACTTCCACTCGGGTATATCCAATGGTTGGATCTTCCCGTAAGGTTTCGGATGCTCTACCTTCACTTGCAAGCAGGTAAGGCACTTACTCACATACCCCACCACGTCACGTTCATACCCGGCCACCAGTAGTCCTTCTTCATGTCTTGATACATCTTGGTAGCACCGGGATGAATGGAATATCG